>NIVC01000551.1:322500-497500 GCA_002269645.1 Macrostomum lignano | reverse complement strand
AACAGTCGACGAAGTCCCCGACTGGACAGGCCGCAGAAGATGTTGGCGAAGGCGTTGCGACGTCCGCGGTCGTAGAAATGGTCGAACAGCACCTTCTCGTCGGCTTTCACCTCCTCGCCGAGAAGCTTGACGAGCTTGGCGCTGCCGCCGACGCCCAGCTGCTGGACAACCGAAGCCTCGAATGAGCGGCTCATCTCCGCCGAGGAGTCCCGAGACGTCTGGCAGCGGCGGAAGCCTTCGCGAGCCCGCCGGCCAAGCGCCGAGAGGCCCAGCTGCTGCTTCAGGCTGCCCTGCCTGCCCGCGTGCCCGACAGCCGCTGCCGCTGCGACTCCGCCGGCTCCGGGCGGCGTCTCGCCCCAGCGCCACTCCATCTCGTCGAAGAAGACAGACACCGGGGAGCTGCCGCTGCCGCAGGCGTTGCAGTTGGCCCCGCCGGTTGACGGAGATGAAGACGGCAGCTGGTGATGACTTTGTTGATGGTGATGATGGTGATTGTGATGCTGACCAGACTGTTGATGGTGATGGTCGCGGCTGTAGCGATAATTTGAACGCAGCATGACGGATCGTGCTGTTTACTGTGCACTTTAAAACCTAGGCTTGGACCCTGGGTAACTCTCGATGAGGCAGGGCGCTAGGGAGTGAGAGTTAGCTGGAAGAGTCAGTCAGACTTTGCAGCTCCTGGGTGTAATCTAGATAGTTATTCCGCATCGCTTGCCTCATTTATAAACCCATGCCGCCACCTGCTCAGCCCGTGGTCGACGACTGGGAAGGCGCAGGGGGGGGGGGGGTTGCCGGGGAAGACCTGCCAGGCCAGTCAGGAGTGCCCGGAACGTCGGAACAAACTGGAATGGCCGGGGGGGGGGGCGAAGGAAAGAAGAAGGCGGGGAAAAAGAGGTGAGCAGAAGAGGATGAGTAATAGGAGATGGGGGGCGGAACCTCATTGGGAAATGGGGATGCAGGCGGCTGTAGGCGAACAACTCTCTCTCTCTCTCTCTCTCTCTCTCTCTCTCTCTCTCCAAAAATTGCTTTAAAAACTTTTGAAAAATTTATTTTTTTCAAAGTGTGCCAGTTTTTCAAAGCCCCATAATTTAATTAGCAGGTGAGGTCTGAGCATGGTTAATCTTTTGGTTAATTTTGCTTACTAAATGCTGGTTCTGAATTGTGAAAATTACAGTTATGATTTTTATAAAGCGAATTTATGGATAAACAAGGATCCGTAAAAAATATATCCGTGATTGTATAAAGTGAAACAGAGGTTGTAAACAATGGAACAGAGATTGTAAACAATAGAACAGAGATTGTAAACAATGGAACATAGATTGTAAACAATGAAATGAAGATTGTAAACAATGGAACAGAGATTGTAAACAAGAAAATGAAGATTGTAAACAATGGAACAGAGATTGTAAACAATGGAACAGAGATTTTAAACAATGAAATGAAGATTGTAAACAATGGAACAGAGATTGTAAACAAGGAAATGAAGATTGTAAACAATGGAACAGAGATTTTAAACAATGAAATGAAGATTGTAAACAATGGAACAGAGATTGTAAACAATAGAACAGAGATTGTAAACAATGGAACATAGATTGTAAACAATGAAATGAAGATTGTAAACAATGGAACAGAGATTGTAAACAAGAAAATGAAGATTGTAAACAATGGAACAGAGATTGTAAACAATGGAACAGAGATTTTAAACAATGAAATGAAGATTGTAAACAATGGAACAGAGATTGTAAACAAGGAAATGAAGATTGTAAACAATGGAACAGAGATTTTAAACAATGAAATGAAGATTGTAAACAATGGAACAGAGATTTTAAACAATAATGAAATGAAGATTGTAAACAATGGAACAGAGATTTTAAACAATGAAATGAAGATTGTAAACAATGGAACAGAGATTGTAAACAATGGAACATGGATTTTAAACAATGAAATGAAGATTGTAAACAATGGAACAGAGATTGTAAACAAGGAAATGAAGATTGTAAACAATGGAACAGAGATTGTAAACAATGCAACAGAGATTGTAAACAATGCAACAGAGATTGTAAACAATGAAACAGAGATTGTAAACAAGGAAATGAAGATTGTAAACAATGGAACAGAGATTGTAAACAAGGAAACGAAGATTGTAAACAATGCAACAGAGATTGTAAACAATGAAACTCGCTAAGCTCGCTAATGACCATCAGAAGGCTCCCTGTTCAAATGCATTTACAGAGATTTGCTTGGCACCCTCGCCTACAGCTGACGCAAATCAGGCCATTCAATCAAGCCAACAGAAAAACTGTTTTGGGAGGCGACTTTGTCGAGCTTTAAAGAAGACTTAACTGAAGATTACTCATCCTCGTCTGCTCAAGTTGCTACCCGCATGACGGCAATGTCTTAGCTATAAGCTGGACTCGAACAGGGAATTAATTCTCCATTAAAGCAGATTGGCATGCAGATTCACTCTCTGTCTGCCTCCCCCTGCATCTGGACTTCATCTGAGCGCATTGCATCGGATTCCCAATTCCTTTGCTGGGATTCAGACGTGTCTTTAGTAGCTGTGGGATCTGCACCGGGATTCGATCAGTTGAGGAGAGCCTTCAGCAGCGTTTTGTTTTTGTCTTTTTTGCCTTTGCCGCGCTCTACACACGTGGCTGCACTTACATGTAGGACACAGGCGAAAACGCGGACACTCGGACACGAACGCGTGCAGGGAGACGCTTCCCCAGTGCATGTGGTGACTGTCCATGTATAGGCAAATTCCAATACCTTTTTACCTGTGCGGCTATAATAAGCCCTGGTGCAAAACAATGATGAAAACACGCGCGAACATCACGCGCGACCTCGAATGAGTCTCTCTTTGGACTGAAGTTCCACGAAGCTATATAATTATAAATTATTTATGTGTAGACATTTCTGCCTGGTGCACGCAGCAATTATTAATTGCACCTTTCATTGGCGAACAAGTTCAAGCAGTTCTCTATAGTTAATAAATGCTCATTTTTCTTATTTCGGGTAACAAATTATTGACATTTTGCTAACACCGAGGCTTAACTCATCTCTTGAAAAAAATGAAACCTTCTTAGAGCAGATATTTTATCTATTTATAGAAGCCTAAGATACCGACAGACCATTTTTAGTATATGGATGTGTTATCTTCTTTTACATCTCCACCTGTCTACTTTATCTACTCTAACGTCTCTACCCTGTCTACTTTATCTACTCTTCCATCTCTACCCTGTCTACTTTATCTACTCTTCCATCTCTACCGTGTCAACTTTATCTACTCTTCCATCTCTACCGTGTCAACTTTATCTACTCTTCCATCTCTACCGTGTCAACTTTATCTACTCTACCATCTCTACCCTATCTACTTTATCTACTCTTCCATCTCTACCCTGTCTACTTTAGCTACTCTTCCATATCTACCCTGTCTACTTTATCAACTTTTTCATCTGTACCCTGTCTACTTTATCTACTCTTCCATATCTACCCTATCTACTTTATCTACTCTTCCATCTCTACCCTGTCTACTTAATCTACTATTCCATCTCTACCCTATCTACTTTATCTACTCTTCCATCTCTACCCTGTTTACTTTAGCTACTCTTCCATCTCTACTTTATCTACTTTATCTACTCTTCCATATCTACCCTATCTACTTCATCTACTCTACACGCTCCGTCGTCACAAAATTCACAAGAAAACACAACACAAAAACATTATTTTAGGAAGAGAATGCATGGCTCAGCTCGTAACCACAGCAACTTATAGTACAAAACGTAACGTAGGAAATCTGTTAACAGGAAAATATTCCCCAGAATCAATCTTTTTTCTTAGAGTTTCATGTTTGATACACCATCATCAATACCTGCTAGACCAAGGCGGAACTGTCACTGCCTGAAGCTACATTTTCAGCATTGCAACTTTCTAAATATGATCCTAGACTCCTTTACAGGAATTTTGAAAAAATATTTGCTTTTCTTTGGTTTCTTCCGGCGAATTTCCTACTTAAAACAAATCTTTAATTGAGTGCACAGTCTAATGAAATTTTATTATTAACGTTAGACTTGAACAAACAACAGTTATCAATTATTTTACATAAAAATGGTTTTGGTTATTAGTGATGAGATTAAAAGGCTCAGTTATGCTTAGGTTCTTTCATGGAAACATAGGACAATCATTTAAACAAATAAATCGAAAAAAATTGAGTTTGATTTTCTTTAATCTCTTAAAGAATTTGTGAGTAAAAAGCACGTCAAACTACTTCTAGTGTACACTATCGGACTTTATCAGTAGCAATAGACGCTTTTTAAGTTCAAATTTGCAAAAGCCAACCAGTCACGTGGCTAAGTATTAAGCACCATCCTTTGTGCCGACAACTTCCACATATTCTGAGCTTGTGGGAACAGCTGGTGTCACCACAATGGCATATTCATGGACACTGGCTCTCGCTGAGGTGCTGCTGGTGTCACCTGATGACTGCTGAGACCTGCAGTATGATGGAGTGATGGATGATGATTGGGTGATGGGGTGGGTGATTGGGTGATGGGGTGGGTGATTGGGTGGGTGATTTGGTGAGATGGGGTGAGTGATGAGGTGGGTGATGGGGTGAGTGATGGGGTGAGTGATGGGGTGGGTGATGGGGTGGGTAATGGGGTGAGTGATGGGTGGGTGATTGGGTGGGTGATGGGATGGGTGATGAGTTGGGTGATGGGGTGAGTGATGGGGTGGGTGATTTGGTGAGATAGGGTGGGTGATGGGGTGGTTGATGGGGTGGGTGATGGTGTGGGTGATGCTGATAACATACATGTGCGGAGGGTTCTAAACTTTATGATATTTTCCAGGAAACCTACAATATAAAGATTATACAGAACTGGTCAATGGTCCATTAGGTGCTAACACAAAACTGTCAAAACTTACACAGGGTTTGAATCATTTTTCAACGAGTCTCCTGACCGACGTTCCTTTTGAAGTCCTTGGTTGGACAATCCTTTCGAAATTCGCTCCATGGATGTCGACTGTTGATTCTGGTCGGTACGTCTGGAAAAGTTTTTGAAAAATGGAACTTTTCGCAATTAAACTGGTTAAATGAAAGCCACAGTTAGCAAAAATCAGGGATTGGTTTCCACAACAGGTTAAACATGGCCTTCCTCAATGGGATTCCTTGGTGTTTTATTTTTTATCGACTACAAAATAAAATTGTTTCATCAAATTTTGCACACTCAAACTTACTACTAACGACAGTGGTATCAGGTGGAAGGGCTTGCTTGCTGGCCTCCTCAGGGAATCCCAGTTATGAAAGGCCCCAGTCAGAGAAATCCCTATCAGGGGAACCCATGTCAGGGGAATCCATGTCAGGGGAATCCCAGACAGGGGAATCCCAGACAGTAGAAATCCCAGCAGGGAAATTCCGGTCAGGGGAATCCCAGTAAGGGAAATCCCAGCAGGGAGAATCCCGGTCAGGGGATTTCCAGTCAGTGGAATCCAATCAAAAGTCACGACAAGCCGAACCTGCTGCGCCTGCGGTACCACAACAAGCCCAACAGGCCAGCCGCAATCGCCATGGCAACCAGCACCGACACCGCAACCGCCACCACGATGGTCATCGAGCCGCCGCCTCCGCCTCCAGTTGTGGTGAATTTGACCTGAGCTGGAGTTCCTGTGAGAGTCTGGCTCACGGCAATCACCTTCACTGAGTACTCTGAGCCTGGCTGCAGGTGTTCCAGCCTCACTGTGTGACGGGTGAAGCCGTTGCTAGGGTCACCAGTCGGCATAGCAACCGTGGGAGCGGAGCCGCACTCAGCAGCGAGTTCATTCAGCAGCTCATTGGTGCTGCAGTTGAGCAGCTGGCAGCCGGGAGCTGAGCTTGAGTTCAGCACCAGCATCTGGGAGCAGCCTGAGGATGAGTTCAGCACCTGGGGAGTTGGGGGAGATTTGGCTGTCCAGTGACTGACATTGGCAGCTGCAGTTTCAAGCTGGATGCAACTTGGGGCTGCTGGAACACCTCTATGGAGCTTTTAGCTGCAGTTTGAGTTTTCATGACTGCGTTTGACTAAACGGCTCAGCTCTAACAGTTCCCTCCTCTGTATCTCCATCACTCTCACACTCTCCCCCATCACTCTCGCCATCACTCTCGCCATCACTCTCGCCATCACTCTCGCCATCACTCTCGCCATCACACTCTCTATCACTCTCCCTATCAGTCTCCTCATCACTTACCACCTCATCACTCTCTCCATCACTCTCTTCATCACTCTTCCCATCACTTTCTCTATCACGCTCATCACTCTCCAATCTCCCCATCACACTCCCCATCACTCTACCAACCACTCTCCCCATCACTCTATTCATCACTCTCCCCATCACCCTCCCTATCACTCTCCCCATCACTCTCCCCTTCACTCTCCCCTTCACTCTCCCCATCACTCTCCCCATCACTCTATTCATCACTCTCCCCATCACCCTCCCTATCACTCTCCCCATCACTCTCCCCATCCCTCTCCCCTTCACTCTCCCCTTCACTCTCCCCATCACTCTCCCCTTCACTTTCCCTATCACTCTCCCCTTCACTCTCCCCATCACGAATAAAAAATATTAATCAATCAGATATGGCTATAAGTAGTTCGTATAGAAAATATATATATCAGCATGTACTTATATCAGATTAACTTTCCACCTGCAGGCTTTTGGAAAAAATAGATAATGAGAGGCCCAGCGAGAGAGGCAATGCACAGTCAGTCAAGTCCTCCAAAGCTATCATAATCTACCCTGTTATCAACCATAAGCATAGCACTAAATATGTACACTCAATTATAGCGGTTGCTGCATAAGGAATAAAAATAACCCGGATACTGGCATGCAGTTTAGATAGCTCTGCATGCGCACTGCTGCTTTCTTATCGATTCGCCAACTCCACACAAACAAAATCTGGCCAACCCAGAGCATCGTGCCGACTGTGTGAGAATCTCAACAGAAGGCGAGTCAGGACTGAAACTCTGAGTGAGCACAGGGTCTATGAAAATATTCGCTAATATTTGCCACTGGGTAGCTTTTAGCATCAGAATAATGTGCTTGACAATGCCACTTAGGTCACTGCATTGAGTCATCAGTCACTTCCTGTCCATGGGTTCCTCCGCTGTCCCTTCAGTCCCTCCGCTGCCCCTTCAGTCCCTCCGCTGTCCCTTCAGTGCCTCCGCTGTCCCTTCAGTGCCTCCGCTGCCCCTTCAGTGCCTCCGCTGTCCCTTCAGTGCCTCCGGTGTCCCTTCAGTCCCTCTCATGCCTCGCAATGGGGCTCCCAGTCGCAGGCGGCCTCACCTGCACAGCGAACGCCTGCAGCAGGCCGTTTGGCAGCCGCGGCTCCTCGAACTCCACCAGCGCCTCCGCCTCCGAGGGCGTCGCCCGCAGGCCGCCGACGGCGCCGCTGCGAGTCTCCGGGCTGCGGAAGGAGGCGGAGGCGGCGGCGCCGGGCCCCGCAAGGTTCACCGGCCACAGCGAGGCGCCGTACTCGGTCCAGGGCAGCAGCGAGCTCGGCGAGGCGCCCTCGGAGCTAACGGCGACCTCCGCGGACAGCGAGGCGTCGCCGAACTCAAAGGTCCGCACGAGCACCGGCGCTGAGCAGTCGGCCGTGAGGGCCTCGAGCCGCTGCCGGGCCTCCTCCGACTGCAGCTGGAGGCGGTGGCGGCCGCAGTCGGAGCAGTTCAGCCGCCGGGCCGCCGCGCAGCCGCCCGGACCGTCCAGTCGCAGCTCGAACTCGAACACGACGCCCCGGCCGAGCTCGGGGCTGAGCGGCTTCCAGCTGAGGCGGACGGGACCGCCAGGGACCGCCAGCGGCTGTAGGCCGCCGGACACCGCGGGCGCCTCGCCGTCGGGCAGCCGCCGCTCCGCCCTGTCGCTGCCGCGGCTGCAGCCGCCGCCCGTGCAGGCGCTGACGCGGCAGAAGCCGACGTGGGCCGGCAGCGGCGGCGGCTCGAGCGGCAGGAAGGTCGTGTCGGCCGCTGTCACCTCGGCTCCGACGCGAATCTCAGCGCCGTCCGGGAAGCTCAGCGAGCCCCAGGCCACCGAGTAGTTGCGGATGACGCCGTTCGGCTCGCTGGGAGCCCGCCAGATGCAAAGCAACTGCGATGACGCATCGTCCAGCCTCACCGACTGCGGCTGCGACGGCGCGTCCTCCAGCGTTTGAACCTCCGACCTCTGGGGCAGCGAGGCCAGGCCCGATAGCTCGGCGACCGCCTCCACCGAGTAGTTGGTGAACGGCCTCAGCGGCTGCAGAGCCACGGTGCACCTGCCGGAGTCCGGGCGGCAGCTGTTGGTAGCAGCAGCGAAGCTCCCGCTGTCTGCGTGGGCGGCCGCTGTCAGCAGCTCGGAGCCAGAGCTGGCAGTCAGCGACACCTCGACGGCGCGCCTGTCCGGCAGCAGCGACACCGAAGGGCGGCCGGGCGCTGCGGGACGGCAGCGGGGAAACGGGGCTCAGAACCAAGACTCACTCAGAACAAAGACTCACTCAGAACCAAGACTCACTCAGAACCAAGACTCACTCAGAACCAACACTCACTCAGAACCAAGACTCACTCAGAACAAAGACTCACTCAGAACCAAGATTCACTCAGAACCAAGACTCACTCAGAACCAAGACTCACTCAGAACCAACATTCACTCAGAACCAACACTCACTCAGAACCAACACTCACTCAGAACCAACACTCACTCAGAACAAAGACTCACTCAGAACCAACACTCACTCAGAACCAACACTCACTCAGAACCAAGACTCACTCAGAACCAAGACTCACTCGAAACCAATACTCACTCAGAACCAAGACTCACTCGAAGCCAATACTCTCACACAACCAAAACTCACTCAGAACCAACAATCACTCAGAACCAAGACTCACTCAGAACCAAGACTCACTCGAAACCAATACTCTCACACAACCAACACTCACTCAGAACCAACAATCACTCAGAACCAACACTCACTCAGAACCAACACTCACTCAGAACCAACACTCACTCAGAACCAAGACTCACTCAGAACCAACACTCACTCAGAACCAACACTCACTCACAACAAAGACTCTGAGCTGAACTCACGCATCTGCAGCTGCTCAGCAATGACGATCTCCGAGCTCTCCTGCCTCAGCCCGGATTTGTTGGCCACGGCAGTCACCGCCACTGTCAGCTTCAGCGAGAGCAGCTCCGCCTCCGCCAGGCTCAGCAGCAGCCTCATCGAGATGAACGCAGCCTCCCTCAGCAAGTCGGGCTTCGAGGCGCTGCTCACGCGGAACTGCAGCAGGTCGGCGCCCTCGGCAGCACTGGACGTCCAGTTGAGCAGCAGCACCGCCTCAGCGGGCTGCGACTCGCTCGGCTGCGACTCCGCGGCAGCGGCTGAGGGTCGGCTGGCGGGGTCGGCGCTGAGCTGCGGCCCTGGGGAGGGCGGGGAGATGGGGATTGAGATTGAGCGGAGTGACACTGTGAGCTGAGTGACACTGTGAGCTGAGTGACACTGTGAGCTGAGTGACACTGTGAGCTGAGTGACACTGTGAGCTGAGTGACACTGTGAGCTGAGTGACACTGTGAGCTGAGTGACACTGTGAGCTGAGTGACACTGTGAGCTGAGTGACACTGTGAGCTGAGTGACACTGTGAGCTGAGTGACACTGTGAGCTGAGTGACACTGTGAGCTGAGTGACACTGTGAGCTGAGTGACACTGTGAGCTGAGTGACACTGTGAGCTGAGTGACACTGTGAGCTGAGTGACACTGTGAGCTGAGTGACACTGTGAGCTGAGTGACACTGTGAGCTGAGTGACACTGTGAGCTGAGTGACACTGTGAGCTGAGTGACACTGTGAGCTGAGTGACACTGTGAGCTGAGTGACACTGTGAGCTGAGTGACACTGTGAGCTGAGTGACACTGTGAGCTGAGTGACACTGTGAGCTGAGTGACACTGTGAGCTGAGTGACACTGTGAGCTGAGTGACACTGTGAGCTGAGTGACACTGTGAGCTGAGTGACACTGTGAGCTGAGTGACACTGTGAGCTGAGTGACACTGTGAGCTGAGTGACACTGTGAGCTGAGTGACACTGTGAGCTGAGTGACACTGTGAGCTGAGTGACACTGTGAGCTGAGTGACACTGTGAGCTGAGTGACACTGTGAGCTGAGTGACACTGTGAGCTGAGTGACACTGTGAGCTGAGTGACACTGTGAGCTGAGTGACACTGTGAGCTGAGTGACACTGTGAGCTGAGTGACACTGTGAGCTGAGTGACACTGTGAGCTGAGTGACACTGTGAGCTGAGTGACACTGTGAGCTGAGTGACACTGTGAGCTGAGTGACACTGTGAGCTGAGTGACACTGTGAGCTGAGTGACACTGTGAGCTGAGTGACACTGTGAGCTGAGTGACACTGTGAGCTGAGTGACACTGTGAGCTGAGTGACACTGTGAGCTGAGTGACACTGTGAGCTGAGTGACACTGTGAGCTGAGTGACACTGTGAGCTGAGTGACACTGTGAGCTGAGTGACACTGTGAGCTGAGTGACACTGTGAGCTGAGTGACACTGTGAGCTGAGTGACACTGTGAGCTGAGTAACACTGTGAGCTGAGTGACAGTACGAAATTCGTTGAGAAAACCATCTGAAGAAAATAATGCCATGAAATACGTGCTTAGAATGCAGAGATGCCAGATGAATATTTTTGTTTTACACGGTGAAATTATAATCTGTTTAAAGCCTAATTAAGCCTCTTACCCCGGGGGCGGCTGTACTAGACTACATATTCTAAAGTTTCGTGCCGAAAATCTGAAAAAGTGCGATCCCACTAATTAATGCACTTTAAACGATACCAGGCATCTATAAAACATCGATTATTTCAATTATCGCCCGAGACTCACAGGTGAGCAGCTGTCCCACCTTCGCCAATGCGGGCTTGAAGCCGCCCACCTTCAGCACGAAAATCTGCAGGCTGAACTCCGAGCCCGACTGCAGGGAGTCGCAGGTGGCGCTGAGCCGCTGCTCAGGCGAGGTGACATTTCTGATCACGACTGAGCCGTTTGAGCCACTGAGGCAGCGCAGCTGGTGGTGAACTCCAGCACCGGTGGCTGAGGCGTCCCAGGTCACGCTGATGGCCGACTCGTTGGCTGAGTAGCTGACCGAGCTGGGGTTCACTGAGTACAGCTCTGCGGCGGTTGACGGGTGCGAGGGAATGGGTGAGGTGCGAGTTCCTTTAGTCGCAAGAAGACGCAAGCAAGCAAGAGCGAGGAGGCGACGAGACATGTACCCAGACACACGCTCACACAGGGTGCAGAGCCGCCCTGACTTTCTCATCCTTAGGGCCAAGGACCACTAGAACTAGAAGTTGGCGTTGCATATCAGGAATCTCACAGAAAGCATTGAATCAAAATAGGGTTTTACCACAATCTTAGACCTAAAAAAATTTGTATATGAAACTAAAGTTTTTTTGCATCAGATTTTCTGTCTTCGACAATCTCCTTAAAGCAGTTTTCTTGAGTTCAAATAAAAAAAAGAATGAAGCCACTTTGCACGCAAGCGCAAACCAGACTTAAGCGATCGTGCACCAGGATCTTAAAATGTTTCAGCCTTCAAATACTGAATCATCTATGCAAAACGACTGTTAAGTCCCACTGCAATGGCAACTTCAAGTGGTGCTTGTCATAAAAATGTAGGCGTGCCCCTTGTCACCCAAAATGCCCAAATTAATGCGACCGCTCGCGGCTCGTAATCCGGGTTTCAAACTTTAACTACCGGGTTCCAAGAAATTCAAAACAAATTGGGAAATAAGGTGAGCTGAAGTAAAGCATAGGATGAGCGAACTGATAAAAGATTTCTCATCAAGTTGCACTTTAAGCTTCAACGTACAACGTACAGGTCTCATTGGAGCTGTACTGAGCTGAGCTGGGGTCAATGCCGAACAGCTCTGCAATGAAACGGACCCAATAGAAGCGAGCTGTGCCTCATCAGAGCAGCTGCAATCATTTGCTGAGCTCCAACTCACTGGTCAGCTGGATTGGCAGCCAGGTGACAACTTCATCGAAGCCGCCCTGCTTAGTCACAGCCACACTCAGGTTGTAGGCCTCTCCTGACTGCAGACGGGCGAAGGTGACACTCAGATACTCTGATGGAGGCGTAGATATTGAATTCCCTGTGCTGACTTGCTTGCAAGTCACCCGGTACAGAACTCCTTCAGTGATGGACGCCGCCCAAGTCAGGGAGATGGAAGTCTCTCTGATGGTGAAACTTACTGAGCTGGCGTCGATCGGGAAGAGCTCTGCGGTTGCGAGGCGGGTGGGAATCCTAATTTTTGTCTTATCATTTGACACCGGACATGCCTGCCTGATAAATATCTAATGACTGCAAATGTTTGTTTTTTAGCAAGTAGAAAGATAAGTGTTTCTCAGAATCAGTGAGCATTTTGCATCGATAAATTATTTCATGTCGTGTGGTGTGATATAACGTTAGCTAGTTAAATCAAAACCTGTTCTCAGTATCAGCAGCTACAAGAAAAGGCTTTAATGTGCAGTTTTCAAAACTGTATAAAAATTGTAGACAAAAGTGGAAATGTTGCTGGAGACGTCATGAAAATTGGAATACTTTAAAAATCGAATAATTCACCGTAGCTAATGGAGCAGCAACTGCTAGTGGAGAGCAAGCTCTAAAATCACTAATTGTCTTGTACCGTAGGTTTGAAGTCCCTCGCCTCCCCTGGCCTAAGTCAGGGCCCAACTAAATTGGTCCTGGGACTTCCGAGGAGGGTAACTCGGGTACACGGAATTCCCCGTGCCCTTGGAAAGTGCCCCACTAGCGGCAGAGCCCCCTTTAGGGCTGATCCGCGAGTAAGCCCAGCTTCCCACCCCCGTTTAACAACAACAACAACAACAAACTCACTAATTCAAGAAAATATAGTCAAAGTAATCGCACTGGAAAATATCAGCGTGCAGACTGACGGCATTTCATTTTGTAAGGCATGCGTGGAAGGCAAAATGGACAGAACACCAATTAAGAAGGGGGAGAGTTCAAGGTCCAGCAAACTGTTGGCCCAGATTTACAGCGATTTGTGCGGCCCAATGCAAACATTCATTGATGACAGCTCGTACTACTGCTGAGTCTAACTTTCTGCAAAAAAGGCAAGTTAGATTTGTTTGGACAGATTTAAGAATTCACAAGCACAAGCCACAAAGCAATCAATTAAATTCATTTAAGTTATTCGAACTGATACTGGTGGAGAGTCTGTATCAGGTGAGTTCAAAGCCTTCTGTACCTATGCCTTCCGTACCTTCTGGCTGGCAATAAGCCAAACGTGCAACATTTGCGAGTATTCGGATGCGTGGCCTACGCTCACTTTCTAGTCAAAAACCGTCACAAATTTGACTTAAAAGTCCGAGAAGTAGGATTTATAGGATACTCGGAAACTAATCGATGTCTATACTACAAAACGCTCTCAGCCAAGAGGTAACGTTTCAAGAGTCGTGTTTTAAGAAGCAAGAATCAGATCATCAGGACACACCTCGGTTACAGACGGATACAGAACCAATGGTGACTGAATCGAAATGCGGCTCTCGTACGCTCGTACCAGTGACAACCAGGAAGTCCGGATGTCGACTCGGGAGAAGAAACCCGTCGACAGAAACTTAGCACCTAATGCAACACAGATTGAAGAACCCAAGACTCTAAAGGAAGTGTCAGAAAGTTAGTTCGGCTACCAAAAAGACGACAAACTATTGGCTGCAGATGGGTGTTTCGAGTGAAGTACAAGTCAGATGGCCCAGTTGACAGATTCAAGGTGAGATTAGTAGTGAAGGGGTGCTCTCAAGAGTACGGAGTAGATTATGAGCTCTTCGTGAACAGCTTCTCACCCTTGGTCTAATGCAAGCGAATTCAGAACTGTGTATTACTTCCTCTGGAGTACAAGCAACCTGGATGGATGGCATAAATTGCTCATTGAGCTAAGATACTTGAACTCTGCTCTTGCAAAATTCAACACGGAGAACTGCAAACCAAAGCTTCACACTTCTCAAGACTGCGATATTAGAGTAGATAAAACCATGCATCAGGCAGCAGTAGGAAGTCTAAATAACGCACCACAAGCCACGCCACCCGACAAGAATTGTGTCAGCAGCAATGGAAGTTCTGTCGCGTTACAGCTCTGACCCGATTGAACAACATTGGAACGAACATTTTAGTTTGGATTCGTTTTCTTTTTTAAGTCACTGAACAAAATTAATCTACCTAATTGGCCTTTGGTCAGAATGTCAGACGCTCATGAGTGAACATATTTTCAAATTATCCAAGTGTCCCCGTTAGTTGGAGCAGCAAGAAGCAACACTGTATGTTCTGAATGGATGTACTTGGGGATTAAAACGAATGGCGCGATTATGAAGGTTAGAAAGGGGGCTGTTGTAAAGGTTAATGCTGATGGACTGTATAAAATATGAAGAAGGAAACTCAGTAACACATTTCTATATATGATGACATTCCAGCGTTTGCCACAACGCTGGTCTGGACCTTAAACATTTGGAAACCAAAGTCCTGCACCGCAGGCCATACCGAAACGGTCCAAAAACCCAGAGATTGAAAAATGTCTATGGCATCAAAAACCATCTCCCAATCACTAAAGCAAGTGCCCAGTATGGCCTGCTGTGCAGGTCATGATTGATTTAAAGAAGTCCAGTATGCATTTCCGTTATATATTTTCACTCTCAAATGTTAAAGGTCTGATCGCACCTCACGATCGAAGCCCTGACCCGGAGCAGCCACTAATTTTTCTTGCAATTCTTTCGGGATTCCACGATCCTTTCGAACAGTTCCGGTGAGCACGGTCTTTTTGTCAAACAAGTAGATGGCCAATCTGTGTGACGTAAACCAACTAAAATAAAGTAAAATACTGGCACCGAAGCAGCTGAGCACTCACTGGTCAGCTGGTCAGACAGACGCGTGATGACGTCATCAAAACTCGCCTTCTGCACAGCCACCCGCAGCTCATATTCCTGTCCAGACTGCAGGGAGCCGCAGGTGGCAGACGGAGTGGCTGAAGACGCAGTCGAGACTTCACCTGAGCCGACTCGCTTGCAGGTGAGCTGGTACGAGACGCCAGAAGTGCTGGATGGCTGCCAAGTCACAGAGATGGCGGTCTCATTGGAGCTGTACTGAGCTGAGCTGGCGTCAATGCCGAACAGCTCTGCAAATTTCAATGCACGAGTTTGTTTAAACGCTGTGAAATAGACGAATGTACCTAAAAAGCTTGAGAGGTGATGCAATAGTTTTTTCTTCTTAAGTTCAGTTTACTAAAGAGTTTAACTACTGAAAGTAGTTTCGAAAACTGTTTTACTGAGAGACCTACTGTTGTTATTCTGTGTTTACCAGTAAAACAGCGGTCATTACAGAACTGTCTCTAATTATAGCATATTGGCCGATAATCCTGTTTCCGATGGAAGTATAGGCAATGTTTAAAGCGTGAATTACCTGATGCGTATTTAACTTGTATACCCAGTCATTCATTTCAATAAATAATAACACCAAGCAAAGCTATATAACAACTTATTAAGTAATGTTTCTCTACAGCCTCAGCAAAGCAAAATATCAGAGGAAGTTTAGCAGCTCAAAAACCTCAAATTCAATACAAATAATCGTGCATACGCACGTATAGAAATATAGATGTAAAATCCTCATTGCAGAAGCCAAAGAACTCAATCACTATTGCTAAATCTATCCATGTGACTTTTATTGTGCTTTGTGATGTAATTTGATGGCAATGCAAACGCGACCCACTGTTGCCACCGCTACTTTGCTTGCAAAGATTTCCAAAGCAAAGCATCTGAAGGAACTCACTGGTCAGCTGGTTGGACAGACGCGTGATGACGTCATCAAAGCCGCCCGACTTCTGCACAGCCACCCGCAGCTCATAGGCCTGTCCAGACTGCAGGGAGCCGCAGGTGGCTGACGGAGTGGATGAAGACGCGGTCGAGACTTCACCTGAGCCGACTCGCTTGCAGGTGAGCTGGTACGAGACGCCAGAAGTGCTGGATGGCTGCCAAGTCACAGAGATGGCGGTCTCATTGGAGCTGTACTGAGCTGAGCTGGCGTCAATGCCGAACAGCTCTGCAATTGATGAGCATCTCTGATGATTTTGGTTCCTACGGATGGCGGCTAAACTTAATTTATTCATAAATAATTTTCCATCTAAAAGCAGTCATACAGGTATTAGGAGTACGCTTAATCCTGCCACTTACAGACTTACACAGCAGCAGCTTCAAGATTTTACATTTATTGAGCAGCAATTTATTGGAAATTTTCAGGACAGCTCGTGACTATTACCGTACCTGTCTGCCTGTTCACTGAGCAAGTCTGTCTTTATTTTATTTTTTGGTGTGAATGGCTTATCCGAGCAATATCCAGAACAGCGATTTCAATTTCAATAGATACATGCAGCTGTTATATAGTGCATAAGTATTCACAACTACGAGTAAAGTTTATGGCACAAACAGTAATGCGACAGAATCTTGATATCGGCTTTTTATAAATTAGTTTGATCCGCCTTGTTATTGTTTGGAATCAGCAATTAATGTACTTCGATCTATTTGACAATCTCTTTATCGAAGTACATTCAAAATATTTTCAGTTTGATAATGCAGCTCACTGGTCAAAGCTGTGCCGTAAATGTAAAACCCAGTCGGAAACCCAGTTTTGACGGGTCTCACAGTGACTGTGACAGAGGCTCCGGATGGCTGGCCTGTGCACACAGCGGTTGTGTCTGGCACTCTGCCAGCGCAGCTGACTTCATACTCGACTCCAACATCGGGAGAGGCCGCCCACCGGGCTCTGAAGCTCGTCTCCGTCACATCCGAGATGTGCACTGGTCCTGCGATTCCGCTGAGTGCTGCAATTGTGTTGGGAATTTTGCTTAACTGCTGTTGAGAAGTTTCGCGATCTGGTTCTGTATTTTTGGCAGCATTAAATTAGTATTAAATAAAAATTGGAATGCTGACAAAACCCAGAATAATCAAATTGATTTGTTAGAGTGAGAAATGCTATGATCTCACGAGCGTATATTTACAGTCGTAAAAATCCAGGAGAAACTCAGATGGCCAAAGTGTGGCAGCCAGCGTCGCACCTGAGGTGCATTCTGTACTGAATTTTCAGCTTCATTCTCACCTGTCTTTCCAGAAAGATGGAACGCAGGGCTGAGGCTGCAGTTGTGAAGTCCTGCCTGAATGGAGAAGTTGTACTCAATAGCCGCTGTGAGACCTCGAAACGTGAATGTCTCATGTGTAGTGTTTTGCTGCCGACTGGGACAGCTGGGGCAGTTTACTATGTAAAAGTACCCTGTGATGCCACGGTCTGGTGCCAGCCAATCAACTGTTATTGATGAATTTGTGGAAGAGCGAACAGCAGCCACTGTCACAGGATCCACCTGACCCGGCACCAGTTTTCCACACGACGTGCCTTGAGCAGCCGCCTCATCGCACAGCAGCAGAGCAGCTGCAGCAGCAACCAGAAGCAGCCAGCAGCAGCAACTGCAGCGGAAGAGACGTCGGGCTCCAGCAGACACGCAGTGCATTTTGCGAGTTTGAGAAACCTGTGTGACGAAAATTGTGTTTGTGCTGATCCGATAAAAGTCCCAGAGGTGGCTTTTGCAGTCAAATTTATTGCGGACTTTCGCTCTAAAAAAACTCGCACACTGAGCCAAGCTCAGGCCTTAAACTGAAAAAAGCAAAGTTATTGCAAAAAGTTGCTATCGCCTGTTTTGCGTCTGCCATGATAAGTAGAGCTTGTGCGCACCTGCTCTTATCTGCCGCAGTGCAGAGCTACCTGGAAAATATCAACTTATGGATCCGTCAATAAAGTACTCAAAAGCATGGTTAGTCAGGATTTTCCTCACGAGGTCACTTTGAGCAACCGCCTCAACGGTCAACGGCCTCAGCTGCAGCTGACATTTTGAGTCTGACAACGCTCGCCAAGTCAGCCTGAGCTCAGCTATAAACAGAGCCATTAGCTGAGTCTCCATGTTGCGGACAGTCACGAATATTTTTTTCTTCAGAAAGACTTGTTTATCAGTGGCTTCGCCCAGCCATGCGCAGTACAGACGCATCTGTTCTTATCTGCAGTTTCACCAGCTGATATTGAGCAGCTCAAAGTAGTGCAGAGAAGCCACATGCATGGCTGACTGTCAGTTGGAGTGTCCTTTTGCAGTTTTGAGCAGTAGCCCTCCGGTTTTGCATCACGGAAACACCTGGCTTATCCACAGGTTTTCTGTGCTATCAGTGAGTCATATTGCTCAAGACTCTCTTCAAAATACAGTTTTCATTTTGATATCAATATCAACAGTCTGAATGTCATTTCCTATGCAATCTGAATGTCATTCCCTACGCAATCCGAATGTCATTCCCTATGCAATCTAAATGTCATTCCCTATGCAATCTGAATGTCATTCCCTATGCAATCTGAATGTCATTCCCTATGCAATCCGAATGTCATTCCCTATGCAATCTGAATGTCATTCCCTATGCAATCTGAATGTCATTCCCTATGCAATCTGAATGTCATTCCCTATGCAATCTGAATGTCATTCCCTATGCAATCTGAATGTCATTCCCTATGCAATCTGAATGTCATTCCCTATGCAATCTGAATGTCATTCCCTATGCAATCTGAATGTCATTCCCTATACAATCTGAATGTCATTCCCTATACAATTTGAATGTAATTCCCTATGCAATCTGAATGTCATTCCCTATGCAATCTAAATGTCACTCATTATGCTATCTGAATGTCATTCCCTATGCAATCTGAATGTCATTCCCTATACAATCTGAATGTCATTCCCTATGCAATCTGAATGTCATTCCCTATGCAATCTGAATGTCATTCCCTATGCAATCTGAATGTCATTCCTTATGTAATCTGAATGTCATTCCCTATGCAATCTGAATGTCACTCATTATGCCATCTGAATGTTCTTTTTTATTTAGTCTGAATGTACCAATAAGTGTGTATCGTACATGATAGATTTAAAATATATTTCATATAATTCTGAAAAAGCAGTCATCAATGCAGGGTTTGACAATCAGAGAGAAATCAACCTGACATAACAGGCTATCGATTGCTACCCATTAGTAGTATTGTGACATCACAGCAGAGCAGAGATTTGGAAATTCAGTTTTCGTTAGAATAGTCAATCAATGCAATGATTAGTCTGCAATGTGGGTGTAACACATATTATTATATTTTGTGCAAACAGACTCAAATATTGAGGTTCACTCAGTTTCACTGAGCAATGTAACCTCAAGTCTCTAACGCCGGCCATTCACAGCAGGGATCTCCACATATTCAGCTGACTGAGCGGAGCCTCCAACCACAGTGGCGTAATCGTTTGGTGCACCGCTGACTCCGCTGCCTGCAGGGCTGTCAGAAGCTGGCTTGGCAGCTTTCTGTGGAGATCTGGAAGGGTTCAATGAAATGACAGCACCTGCTGTTAAATTAAGTTGAGCACTCTGTAAAATTCGGTTTGAGTTCGAGCCACCAGCACTAACCAATGGCTCTCAGACCAGGTGCTCAGTTTGTAGTTTGGGGACATCATTCAGCCAATGAAACTTTGCAGCATAACACAGGCTCACACAGAGTGCACATCGGTCCTGACCACCTCACCATCAGGTACGTGCACACAAATTAACGGAATCGAAACCGGGACTCTCAGTTTCTCTGCACCTTCCCAGCTCAGCTGCTTTGAGCACAAAATTTGAGTCGCACCTGTTTTGCCGACGAATCCGAAGGAAGATCAGCGAAGCCGCAACGATAGCCAGAATGACCACCAGCGGCACCGCGACTGCCACCACGATGGTCGCTGCGCCACCGCCACCGTCTCCACCAGCAGTGACAAAGTTGAGCTCAGCTGAGTCCCCAGCTAAAGTCTGGCTGACCGGCGTCACCCTCACCGAGTACTCGGTGCCCGGCTGCAGCTGCCGCACTCTGACGGCGTACGCGTCTGAGCCGTTACCGCTGTTGTTGACGTACTGGGTGCTGGCGCACGTCCTGGACAGCAGGTCCAGAAAGCCTCCCGTTGTGCAGGAGGGCAACTGGCAGCCGGCGTTGGTGGAGTTCAGCACCAGCAGCTGCGAGCAGACATTAGAAGCCACATTGAACACCTGCGGAATGTCATGAAATGCCTCGTGCGAAATGAACCATTCAGTAGCCTCAATCAAAGTACTCGTGATTCTCACATGCACAGCGAACGCCTGCAGCAGGCCGTTTGGCAGCCGAGGCTCCTCGAACTCCACCAGCGCCTCCGCCTCCGAGGGCGTCGCCCGCAGGCCGCCGACGGCGCCGCTGCGAGTCTCCGGGCTGCGGAAGGAGGCGGAGGCGACGGCGCCGGGCCCCGCGAGGTTCACCGGCCACAGCGAGGCGCCGTACTCGGTCCAGGGCAGCAGCGAGCGCGGGGAGGCGCCCTCGGAGCTGACGGCGACCTCCGCGGACAGCGAGGCGTCGCCGAACTCGAAGGCTCGCACGAGCACCGGCGCTGAGCAGTCGGCCGTCAGGGCCTCGAGCCGCTGCCGGGCCTCCTCAGACTGCAGCTGGAGGCGGTGGCGGCCGCAGTCGGAGCAGTTCAGCCGCCGGGCCGCCGCGCAGCCGCCCGGACCGTCCAGTCGCAGCTCGAACTCGAACACGACGCCCCGGCCGAGCTCGGGGCTGAGCGGCTTCCAGCTGAGGCGGACGGGACCGCCAGGGATTAGCAGAATCGTCAGGCCGGACACCGCAGGTGCAACGCTGTCCTCTGAATTCCGTGAAAGTACCAGCACATTCAGAGTTGATTTGAAAACAGGCTGTAACAAAAGTCAGTACAAACGCAATTCTCACTGGTCAGCTGGTTGGACAGAGCTGTGATGACGTCATCAAAGCCGCCCGCCTTCTGCACAGCCACCCGCAGCTCATATTCCTGTCCAGACTGCAGGGAGCCGCAGGTGGCAGACGGAGTCAATGAAGACGTAATCGAGACTTCTCCTGAGCCGACTCGCTTGCAGGTGAGCTGGTACGAGACGCCAGAAGTGCTGGATGGCTGCCAAGTCACAGAGATGGCGGTCTCATTGGAGCTGTATTGAGCTGAGCTGGCGTCAATGCCGAACAGCTCTGCAATGAAACGGACCCAATAGAAGCGAGCTGTGCCTCATCAGAGCAGCTGCAATGATTTACTGAGCTCCAACTCACTGGTCAGCTGGTTAGACAGAGGCGTGATGACGTCATCAAAGCCGCCCGACTTCTGCACAGCCACCCGCAGTTCATAGGCCTGTCCAGACTGCAGGGAGCTGCAGGTGCCAGACGGAGTCGATGAAGACGTAATCGAGACTTCTCCTGAGCCGACTCGCTTGCAGGTGAGCTGGTACGAGACGCCAGAAGTTCTGGATGGCTGCCAAGTCACAGAGATGGCGGTCTCATTGGAGCTGTATTGAGCTGAGCTGGCGTCAATGCCGAACAGCTCTGCAATGAAACGGACCCAATAGAAGCGAGTTGTGCCTAATGAGAGCAGCTGCAATCATTTACTGAGCTCCAACTCACTGGTCAGCTGGATTGGCAGCCAGGTGACAACTTCATGGAAGCCGCCCTGCTTACTCACAGCCACACTCAGGTTATAGGCCTCTCCTGACTGCAGACCGCTGACGGTGGCACTCAGATACTTTGATGGAGGCAGAGATGTTGAATTCCCTGTGCTGACTCGCCTGCAGGTCATCCGGTACAGAACTCCTTCAGTGATGGACGCCACCCAAGTCAGGGAGATGGAAGTCTCTGTGATGGTGAAACTCACTAAGCTGGCGTCAATCGGGAAGAGCTCTGCGGTTGTGAGGTGGTTAAGCAGCTCCTGACTTAAAAGTCCCAATTTTTTCGAGTTATAATCTGATACGAAGACTTCTAACCGCCTTTAGTGCCAGGGGCTGTTGTGTTTTTGTTGTGTTGTGGGGTGGTGAGTGTGTCGTCCACGCCGTGTGTCTATTTAGACCGCCACCTTTGTGGCTACTAGCGTTTGCTCAGGTTTAATTTTTAATTTTTTTGACTACTGAATCATGGCAGACACCTTTGTATTCGAACTGCCCGCAAAAAACAAAGCGCTTCGAGAAGCCCTTAGAGAGCGCGGCTGGCCTACAAATGGCAATAAGAAAGAGCTGACAAGTCGCCTTAAACGTAGCATTGCCAAGGAGCTCGAGTGGCAGACGTTGGAGCAGGACAGAAGCTCATCCCGTCGTACTCAAGAGGACAAGATATCACCAATGAATGCTGGCACACAAAATTTAATTAGTCTGGCTTCACCTGAGGGCGAGATGCAACCGGCGGGGGGCGCTTCGGCTGAATGTTGAGCGGCGACGGGAGGCAGAGTCGAGGAACAGCTGCAGAAGACTGAACTGCGCATTCGGCTGCTGGATCTCGATCTCGAGGCAGAACTCGCTGAAGCGCACCAATGTGGCGCGACGGCCGCGAAAGAATGAGTCTGACGAGATCAGACTCCCGGTGAGTGGCATGATTTGTATAACGAATGTATTTTCGGGCAGACAGGAGCTGAAGCTTCGCATGCTCATGCGCCGGTGGTTTACAGAGTGGTTGATTTTATCAGTGAGCGTCACCAGAGACAAGGAATCCAGTCTGTTGTTGGAGTGGTAAAGCCTGAGTCCCTGTTGTTTGGCGACTTTGTCTCCAGGAGCCATAAATTACAGGTTCAAATGCTGCATGTTGTTGATGGTAGAATCGATTCTTCCGAGTTGATCGATCATCTCCGACCTGCTAGATTTACTCTTCGATCGCACAAAAGTCATGTCATATGATGACGAGTTTCGGCTTCTCCAGCTTGACGGAACGCGGTGGAATGCTGTCAGCACAGTCCTGGGTCTGGTGGCAACACATTTGATGGCACCAACAAAAATGATAAATGCAACAGCGTCTAAAAAGCGAACGCAGCCACGGGTCTGTTTCGACTTCAACAGCTCATCAGTGAAGCAGATGCACACAGCCGCACTCCGAAGCCCGAGACCACGCTGATGGAGACTCGGGTCAACTTTCAAAAATCTAGCGTGTGATTTGAGGAACAGAACTCAGAGTCTATCGTCGGGTTACCCTCCTGTGCCCCCACGACAGTGGAACCGCCCCCGACCCCAAGTGACCGAGTTCAACAGAGTTGTCAAGCAGTCTTGTCTTTGCAGTTTGGCTGGTCCGAGATGCCGGAGGAGCAAGTCAGGTTCGTGCTCGATGGTTTGAAGAACGACTTCTGTATTTCTAACAAAGTTACTTTTGTACAGATCTGTTACTTTTCACCAGCAAGCTATTGAGGCCCAGGTGCGCCAGGAGCTTGAGCAGCACCGCTAATGGCGCTGCCAAGCAGGCAATCGGCCGCTCTTCGGAAGTGCACTTAGTGCGGTCGCTAAGGCAGACTCGTCTTCCATCCGCCTTATTCACGACTGCAGCCTGCCACCTGGCGCCTCAGTCAATGAATTTTTTGAGTCAGAACGGAATTTGTGCTTCACGTCTGCCAGCAAATTGCCTTGTTTCCGGAGGTTTCGGATCAAGCGTTTTCTCTTTTTGGCTCCCGTATTTTTTTTCACAAAGCACCTCCCTGCAACGCCGCCTCCGGCCTCGCTGGAACAGACGCTCCGCAGTCACGTAGGGCGATCTCATCGGCCGTCCGGTCCTGGCGTAGCTACTCAACAAGAGCAGGACTAACCCGACTCAATCCGACCAACCCGACTCAATCCGACCAACCCGACTCAATCAGACCAACCCGACTCAATCCGACCAACCCGACTCAATCCGACCAACCCGTCTCAATCCGACCAACCCGACTCAATCCGACCAACTCGACTCAATCCGACCAACCCGACTCAATCCGACCAACCCGACTCAATCCGACCAACCCGACTCAATCCGACCAACCCGTCTCAATGCGACCAACCCTACTCAATCGGAGACACCCGACTCACCTGGTCAAATGCCACCTGAGATCGTTTACCAGTCTGCGTACTCACATCAGTGCACTGTCCAGCTGGTTAAAAGCCTTTGGTGCTGAGGATCTATCAAAACACCCCCTAGTCTCACTGCTCGTTCACGGCGCCAAACGGAGGATGTGCCAGCGACCAAGACGGAAGATGCCGATCTCGCCTGCGATGTTGTTGTCTGCGAGGAAGTGACTTAATTCGAGCAGTTCCCTTGATAGAGTCTGCTGGCTTGTGACGCAGGTTGCTTCTTGGGGGATGCTTCTGCGCTCCAAGTCTCCTTCCCAGTCAGCAGTCCGCTTCGCCAATCTCCGTCTCAGCCTTTCAACGCCACCCGGAGGTTGTCGTGCTCTCCGTCAGTTAATGGCAAGAAGAACCAGTCCTTCGCGAGGCTGCTCCGAGCGTTGCTTCCAAGGCTAGAAGAAGGACACCCGCTTTGCCCGCTGGCTGCGTTAGAGAGCCACATTCGCATCAGAAAGCTTGGCAACCCTTGTTCTGCTATCAGTTGGCGAGCGGATTCTCTGCTGCCTAGCAACTGATGGGCAGGACGCTCGCTCGCTCGTTCTCAGCGCACAGCCTGTGCAGAGGAGGCGCTACCTGGGCCCATTATTCTTGTGCTGTCTGCTCAAGAGGTGAAATGCGTCGGTGACTGGCGAAGTGATGCTGTGGCTGCCGCAGATTTAATGCTTTTAAAGAGAATTGCCTTTGATGGGCTTTTACATGTGATTTCAGGGTTTATATTTCTGCTCTTATCCCTTGCCTTACCCTTTTTCTGTAAATTCTCTCATTCATTCGCTTTTTGTTAGTTCGGCCATGGGGTGCAACCCAGTGCCTGTTTAGTGTTTGTCTCCCCTTCACTAACTGATTGATAAATCTCTACTGACTGCAAATATCAGTTTCTTTTGAGCACACAGCAATCCATATACTTGTACAGCGCAAGTAAGTGAGTATTCTCGCTTCTTCAAGGGGTGTACAGAAAGTGGTGGCAGTTTTGGCCCTATGGCCCATTCCGTGAAGGCTGAAAGCTGCATCTTTGGTTTCACCTTAAAGCGTCATAATTCGTCTTTCTTGGCTACTTACCTCAAAAGTTATGGCTGAATATGTGACGCATTGTGGCTGTCTGTCTTACAGTAAAGCTTTATTTGTCTATGTCGAACTCAAGAGACAATTTTGTACTGCCATACGCTGCTTATTACCTCTTTCCTAAGTATCATATGATGGCAAATACTCAACGTAGTACTAAGCCTTTACATTCCGGGGTAGTTTGTGGGAAAAACCAAAACCACGGATAAGCAACAACGGGCAGTGAGCACTCGATCAGCATCTGAGCAGTCACGGTGAACTCAGTCACGCTTTTTGAGTTGATGAAATTTTAGAAAATTGAAATTTTTACGATGTGAACCTTTTGGTGTGAAAGTCAGAAGCATTTGCCACAGAGCTGTTCTGCCCCTCGCGTATTCAACTGCACCAACTATTATGACTAGGTATGAAAATATTATTGAACAAGATACATGCAGGTAAAAGAGGCACCACAGCAGCTGAGCACTCACTGGTCAGCTGGTTGGACAGACGTGTGATGACGTCATCAAAGCCGCCCGACTTCTGCACAGCCACCCGCAGCTCATATTCCTGTCCAGACTGCAGGGAGCCGCAGGTGCCAGACGCACTGGATGAAGACGCAGTCGAGACTTCACCTGAGCCGACTCGCTTGCAGGTGAGCTGGTACGAGACGCCAGAAGTGCTGGGTGGCTGCCAAGTCACGGAGATGGCGGTCTCATTGGAGCTGTACTGAGCTGAGCTGGCGTCAATGCCAGAGAGCTCTGCAAAGTTTTAATGCACGAATTTGTTTAAGCGATGTGAATTCGTCAAATTTACCTTAAAAATTCTGCGATGACGCCATAGTTTTTCATTTTTGCGTTCAGTTCAACAGACCAACTATTTAAAGTAGCTGCGAAAACTGTCTGCATTTTTTAAACTGAGGCCTATTGCTTTTATTTTGTGTTTACCAGTAGAACATTTGCCTTTACCGCAACGACGCTACTTATTCTGTTCTACTTCCCATAAAAAGACATTAAAAAGTGTTAATGTACTACTCACATTTTATTCAGTAGTATACCAAGTAGCATGTATAAAATGAAGTACTGAATCACATATATATTTTAATTAACCAATCACAAGAGAGTAAAGTCGAACATGCTATTTATAGCAACCGACCAATCATGCGTGACCTACAATTGTCAAGTGTAGACCCATCTGCGATTCATCATTCGGCCTGCACCGGATGAACCGATCAAAGAAAGACCAAAATAACCCAACCACGATAACCAGTCATGCGCGCTTACACTAGACTAGTGGCTTAACTTTCTACCCTGTCATGCTTGACAGCAACCAAAGCGTGACCCTTTGACATTTACGAAAAAGGTGATGAACGACCTCACGAGGGGTCTGTTTCTCTATAAACACAAGTGGTCCGAAGCGGACCTGGAGCCAACAACCGAACCTACAGAAGGAGAAGCTCCGAAGAGGAAGCCTCAGCAGGACTTCCTGCAGACCAAGTCAATCGAGACTCGGCTGAGTTCTTGCGGTAAGCCTAACTCATTTGCGCCTGTTGTTTAAGTCGACTCACTGTTGTTGTTGAGTTAGAGTCTGTTGAGACTCTTGAGTCTATTGAGGCTCCATTGGTTGTAGTCTCCAGAAGGACTACCCTGATAGATCTTAGAGGACTATCAGCGACTACCGGAGCTATACCTAGAGTGCATTAAGGCACTTCTAGAAGGAGAAGGCTTATTTGAAACCGCATTAAGGCGCAGGGATCCCCATTTATAATACGAAGCTTCTGATTGGTCCGAACGACAGATACCGGCCGGAAACGACTTCAGTGGAAGTAAAAGGAACGCGAACCTGGTCTACGAAATATAGACGTCTAACGAGTAAAGAAGACAGAGAACTGCAACACAAGGAGGAGCTCTCCAAGACAGGAATCAAGGTAGGAGATACCTTCATTTGATTACTGGGTTGCCTAGCAGTAGCTAGAAGTGATTGTTCCTTGATTACTGAGAAAGTCTTGGTAGTAAGGAACACATCACATACTCTCTGGTACCCCCGATGGAAATCACGTGTAGGTATGTTTTGAGTGAGAAATAATTTTTGAATATTTTATGCTCAAGTATTCATTTCAATAAATACTAAGACCAAGTGAAGCGTATAAAACAATTAATACGCTTTGTCGACAGTCTCAGCACAGCAAAAGATCTAAGCAGTTCAGTTGCTCATAAATCTCAAGTTGAATACTAATGAGCATGCATAATGCAGAATATGGAGATGCAAAATCTTGACTGCTCAAGCCAAAGCCATCGATTCCTACTGTCAAATCAATGCACAAGGCTGGCTCAACTGACGGCGATGCGAACGCGAGCCTTGACTTTTGCCACCGCTTTTTATTTCCAAAGCAAAGCACCAGAGGGAACTCACTGGTCAGCTGTCCAGGTAGAGACGTGATGACGTCATCAAAGCCGCCCGCCTTCTGCACAGCCACCTGCAGCTCAAAGGCCTGTCCAGACTGCAGGGAGCCGCAGGTAGCAGACGGAGTGGCTGAAGACGCAGTCGAGACTTCACCTGAGCCGACTCGCTTGCAGGTGAGCTGGTACGAGACGCCAGAAGTGCTGGATGGCTGCCAAGTCACAGAGATGGCGGTCTCATTGGAGCTGTACTGAGCTGAGCTGGCGTCAATGCCGAACAGCTCTGCAATTGATGAGCATCTCTGACGAGTTTAATTGCTACGGAAGTTTCTTTGATGCTGAATTGATTTAGAGTTAATATCATTACAACACGATTTGAAACTGCAGTTTGATCAAATCTCAGCTCACAGTTCAAATTAACAGAGTTTGCAAAATACATCAATAAAACTTTATAGTTTTGGGCCTGTCTGTATTGCAGTGCAGCTAAAATATCTCCAATATGGTAATGAAACTCACTAGTCAAAGCTGTGCCGCAAATATAAGAGCCAGGAACGAACCCAGTCTTGACGGGTCTCACTCTGACAGTGACAGAGGCTCCGGACGGCTGGCCTCTGCACACAGCGGTTGCGTCTGGCACTCTGCCAGCGCAGCTGACTTCATACTCGACTCCGACATCGGGAGAGGCCGCCCACCGGGCTCTGAAGCTCGTCTCCGTCACATCCGAGATGTGCACTGGTCCTGGGATACTGTTGGGTCCTGCAATTGTGTTGGGATTTGCTTCAGTGATTTATGAAGTTTTACAAGCTGGTTTGGTATTCAAACAGCATCATATTAGTAAATAATAAAATTGGAACACTAACAGGACTCATCGAATAATCAAATTCAGATCAGTTAGAGAGTGAGAAATGCTATGAAATTATTTAGCAACCCAGGTGGCCAGGTGTGGCAGCCAACGGCGAACCCGAGGCTGCGTGCATTTTGTACTGAATGACCCGCACAGTTTCATTCTCACCTGTCCTTCCAGAAAGATGGAATGCAGGGCTGAGTCTGCAGTTCTGAAGTCCAGCCTGAATGGAGAAGTTGTACTCAGTAACCGCTGTGAGACCTCGAAACGTGAATGTCTCATGTGTAGTGTTTTGCTGCCGACTGGGACAGCTGGGGCAGTTTACTATGTAAAAGTACCCTGTGATGCCACGGTCTGGTGCCAGCCAATCAACTGTTATTGATGAATTTGTGGAAGAGCGAACAGCAGCCACTGTCACAGGATCCACCTGACCCGGCACCAGTTTTCCACACGACGTGCCTTGAGCAGCCGCCTCATCGCACAGCAGCAGAGCAGCTGCAGCAGCAACCAGAAGCAGCCAGCAGCAGCAACTGCAGCGGAAGAGACGTCGGGCTCCAGCAGACACGCAGTGCATTTTGCGAGTTTGAGAAACCTGTGTGACGAAAATTGTGTTTGTGCTGATCCGATAAAAGTCCCAGAGGTGGCTTTTGCAGTCAAATTTATTGCGGACTTTCGCTCTAAAAAAACTCGCACACTGAGCCAAGCTCAGGCCTTAAACTGAAAAAAGCAAAGTTATTGCAAAAAGTTGCTATCGCCTGTTTTGCGTCTGCCATGATAAGTAGAGCTTGTGCGCACCTGCTCTTATCTGCCGCAGTGCAGAGCTACCTGGAAAATATCAACTTATGGATCCGTCAATAAAGTACTCAAAAGCATGGTTAGTCAGGATTTTCCTCACGAGGTCACTTTGAGCAACCGCCTCAACGGTCAACGGCCTCAGCTGCAGCTGACATTTTGAGTCTGACAACGCTCGCCAAGTCAGCCTGAGCTCAGCTATAAACAGAGCCATTAGCTGAGTCTCCATGTTGCGGACAGTCACGAATATTTTTTTCTTCAGAAAGACTTGTTTATCAGTGGCTTCGCCCAGCCATGCGCAGTACAGACGCATCTGTTCTTATCTGCAGTTTCACCAGCTGATATTGAGCAGCTCAAAGTAGTGCAGAGAAGCCACATGCATGGCTGACTGTCAGTTGGAGTGTCCTTTTGCAGTTTTGAGCAGTAGCCCTCCGGTTTTGCATCACGGAAACACCTGGCTTATCCACAGGTTTTCTGTGCTATCAGTGAGTCATATTGCTCAAGACTCTCTTCAAAATACAGTTTTCATTTTGATATCAATATCAACAGTCTGAATGTCATTTCCTATGCAATCTGAATGTCATTCCCTACGCAATCCGAATGTCATTCCCTATGCAATCTAAATGTCATTCCCTATGCAATCTGAATGTCATTCCCTATGCAATCTGAATGTCATTCCCTATGCAATCCGAATGTCATTCCCTATGCAATCTGAATGTCATTCCCTATGCAATCTGAATGTCATTCCCTATGCAATCTGAATGTCATTCCCTATGCAATCTGAATGTCATTCCCTATGCAATCTGAATGTCATTCCCTATGCAATCTGAATGTCATTCCCTATGCAATCTGAATGTCATTCCCTATGCAATCTGAATGTCATTCCCTATACAATCTGAATGTCATTCCCTATACAATTTGAATGTAATTCCCTATGCAATCTGAATGTCATTCCCTATGCAATCTAAATGTCACTCATTATGCTATCTGAATGTCATTCCCTATGCAATCTGAATGTCATTCCCTATACAATCTGAATGTCATTCCCTATGCAATCTGAATGTCATTCCCTATGCAATCTGAATGTCATTCCCTATGCAATCTGAATGTCATTCCTTATGTAATCTGAATGTCATTCCCTATGCAATCTGAATGTCACTCATTATGCCATCTGAATGTTCTTTTTTATTTAGTCTGAATGTACCAATAAGTGTGTATCGTACATGATAGATTTAAAATATATTTCATATAATTCTGAAAAAGCAGTCATCAATGCAGGGTTTGACAATCAGAGAGAAATCAACCTGACATAACAGGCTATCGATTGCTACCCATTAGTAGTATTGTGACATCACAGCAGAGCAGAGATTTGGAAATTCAGTTTTCGTTAGAATAGTCAATCAATGCAATGATTAGTCTGCAATGTGGGTGTAACACATATTATTATATTTTGTGCAAACAGACTCAAATATTGAGGTTCACTCAGTTTCACTGAGCAATGTAACCTCAAGTCTCTAACGCCGGCCATTCACAGCAGGGATCTCCACATATTCAGCTGACTGAGCGGAGCCTCCAACCACAGTGGCGTAATCGTTTGGTGCACCGCTGACTCCGCTGCCTGCAGGGCTGTCAGAAGCTGGCTTGGCAGCTTTCTGTGGAGATCTGGAAGGGTTCAATGAAATGACAGCACCTGCTGTTAAATTAAGTTGAGCACTCTGTAAAATTCGGTTTGAGTTCGAGCCACCAGCACTAACCAATGGCTCTCAGACCAGGTGCTCAGTTTGTAGTTTGGGGACATCATTCAGCCAATGAAACTTTGCAGCATAACACAGGCTCACACAGAGTGCACATCGGTCCTGACCACCTCACCATCAGGTACGTGCACACAAATTAACGGAATCGAAACCGGGACTCTCAGTTTCTCTGCACCTTCCCAGCTCAGCTGCTTTGAGCACAAAATTTGAGTCGCACCTGTTTTGCCGACGAATCCGAAGGAAGATCAGCGAAGCCGCAACGATAGCCAGAATGACCACCAGCGGCACCGCGACTGCCACCACGATGGTCGCTGCGCCACCGCCACCGTCTCCACCAGCAGTGACAAAGTTGAGCTCAGCTGAGTCCCCAGCTAAAGTCTGGCTGACCGGCGTCACCCTCACCGAGTACTCGGTGCCCGGCTGCAGCTGCCGCACTCTGACGGCGTACGCGTCTGAGCCGTTACCGCTGTTGTTGACGTACTGGGTGCTGGCGCACGTCCTGGACAGCAGGTCCAGAAAGCCTCCCGTTGTGCAGGAGGGCAACTGGCAGCCGGCGTTGGTGGAGTTCAGCACCAGCAGCTGCGAGCAGACATTAGAAGCCACATTGAACACCTGCGGAATGTCATGAAATGCCTCGTGCGAAATGAACCATTCAGTAGCCTCAATCAAAGTACTCGTGATTCTCACATGCACAGCGAACGCCTGCAGCAGGCCGTTTGGCAGCCGAGGCTCCTCGAACTCCACCAGCGCCTCCGCCTCCGAGGGCGTCGCCCGCAGGCCGCCGACGGCGCCGCTGCGAGTCTCCGGGCTGCGGAAGGAGGCGGAGGCGACGGCGCCGGGCCCCGCGAGGTTCACCGGCCACAGCGAGGCGCCGTACTCGGTCCAGGGCAGCAGCGAGCGCGGGGAGGCGCCCTCGGAGCTGACGGCGACCTCCGCGGACAGCGAGGCGTCGCCGAACTCGAAGGCTCGCACGAGCACCGGCGCTGAGCAGTCGGCCGTCAGGGCCTCGAGCCGCTGCCGGGCCTCCTCAGACTGCAGCTGGAGGCGGTGGCGGCCGCAGTCGGAGCAGTTCAGCCGCCGGGCCGCCGCGCAGCCGCCCGGACCGTCCAGTCGCAGCTCGAACTCGAACACGACGCCCCGGCCGAGCTCGGGGCTGAGCGGCTTCCAGCTGAGGCGGACGGGACCGCCAGGGATTAGCAGAATCGTCAGGCCGGACACCGCAGGTGCAACGCTGTCCTCTGAATTCCGTGAAAGTACCAGCACATTCAGAGTTGATTTGAAAACAGGCTGTAACAAAAGTCAGTACAAACGCAATTCTCACTGGTCAGCTGGTTGGACAGAGCTGTGATGACGTCATCAAAGCCGCCCGCCTTCTGCACAGCCACCCGCAGCTCATATTCCTGTCCAGACTGCAGGGAGCCGCAGGTGGCAGACGGAGTCAATGAAGACGTAATCGAGACTTCTCCTGAGCCGACTCGCTTGCAGGTGAGCTGGTACGAGACGCCAGAAGTGCTGGATGGCTGCCAAGTCACAGAGATGGCGGTCTCATTGGAGCTGTACTGAGCTGAGCTGGCGTCAATGCTGAACAGCTCTGCAATGAAACGGACACAATAGAAGCGAGCTGTGCCTCATCAGAGCAGCTGCAATCATTTGCTGAGCTCCAACTTACTGGTCAGCTGGATTGGCAGCCAGGTGACAACTTCATCGAAGCCGCCCTGCTTAGTGACAGCCACACTCAGGTTGTAGGCCTCTCCTGACTGCAGATTGCTGAAGGTGGCACTCAGATACTTTGATGGAGGCAGAGATGTTGAATTCCCTGTGCTGACTCGCCTGCAGGTCATCCGGTACAGAACTCCTTCAGTGATGGACGCCACCCAAGTCAGGGAGATGGAAGTCTCTGTGATGGTGAAACTCACTAAGCTGGCGTCAATCGGGAAGAGCTCTGCGGTTGTGAGGTGGTTAAGCAGCTCCTGACTTAAAAGTCCCAATTTTTTCGAGTTATAATCTGATACAGAGACTTCTAACCGCCTTTAGTGCCAGGGGCTGTTGTGTTTTTGTTGTGTTGTGGGGTGGTGAGTGTGTCGTCAACGCTGTGTCTATTTAGACCGCCACCTTTGTGGCTAATTGCGTTTGCTCAGGTTTAATTTTTTTTACTTCTAAATCATGTCAAACACCTTCGTACTCATACTGCCTCCATCAAACAAAGCGCTTCGAGAAGCCCTTAGAGAGCGCGGCCTGCCTACTAATGGCAATAAGAAAGAGCTGACAAGTCGCCTGAGTCGCATTGCCAAGGAGCTCGAGCAGGACAGAAGCTCATCCCGTCGTACTCAAGTGGACAAGACACCACCAACGAATGCTGGCACACCCGATTTAATTAGTCTGGCTCCACCTGAGGGCGAGATGCAACTGGTAGCGGGCGCCTCGGCCGAATGTTGAGCGGCGACGGGAGGCAGAGTCGAGGAACAGCTGCAGAAGACTGAACTGCGTATTCGGCTGCTGGATCTCGATCTCGGGGCAGAACTCGCTAAAGCGCGTCAATGTAGCGCGACGGCCGCGAAAGAATGAGTCTGACGAGATCAGACTCCCGGTGAGTGGCATGATTTGTATAACGAATGTATTTTCGGGCAGACAGGGGCTGAAGCTTTGCATGCTCATGCGCCGGTGGTGTACAGAGTGGTTGATTTTATCAGTGAGCGTCACCAGAGACAAGGAATCCAGTCTGCTGTTGGAGTGGTAAAGCCTGAGTCCCTGTTGTTTGGCAACTTTATCTCCAGCAGCCATAAATTACAGGTTCAAATGCTGCGTGTTGTTGATGGTAGAATCGATTCTTCCGAGTTGATTGATCATCTCCGACCTGCTAGATTTACTCTTCGATCGCACAAAAGTCATGTCATATGATGACGAGTTTCGGCTTCTCCAGCTTGACGGAACGCGGTGGAATGCTGTCAGCACAGTCCTGGGTCTGGTGGCAACACATTTGATGGCACCAACAAAAATAATAAATGCAACAGCGTCTAAAAAGCGAACGCAGCCACGGGTCTGTTTCGACTTCAACAGCTCATCAGTGAAGCAGATGCACACAGCCGCACTCCGAAGCCCGAGACCACGCTGATGGAGACTCGGGTCAACTTTCAAAAATCTAGCGTGTGATTTGAGGAACAGAACTCAGAGTCTATCGTCGGGTTACCCTCCATTGCCCCCACGACGGTGGAACCGCCCCCACCCCCAAGTGACCGAGTTCAACAGAGTTGTCAAGCAGTCTTGTCTTTGCAGTTTGGCTGGGTCCGAGATGCCGGAGGACCGAGTCAGGTTCGTGCTCGATGGTTTGAAGAACGACTTCTGTATTTCTAACAAAGTTACTTTTGTACAGATCAGTTACTTTCACCAGCAAGCTATTGAGGCCCAGGTGCGCCAGGAGCTTGAGCAGCACCGCTAATGGCGCTGCCAAGCAGGCAATCGACCGCTTTTCGGAAGTGCACTTGGTGCGATCGCTAAGGCAGACTCGTCTTCCATCTGCCTCATTCATGACTGCAGCCTGCCACCTGGCGCCTCAGTCAATGAATTTTTCGAGTCAGAACGGAATTTGTGCTTCACATCTGCCAGCACCTTTGCCTTGTTTTCGGCTCCCGTATTTTATTTTCACAAAGCGCCTCCCTGCAACGCCGCCTCGCCTCCTCGCCGGAGCAGATGCTTCGCAGTACCGTAGGGCGATCTCATCAGCCGTCCAGTCCTGGCGTAGCTACTCAACAAGAGCAAGACTAACCCGACTCAATCCGACCAACCCGGCTCGATCCGACCAACCCGACTCAGTCGGACCAACCCGGCTCGATCCGACTAACCCGACTCAATTCGACACACCCGACTCACCTGGTCAAATGCCACCTGAGATCTTTTAACAGTCTGCGTACTCACATCAGTGCACTGTCCAGCTGGTTAAAAGCCTTTGGTACTGAGGACCTATCAAAATACCACCTGGTCCCACTGCTCGTTCACGGCGCCAAACGGAGGATGAGCCAGCGGCCAAGACGGAAGCTGCCGATCTCGCCTGCGATGTTGTTGTCTGCGAGGAAGTGACTTACGTCGTAATTCGAGCAGTTCCCTTGATAGAGTCTGCTGGCCTGTGACGCTGATTGCTGGTTGGGGGATGATTCGGCGTTCCAGTCTCCTGCCCAGTCAGCAGTCCGCTTCGCCAATCTCCGTCTCAGCCTTTCAACGCCACCCGGAGGTTGTCGTGCTCTCCGTCAGTTATGGCAAGACGAACCAATTCTTCGCGAAGCTGCTCCGAGTGTTGCTTCCAAGGCTAAAAGAAGGACACCCGCTTTGCCCGGTGTCTGCGTTAGAGAGCCACATTCGCATCAGAAAGCTTGGCAACCCGTGTTCTCTTATCAGTTGGCGAGCGGATCCTCTGCTGCCTAGCAACTGATGGGCACGACGCTCGCTCGCTCGTTCTCAGCGCACAGCCTGTGCAGAGGAGGCGCTGCCTGGGCCCATTATTCTTGTGCTGTCTGCTCAAGAGGTGAAATGCGTCGGAGATTGGCGAAGTGATGCTGTGGCTGCCGCAGATTTAATGCTTTTAAAGAGAATTGCCTTGATGGGCTTTTACATGTGATTTCAGGGTTCATATTTCTGCTCTTATCCCTTGCCTTACCCTTTTTCTGTAAATTATCTGATTCGTTCGTTTTTTGTTAGTTTGGCCTTGGGGCGCATCCCAATGCCTGTTTTGTCTTTGTCTCCCCTTCACTAACTGATTGATGAATCTCTACTGAATGCAAAAATATCAGTTTCTTTTGAGCACGCAGCAATTTAAATACAGCGCAAAATAAGTGGATATTCTCGCTTCTTCAAGCGGTGTTCAGAAAGTGGCGGCAGTTTTGGCCCTAGGGCTCATTCCGTGAATGCTGAAAGCTGCATCTTTGATTTACCTTAAAGCGCAATATTTAATCTTTCTTTAAAACTTACCTCAAAAGTTATTGCTGAATATGTGACCCATTGCTTAGCAATTTGACGATCATTATTCACATTTTTAATGCAGAACAATCCATTACTACAAACAATGAATTGTCTGTAGGATCGTCAAACAGAAAAACAATGAAAAGAATCAGCGGTCGCAGCACGTGACAACGATTTGTCTATGGCTTGCGCCTACCGGCGCTCGCCAGACAATCGTTGTCATGCACTGGGACCGCTGATTATTTATCCATTGTGGGTGTTTGTCTTGCAGTTAAGCTTTTTTTGTCTATGTCAAGCTTAAGAGACAATTTTGTACTGCCATACGCAGATTATTACCTCTTTCCTAAGTATCTCATGATTGCAAATACTCAACGTAGCACTAAGCCCTTTACATTCCGGGGTAGTTTGTGGGTAAAACCACAACCAGGGATAAGCAGCAGTGGCGGGCAGTGAGGACTCAATCAACATCTAAACAGTCACTGTAAACTCAGTCACACTTTCTGATATCTGATGAAATTGGCTACCGGACATTTCCCCTCCGGCGTTTCCCCTCCCGCGATTCCCCTCCGGACATTTCCCCTCGGCGGCGATTCCCCTCCGGACATTTCCCCTCCGGACATTTCCCCTCGGCGGCGTTTCCCCTCCGGACATTTCCCCTCCGGACATTTCCCATCCAGCTATAACGAAATAACAGAGCTTTAGAACATGCCAAAAAAAGTTTTGCACGCATGTACGTCACATCCATGTAGTTATGCTGTTAGATCGCTTTTATTTAAAAAATTATGTAAGTAAAAAGTGAGAGTAGGTGGTTTTATTATGTTTTATTATAGGTTTCATTATAATAAAATCATAATATAATATATTATTATTATCTTTACTATTAATATATAAAAAATGTTTTATATATTATTACTATTATATTATTATATTAGTTTGTACATTTTTATTTTTATATTATAATACTATTGAAGGGGAAATGTCCGGAGGGGAAATGTCCGGAGGGGAAACGCCAGAGGGGAAATGTCCGGAGGGGAAACGCCGGAGGGGAAATGTCCGTAAGCGGATGAAATTCTAGCAACTTGAAATTTTGACGCTGTGCACCTTTTGATGTGAAAGTCAGAAGCATTTGCCACAGAGCCGTTCTACCTCTCAAGTATTCATCTGCATCAATGATTATGCTTAGGTAAATATTGTTTAACAAGAAATTGTGGCACCGCAGCAGCTGAGCAAGACTCACTGGTCAGCTGGTTGGACAGACGCGTGATGACGTCAGCAAAGCCGCCCGCTTTCCACACAGCCACCCGCAGCTCATATTCCTGTCCAGACTGCAGGGAGCCGCAGGTGGCAGACGGAGTGGTTGAAGACGCAGTCGAGACTTCACCTGAGCCGACTCGCCTGCAGGTGAGCTGGTACGAGACGCCAGAAGTGCTGGATGGCTGCCAAGTCACAGAGATGGCGGTCTCATTGGAGCTGTACTGAGCTGAGCTGGCGTCAATGCCGAACAGCTCTGCAATTAGTGAACATCTCTGACAAGTTAGGTTTTTGAGGAACGTGATAGAACTGAATTGATTTACAATTAATTATCTATTAAAAAGCAAACTTGCAGGTATTGAGAGCACACCTCATTTTGCCACTCACACAGTTGAGAAGCATCTGCAAGAAATGCGAGAACTGCAAGAACTGTCTTTGTCTGTTCACTAAGCAAATCTGTCTTTATATTTCCAGGTCTGCATGGCCCACCTAAGAATTTATACAAGACGCAGATGAATGCAGTTATTAAAGTGCATAAATGATCCACAACTACATCCGATTGCGCATACCGTCATGCAACAGAATCAGGGCCTGGTATCAATTTCTTATGAGTTTTTAAACCCAATTTTTTACTGTGGAGGTCGGCAATCAATGCAAATCAGTATAGCTGAGTGCTGTTACTGCTATCATTAGCTACAACACGGTATGAAAAAACAGTTTGGTAAAATCTCAGTTCACAGTTCAAATAATCAGAATTGGAAAAAATAGCTCTACAATACTTTATGGTCTCTAGTCTCTGCATTGCAGTACAGCTAAAATATCTCCAATATGACAATGGAGCTCACTGGTCAAAGTTCTGCCGTAAATGAAAGTCGCAGGCGGGAACCCAGTCTTGACGGGTCTCACAGTGACAGTGACAGAGGCTCCGGATGGCTGGCCTGTGCACACAGCGGTTGTGTCTGGCACTCTGCCAGCGCAGCTGACTTCATACTCGACTCCAACATCGGGAGAGGCCGCCCACCGGGCTCTGAAGCTCGTCTCCGTCACATCCGAGATGTGCACTCGTCCTGGGATATTGTTGAGTACTACAATTGTGTTGGGAATTTTGCTTAACTGATGTTGTGAAGTTTCGCGAGCTGGTTTGGTATTTTTAGCAGCAATAAATTAGTATCAAACAATAGTTGGAATACTGACAAAGCTTAGAATAATCGAATTGATTTGTTAGAGTGAGAAATGCTATGATCTCACGAGCGTATTTACACTCGTAAAAATCCAGGAAAATTCAGGTGGCCAAAGTGTAGCAGCCAGTGTGGCACCTAAAGTGCATTCTGTACTGAAGTTTCAGCTTCATTATCACCTGTCTTTCCAGAAAGATGGAATGCAGGGCTGAGTCTGCAGTTCCAAAGTCCAGCCTGAATGGAGAAGTTGTACTCAGTAGCCGCTGTGAGACCTCGAAATGTGAATGTCTTATCTGAAGTGTTGTGCTGCCGACTGGGACATCTGGGGCAGTTTACTATGTAAAAGTACCCTGTGATGCCACGGTCTGGTGGCAGCCAATCAACTGTTATTGATGAATTTGTAGAAGAGCGAACAGCAGCCACTGTCACAGGATCCACCTGACCCGGCACCAGTTTTCCACACAACGTGCTTTGAGCAGCCGCCTCATCGCACAGCAGCAGAGCAGCTGCAGCAGCAACCAGAAGCAGCCAGCAGCAGCAACTGCAGCGGAAGAGACGTCGAGCTCCAGCAGACACGCAGTGCATTTTGCGAGTTTGAAAAATAAAAATTTGAATTTTAAAACAAAATTCGCATGCTGAGCCGAGCGCAGACCTTAAACTGAAATATGTAAAATTATTGCGATAATTTGCTATCGCCTGTTTGTCATAATAAATGGAGCTTGTGCGCACCTGCTCTTATCTGCTGCAGTCCGGAGCTACCTGGAAAATATTGACTTATGGACCCGATAATTAAGTACTCAAAAATGGTCAGTCAAATTTTTCCACACAATGTCACCTTTGAGCAACCGACTCAGCTTCAGGTGACATTTTTCGAGTCTGACAACGCTCGCCAAGTCAGCCTGAGCTCAGCTAATGTATAAAAACAGGGCCATCAGCTGAGTCGCCATGTTGCGGACAGTCATGCATATTTTTTGCTGAAGACTTGTTTTATCTGTGGCTTCGTTCAGCCATGCGCAGAAGAGGCGCAGCTGTTCTTATCTGCAGTTTCAACAGCTGATATTGAGCAGCTCAGAGTACATGTAGGGCAGAGAAGCGGCATGCATTTCTGGCTGTCAGTTGGAATGTCCTTTTGCAGTGTTGAGCTCTCTGGTTTTGCATCACGGAATCACAGGTGTTTAGCTGTTGTCAGTTTGCTCATGGCATTCTTCAAAATACAATTTTAATTTTGATATCCATTTTAACAGTCTGAATGCCATTCTCTGCAATCTGAATGTCATTCTCTGCAATCTGAATGTCATTCTCTGCAATCTGAATGTCATTCTCTGCAATCTGAATGTCATTCTCTGCAATCTGAATGTCATTCCCTATGCAGTCTGAATGTCAATCCCTGTGCAGTCTGAATGTCAATCCCTATGCAATCTGAATGTCATTCCCTATGCAAAATCTGAATGTCTTTTTTATGTAGTTTGAATGTACCAATAAGTGTGTATCGTACATGATAAATTTAAAAATATATTTCGTATAATTCTGAAAAAGCAGTCATCAATGCAGGGTTTGACAATCAGAGAGAAATCAACCTGACATAACAGACTATCGATTGCTACTCATTAGTAGTATTGTGACATCACAGCAGAGCAGAGATTTGGAAATTCAATTTTCGTTAGAATAGTCAATCAATGCAATGATTAGTCTGCAATGTGGGTGTAACACATAATATAGTTTGTGCAAACAGACTCGAATATTGAGGTTTATTCAGTTTCACTCAGTTTCACTGAGCAATGTAACCTCAAGTCCCTAGCGTCGGCCATTCACAGCAGGGATCTCCACATATTCAGCTGACTGAGCGGAGCCTTCAACGACCATGGCGTAATCGTTTTGTGCACCGCTGACTTGACTGCCTGCAGTGCTGTCAGAAGCTGGCTTAACAGCTTTCTGTGGAGATCTGGAAGGGTTCAGTTGAAATTACGGCACTTAATTATGGCTCCTAAACATTGTAAGTTGGTGAGCACTCTGTAAAATTCGGGTGAGTTCGAGTTACCAGCACCAACCAATGGCTCCCAGACCAGGTGCTCAGTTTGTACTTTAGGGACATCATTCAGCCAATGAACCTTTGTAGCATAACACAGGCTCACACAGAGTGCACATCGGTCCTGACCACCTCACCATCAGGTACGTGCACACAAATTAACGGAATCGAAACCGGGACTCTCAGTTTCTCTGCACCTTCCCAGCTCAGCTGCTTTGAGCACAAAATTTGAGTCGCACCTGTTTTGCCGACGAATCCGAAGGAAGATCAGCGAAGCCGCAGCGATAACGAGAATGACCACCAGCGACACCGCGACTGCCACCACGATGGTCGCTGCGCCACCGCCGCCGTCTCCGACAGCAGTGACGAATTTGAGCTCAGCTGAGTCTCCAGCTAAAGTCTGGCTGACCGGCGTCACCCTCACCGAGTACTCGGTGCCCGGCTGCAGCTGCCGCACTCTGACGGCGTACGCATCTGAGCCGTTCGCGCTGTTGTTGACGTACTGGGTGCTGGCGCACGTCCTGGACAGCAGGTCCAGAAAGCCTCCCGTTGTGCAGGAGGGCAACTGGCAGCCGGCGTTGGTGGAGTTCAGCACCAGCAGCTGCGAGCAGACATTAGAAGCCACATTGAACACCTGCGGAATGTCATGAAATGCCTCGTGCGAAATGAACCATTCAGTAGCCTCAATCAAAGTACTCGTGATTCTCACATGCACAGCGAACGCCTGCAGCAGGCCGTTTGGCAGCCGCGGCTCCTCGAACTCCACCAGCGCCTCCGCCTCCGAGGGCGTCGCCTGCAGGCCGCCGACGGCGCCGCTGCGAGTCTCCGGGCTGCGGAAGGAGGCGGAGGCGGCGGCGCCGGGCCCCGCGAGGTTCACCGGCCACAGCGAGGCGCCGTACTCGGTCCAGGGCAGCAGCGAGCGCGGGGAGGCGCCCTCGGAGCTGACGGCGACCTCCGCGGACAGCGAGGCGTCGCCGAACTCGAAAGTCCGCACGAGCACCGGCGCTGAGCAGTCGGCCGTCAGGGCCTCGAGCCGCTGCCGGGCCTCCTCCGACTGCAGCTGGAGGCGGTGGCGGCCGCAGTCGGAGCAGTTCAGCCGCCGGGCCGCCGCGCAGCCGCCCGGACCGTCGAGTCGCAGCTCGAACTCGAACACGACGCCCCGGCCGAGCTCGGGGCTGAGCGGCTTCCAGCTGAGGCGGACGGGACCGCCAGGGATTAGCAGAATCGTCAGGCCGGACACCGCAGGTGCAACGCTGTCCTCTGAATTCCGTGAAAGTACCAGCACATTCAGAGTTGATTTGAAAACAGGCTGTAACTAAAGTCAGTACAAATGCAAGTCTCACTGGTCAGCTGATTGGACAGAGCCGTGATGACGTCACCAAAGCCGTCCGTCTTCTGCACAGCCACCTGCAGCTCATATTCCTGTCCAGACTGCAGGGAGCCGCATGTGGCTGACGTAGTAAATGAAAACGCAGTCGAGACTTCTCCTGAGCCGACTCGCTTGCAGGTGAGCTGGTACGAGACGCCAGAAGTTCTGGATGGCTGCCAAGTCACAGAGATGGCGGTCTCATTGGAGCTGTACTGAGCTGAGCTGGCGTCAATGCCGAACAGCTCTGCAATGAAACGGACCCAATAGAAGCGAGCTGTGCCTCATCAGAGCAGCTGCAATGATTTACTGAGCTCCAACTCACTGGTCAGCTGGTTAGACAGAGGCGTGATGACGTCATCAAAGCCGCCCGACTTCTGCACAGCCACCCGCAGTTCATAGGCCTGTCCAGACTGCAGGGAGCCGCAGGTGCCAGACGGAGTCGATGAAGACGCAGTCGAGACTTCACCTGAGCCGACTCGCTTGCAGGTGAGCTGGTACGAGACGCCAGAAGTGCTGGATGGCTGCCAAGTCACAGAGATGGCGGTCTCATTGGAGCTGTACTGAGCTGAGCTGGCGTCAATGCCGAACAGCTCTGCAATGAAACGGACCCAATAGAAGCGAGTTGTGCCTAATGAGAGCAGCTGCAATCATTTGCTGAGCTCCAACTCACTGGTCAGCTGGATTGGCAGCCAGGTGACAACTTCATGGAAGCCGCCCTGCTTACTCACAGCCACACTCAGGTTATAGGCCTCTCCTGACTGCAGACCGCTGACGGTGGCACTCAGATACTTTGATGGAGGCAGAGATGAAGAACTCCCTGTGCTGACTCGACTGTAGGTCACCCGGTACAGAACTCCTTCAGTGATGGACGCCGCCCAAGTCAGGGAGATGGAAGTCTCTGTGATGGTGAAACTCACTGAGCTGGCGTCAATTGGGAAGAGCTCTGCGGTTGCGAGGTGGGTGAGCAGCTCCTGACTTAAAGGTCCCGATTTTTTCGAGTTATAATCTGATACAGAGACTGCTAACCGCCTTTAGTGCCAGGGGCTGTTTGGGTTTTTGCTGTGTGGTGGGGTGGTGAGTGCGTCGTCCACGCCGTGTGTCTATTTAGACCGCCACCTTTGTGGCTACTAGCGTTTGCTCAGGTTTAATTTTTAATTTTTTTGACTACTGAATCATGGCAGACACCTTTGTATTCGAACTGCCCGCAAAAAACAAAGCGCTTCGAGAAGCCCTTAGAGAGCGCGGCTTGCCTACAAATGGCAATAAGAAAGAGCTGACAAGTCGCCTTAAACGTAGCATTGCCAAGGAGCTCGAGTGGCAGACGTTGGAGCAGGACAGAAGCTCATCCCGTCGTACTCAAGAGGACAAGATATCACCAATGAATGCTGGCACACAAAATTTAATTAGTCTGGCTTCACCTGAGGGCGAGATGCAACCGGCGGGGGGCGCTTCGGCTGAATGTTGAGCGGCGACGGGAGGCAGAGTCGAGGAACAGCTGCAGAAGACTGAACTGCGCATTCGGCTGCTGGATCTCGATCTCGAGGCAGAACTCGCTGAAGCGCACCAATGTGGCGCGACGGCCGCGAAAGAATGAGTCTGACGAGATCAGACTCCCGGTGAGTGGCATGATTTGTATAACGAATGTATTTTCGGGCAGACAGGAGCTGAAGCTTCGCATGCTCATGCGCCGGTGGTTTACAGAGTGGTTGATTTTATCAGTGAGCGTCACCAGAGACAAGGAATCCAGTCTGTTGTTGCAGTGGTAAAGCCTGAGTCCCTGTTGTTTGGCGACTTTATCTCCAGGAGCCATAAATTACAGGTTCAAATGCTGCATGTTGTTGATGGTAGAATCGATTCTTCCGAGTTGATCGATCATCTCCGACCTGCTAGATTTAGTCTTCGATCGCACAAAAGTCATGTCATATGATGACGAGTTTCGGCTTCTCCAGCTTGACGGAACGCGGTGGAATGCTGTCAGCACAGTCCTGGGTCTGGTGGCAACACATTTGATGGCACCAACAAAAATGATAAATGCAACAGCGTCTAAAAAGCGAACGCAGCCACGGGTCTGTTTCGACTTCAACAGCTCATCAGTGAAGCAGATGCACACAGCCGCACTCCGAAGCCCGAGACCACGCTGATGGAGACTCGGGTCAACTTTCAAAAATCTAGCGTGTGATTTGAGGAACAGAACTCAGAGTCTATCGTCGGGTTACCCTCCTGTGCCCCACGACAGTGGAACCGCCCCCGACCCCAAGTGACCGAGTTCAACAGAGTTGTCAAGCAGTCTTGTCTTTGCAGTTTGGCTGGTCCGAGATGCCGGAGGAGCAAGTCAGGTTCGTGCTCGATGGTTTGAAGAACGACTTCTGTATTTCTAACAACGTTACTTTTGTACAGATCTGTTACTTTTCACCAGCAAGCTATTGAGGCCCAGGTGCGCCAGGAGCTTGAGCAGCACCGCTAATGGCGCTGCCAAGCAGGCAATCGGCCGCTCTTCGGAAGTGCACTTAGTGCGGTCGCTAAGGCAGACTCGTCTTCCATCCGCCTTATTCACGACTGCAGCCTGCCACCTGGCGCCTCAGTCAATGAATTTTTTGAGTCAGAACGGAATTTGTGCTTCACGTCTGCCAGCAAATTGCCTTGTTTCCGGAGGTTTCGGATCAAGCGTTTTCTCTTTTTGGCTCCCGTATTTTTTTTCACAAAGCGCCTCCCTGCAACGCCGCCTCCGGCCTCGCTGGAACAGACGCTCCGCAGTCACGTAGGGCGATCTCATCGGCCGTCCGGTCCTGGCGTAGCTACTCAACAAGAGCAGGACTAACCCGACTCAATCCGACCAACCCGACTCAATCCGACCAACCCGACTCAATCCGACCAACCCGACTCAATCCGACCAACCCGACTCAATCCGACCAACCCGTCTCAATCCGACCAACCCGACTCAATCCGACCAACTCGACTCAATCCGACCAACCCGACTCAATCCGACCAACCCGACTCAATCCGACCAACCCGACTCAATCCGACCAACCCGTCTCAATGCGACCAACCCTACTCAATCGGAGACACCCGACTCATCTGGTCAAATGCCACCTGAGATCGTTTACCAGTCTGCGTACTCACATCAGTGCACTGTCCAGCTGGTTAAAAGCCTTTGGTGCTGAGGATCTATCAAAACACCCCCTAGTCTCACTGCTCGTTCACGGCGCCAAACGGAGGATGTGCCAGCGACCAAGACGGAAGATGCCGATCTCGCCTGCGATGTTGTTGTCTGCGAGGAAGTGACTTAATTCGAGCAGTTCCCTTGATAGAGTCTGCTGGCTTGTGACGCAGGTTGCTTCTTGGGGGATGCTTCTGCGCTCCAAGTCTCCTTCCCAGTCAGCAGTCCGCTTCGCCAATCTCCGTCTCAGCCTTTCAACGCCACCCGGAGGTTGTCGTGCTCTCCGTCAGTTAATGGCAAGAAGAACCAGTCCTTCGCGAGGCTGCTCCGAGCGTTGCTTCCAAGGCTAAAAGAAGGACACCCGCTTTGCCCGGTGTCTGCGTTAGAGAGCCACATTCGCATCAGAAAGCTTGGCAACCCTTGTTCTGCTATCAGTTGGCGAGCGGATCCTCTGCTGCCTAGCAACTGATGGGCAGGACGCTCGCTCGCTCGTTCTCAGCGCACAGCCTGTGCAGAGGAGGCGCTACCTGGGCCCATTATTCTTGTGCTGTCTGCTCAAGAGGTGAAATGCGTCGGTGACTGGCGAAGTGATGCTGTGGCTGCCGCAGATTTAATGCTTTTAAAGAGAATTGCCTTTGATGGGCTTTTACATGTGATTTCAGGGTTTATATTTCTGCTCTTATCCCTTGCCTTACCCTTTTTCTGTAAATTCTCTCATTCATTCGCTTTTTGTTAGTTCGGCCATGGGGTGCAACCCAGTGCCTGTTTAGTGTTTGTCTCCCCTTCACTAACTGATTGATAAATCTCTACTGACTGCAAATATCAGTTTCTTTTGAGCACACAGCAATCCATATACTTGTACAGCGCAAGTAAGTGAGTATTCTCGCTTCTTCAATGGGTGTTCAGAAAGAGGTGGCAGTTTTGGCCCTATGGCCCATTCCGTGAAGGCTGAAAGCTGCATCTTTGGTTTCACCTTAAAGCGTCATAATTCGTCTTTCTTGGCTACTTACCTCAAAAGTTATGGCTGAATATGTGACGCATTGTGGCTGTCTGTCTTACAGTAAAGCTTTATTTGTCTATGTCGAACTCAAGAGACAATTTTGTACTGCCATACGCAGATTATTACCTCTTTCCTAAGTATCTCATGATTGCAAATACTCAACGTAGTACTAAGCCTTTACATTCCGGGGTAGTTTGTGGGAAAAACCAAAACCACGGATAAGCAACAACGGGCAGTGAGCACTCGATCAGCATCTGAGCAGTCACGGTGAACTCAGTCACGCTTTTTGAGGTGATGAAATTTTAGAAAATTGAAATTTTTACGATGTGAACCTTTTGGTGTGAAAGTCAGAAGCATTTACCACAGAGCTGTTCTGCCCCTCGCGTATTCAACTGCACCAACTATTATGACTAGGTATGAAAATATTATTGAACAAGATACATGCAGGTAAAAGAGGCACCACAGCAGCTGAGCACTCACTGGTCAGCTGGTTGGACAGACGTGTGATGACTTCATCAAAACCGCCCGCCTTCTGCACAGCCACCCGCAGCTCATATTCCTGTCCAGACGTCAGGGACCCGCAGGTGGCAGACGGAGTGGATGAAGACGCAGTCGAGACTTCACCTGAGCCGACTCGCTTGCAGGTGAGCTGGTACGAGACGCCAGAAGTGCTGGGTGGCTGCCAAGTCACAGAGATAGCGGTCTCATTGGAGCTGTACTGAGCTGAGCTGGCGTCAATGCCAGAGAGCTCTGCAAAGTTTCAATGCACGAATTTGTTTAAGCGATGTGAATTCGGCAAATTTACCTTAAAAATTCTGCGATGACGCCATAGTTTTTCATTTTTGCGTTCAGTTCAACAGTCCAACTATTTAAAGTAGCTGCGAAAACTGTCTGCATTTTTTAAACTGAGGCCTATTGCTTTTATTTTGTGTTTACCAGTAGAACATTTGCCTTTACCGCAACGACGCTACTTATACCATATGTAGAGTGTTCTACTTCCCATAAAAAGACATTAAAAAGTGTTAATGTACTACTCACATTTTATTCAGTAGTATACCAAGTAGCATGTATAAAATGAAGTACTGAATCACATATATATTTTAATTAACCAATCACAAGAGAGAGTAAAGTCGAACATGCTATTTATAGCAACCGACCAATCATGCGTGACCTACAATTGTCAAGTGTAGACCCATCTGCGATTCATCATTCGGCCTGCACCGGATGAACCGATCAAAGAAAGCCCAAAATAACCCAACCACGATAACCAGTCATGCGCGGTTACACTAGACTAGTGGCTTAACTTTCTACCCTGTCATGCTTGACAGCAACCAAAGCGTGACCCTTTGACATTTACGAAAAAGGTGATGAACGACCTCACGAGGGGTCTGTTTCTCTATAAACACAAGTGGTCCGAAGCGGACCTGGAGCCAACAACCGAACCTACAGAAGGAAAAGCTCCGAAGAGGAAGCCTCAGCAGGACTTCCTGTAGACCAAGTCAATCGAGACTCGGCTGAGTTATTGCGGTAAGCCTAACTCATTTGCGCCTGTTGTTTGAGTCGACTCACTGTTGTTGTTGAGTTAGAGTCTGTTGAGACTCTTGAGTCTATTGAGGCTCCATTGGTTGTAGTCTCCAGAAGGACTACCCTGATAGATCTTAGAGGACTATCAGCGACTACCGGAGCTATACCTAGAGTGCATTAAGGCACTTCAAGAAGGAGAAGGCTTATTTGAAACCGCATTAAGGCGCAGGGATCCCCATTTATAATACGAAGCTTCTGATTGGTCCGAACGACAGATACCGGCCGGAAACGACTTCAGTGGAAGTAAAAGGAACGCGAACCTGGTCTACGAAATATAGACGTCTAACGAGTAAAGAAGACAGAGAACTGCAACACAAGGAGGAGCTCTCCAAGACAGGAATCAAGGTAGGAGATACCTTCATTTGATTACTGGGTTGCCTAGCAGTAGCTAGAAGTGATTGTTCCTTGATTACTGAGAAAGTCTTGGTAGTAAGGAACACATCACATACTCTCTGGTACCCCGATGGAAATCACGTGTAGGTATGTTTTGAGTGAGAAATACTTTTTAAATATTTTATACTCAAGTATTAATTTCAATAAATACTAAGACCAAGCGTATAAAACAATTAACACGCTTTGTCTACAGTCTCAGCTCAGCAAAAAATCTAAGCAGTTCAGTTGCTCATAAATCTCAAGTTGAATACTAATGAGCATGCATAATGCAGAATATGGAGATGCAAAATCTTGACTGCTCAAGCCAAAGCCATCGATTCCTACTGTCAAATCAATGCACACGGCTGGCTCAACTGACGGCGATGCGAACGCGAGCCTTGACTTTTGCCACCGCTTTTTATTTCCAAAGCAAAGCACCAGAGGGAACTCACTGGTCAGCTGTCCAGATAGAGACGTGATGACGTCATCAAAGCCGCCCGCCTTCTGCACAGCCACCTGCAGCTCATAGGCCTGTCCAGACTGCAGGGAGCCGCAGGTAGCAGACGGAGTGGCTGAAGACGCAGTCGAGACTTCACCTGAGCCGACCCGCTTGCAGGTGAGCTGGTACGAGACGCCAGAAGTGCTGGATGGCTGCCAAGTCACAGAGATGGCGGTCTCATTGGAGCTGTACTGAGCTGAGCTGGCGTCAATGCCGAACAGCTCTGCAATTGAGGAGCATCTCTGACGAGTTTGATTGCTACGGAAGTTTCTTTGATTGATGCTGAATTGATTTAGAGTTAATATCATTACAACACGATTTGAAACTGCAGTTTGATCAAATCTCAGCTCACAGTTCAAATTAACAGAGTTTGCAAAATACATCAATAATACTTTATAGTTTTGGGCCTGTCTGTATTGCAGTGCAGCTAAAATATCTCCAATATGGTAATGAAACTCACTGGTCAAAGCTGTGCCGTAAATGTAAAACGCAGGCTCAAACCCAGTCTTGACGGGTCTCACTCTGACAGTGACAGAGGCTCCGGATGGCTGGCCTCTGCACACAGCGGTTGCGTCTGGCACTCTGCCAGCGCAGCTGACTTCATACTCGACTCCGACATCGGGAGAGGCCGCCCACCGGGCTCTGAAGCTCGTCTCCGTCACATCCGAGATGTGCACTGGTCCTGGGATACTGCTGAGTGCTGCAATTGTGTTGGGAATTGCTAAACTTCCACCAGATGGTTTGGTATTTGAACAGCATTTGAATCAGTAATTAATACAAGTTGGAACAGAATTCATTTAATAATCCAACTCGGATTAGACATAAAGTAAGACATTGCATGTATTTTTCTTAGAAATTCAGGTGGCCAGGTGAAGCAGCCAACGGCGCTTTCGAGGACCCGCACAGTTTTCATTCTCACCTGTCCTTCCAGAAAGATGGAATGCAGGGCTGAGTCTGCAATTCCGAAGTCCAGCCTGAATTGAGAAGCTGTACTCAGTAGCCGCTGTGAGACCTCGAAATGTGAATGTCTCATCTGTAGTGTTGTGCTGCCGACTGGGACAGCTGGGGCAGTTAACTATGTAAAAGTACCCTGTGATGCCACGGTCTGGTGCCAGCCAATTAACTGTTATTGATGAAGTTGCAGAAGAGCGAACAGCAGCCACTGTCACAGGATCCACCTGACCCGGCACCAGTTTTCCACACGACGTGCCTTGAGCAGCCGCCTCATCGCACAGCAGCAGAGCAGCTGCAGCAGCAACCAGAAGCAGCCAGCAGCAGCAACTGCAGCGGAAGAGACGTCGGGCTCCAGCAGACACGCAGTGCATTTTGCGAGTTTGTGCCAATCTGATTAAATCCAGTCAAAATTAACGCGGACTTTCGCTTTTGAGAAAAGGTAAAACTCACGCACGCTGAGCCGACCACAGGACTTAAAGTAAAAAAGCAATTTTTTTCTCGAAAAGTCACTATCGCCTGTTTTGCGTCTGCCATGATAAGTAGAGCTTGTGCGCACCTGCTCTTATCTGCCGCAGTGCAGAGCTACCTGGAAAGCCGCTATCAAGTCATGGATCTGGAGGCTTGCTGCAGTGCTTCTGACAATTTGCATGCAAATATGGCTGGTCAAGGAGCAATTTAAAACACAAGGAGACTCTACTCAGTAAACCTAACAGTCTTCTGAGATCTGAATTCTGAGATCACTGCATAAGTTTGAATCACAAGTTACCTAAACAAATTAAGCCCAGTATCAATAATTATTATTATATTTTTTGACAGCGCCCTACAGTGACCCTGCCGAACGAACACGGATTCTCTCAGTGCGAGGACTTCAGGTAGCTCGACTTCCATGGTGCTGAATCTTGACTCCATTGTCTCCGACAGGAGGTCCCTGACCTGGCGATCAGCGCACCAGCTCAGCATCATCCTTAACTCCGTAGCGAGGGGTGACCTAACCCAGAAGCGTCACCATGGATTTTATGGTGGGGGCGTAGCCAAGAAAATTATTTTCAGAATCAGTGTTGTCAGCACTCATTTTAGTGCCACAGGCACTCTTTTTAGCGCTGCAGGCACTCATTTTAGCGCTACAGGCACTCATTTTAGCGCCGCAGGCACTCATTTTAGCGCTACAGGCACTCATTTTAGCGCTACAGGCACTCATTTTAGCGCTACAGGCACTCATTTTAGCGCCGCAGGCACACATTTTAGCGCTACAGGCACTCATTTTAGCGCCACAGGCACTCATTTTAGCGCCGCAGGCACACATTTTAGCGCTACAGGCACTCATTTTAGCGCTAAAGGCACTCCTTTTAGCGCTACAGGCACTCATTTTAGCGCCGCAGGCACTCATTTTAGCGCCAGGGGCACTCATTTTAGAGCCCCGCATGGATTGGTTACCAGGGGATTTAGGCTAACAGGGAGACACATGCAGCCGAGTACAGGGACTCTGCTTGGGGCATGCTCGGGAACTCTGGGCTCAATCTAGAGGATTTCTCAGCAGGGGATCCTTTGTGGCTGTGAGCGAGGCTGACTTGCGGCTTTGATTACTAAGAGTAGTGTGAGGCGAACATGTACTGTCTACAGTTTAGATTGCTCAGGGCGAAGGGACGCGTCAGCATGGGGTTGCAACCTTCCTACTGCCATTCTGTGCCAAGACTCGCTAATCCCCTCTACCGCACGCACACTCGGACCCGCAGCACGCACTCACAGGCGGGCTTTGCACGGGGAGAGGCCATTAGCTTGCCCAAACTTCCTTATGCTTCGCCACCCAGGGAGAAAGGCTTCAGCAAGCCATGAGTGAAATGATGGTGAAAGTGTGAATAATGAGGAGTTTAGTAATAGTTAACGATTAGGCCCTTAGGCAAAGTAATCAGACAATTAGGCGGCTTCACTATTGAATAAATACAGCAAGTAATACGGTATCACAATTGGCTCAGCTCTCTAATCAAGCAATGGGAAATAAGCAAACCCCGAATAAGCAAAGGCAATTAGAGCACAAATTAGTAACAGGAACTTACCGGCAGCTGCACAGAGAGAGAGAGAGAGAGAGAGAGAGAGCGACGGAGTGACCGTGGGCGGCTGTTGGCTGTAGACAGGCAGGCTGTAAAGTGGCGATGCGCTAAAGCGACGAGGCGCTGATGTAGTTTAGGCGATGCTGAAGATGCTTGGCGGTAACAGACCGCGGGCCGGCAGGGGTTCGTCCTATAGACGAATGGGTCAGATCGGTGTCTGACAGCGAGTCCACAGTAGGACGAGAAGGGACGCGTAGTAACGCTTCTGAGGATTCTCATTGCCGAAAACCGATTCCTTAAATAGCCTTCCCAGCCGCCGCTCCAAGGTCGTTTCCATGACTCTCTCTCTCTCTCTCTCTCCGCAGGCGATGGCGCCATCGGCAGGAAGCTCTTGCTGAATACGCCTGAGTGTGTGTGTGTGTGTGTGTGTGTGTGTGTGTGTGTTTGTTTGTTTGTGTACATTGTGTACATTTGCGTACATGTGGTCCTATATACCGGAAATTGCGTACATTTATGCGTACAATTATGTCTATGCGCTACATTGTGTGTAGTTCGTTGCCCTGCGTTTGTAAATACAGTTTAGTCCGTGCACTGCATTGATGCCTACTTTTGTGTTAGGTACCTGCTTTTTATTAAATACACTGCACCAAAAGCAACTTTAATCGGTACATACTGTGTTTTTGTAGAGGTGCCGGTATGCTTTTTAATACATATGTCTTTAGTGTAATTTGGTGTGCTTCAACTTGGCTCGCGAATCTTGCACTATAGCTCTCTAGTGGAAAGTACTCTTACTTGTGCTGGCTGCGGGTGATAGTAAGGCTTTCTGCTTGACTTCTTTAGTTTACTTGATGGTTAAATGAGGAGTGGGAGCTGACGCGCCTACCTCAGGGGAGGAATGCAGCCCCACGGTCTGGTGCAGTGCAGCGCTTTCTGTTATCCCTCTCCGTCCGCACTGTACTTGGTCTCCGCTAGGATCACCCCTTGGGGTTAAGAGTGGGCGGGTCCTTTGTACTCGACCCTGGGTTAAAAACTCGCATTTGGAGGCTCTGGGGAGAGTTGCAGTGGAGTTCAACAAATTTCTGATAAGATCTCTTGCGGGGGCATGACACTCGTCTCGAAATAATAAAAACCTGAACAAGTGCTGGATGCCCTTACTAGTTGGCGGGTTGTTACCTCTACAATTGTGTACTATTTCTGTCAATATTTTCCCCTGCATTATGTCAATATGTGCTACAGCGTGTCATAATATGATACTTTACGCACTAATATGTATCATAATTTTCCTGCATTATGCCTGCTTCTGTCTCTACGATGTGTGTATTTTAGCCTATGCATCTACATAATTCGAATCTACAGTGTGTGCATATGCACCTGCATTATACTTGTATCTACTGTGCGTATGTGTATTTCAACCTATGTTTTACAATATACTAGCATCTACAAGCGCCTACTACACTAATGAGTAGGTTCTGTGTATTATACCTACTATTTTGTCTATTTCACCTACTTTTCTGCCAAAATATCGATAAAATGCACCTACATTGTGTGTTTTTTGCTGCCCATATGCTTAATTCTATATGTCCGTACGCCTATATGTTTCGTAATATGTATTATGCCCTGATATTTACACCTACTGATGTGATTAATATGTGTTTTGCTTACTTTTTACGTAAATATACGCAATTTCACCTACTATAAGTAGTTTTCACTAGCCTAATTTTGTGTTAATAGGTATTGTTGACTACAAATCGATGTACACTCATATCGGGAGAGTGTACACTCATATTGGGAGAGTGTACACTCATATTGGGAGAGTGTACACTTGTATTGGGAGAGTGTACACTCATATTGGAAGAGTGTACCTTCGGCTCGGGAGGGGGCGCCCGCGGCGTACATTTCGGGGGGCCGCTTGGCACCTGTGGCTCGAGTGCCATAAGGTAGGGTGTACATGTCGGGGTACATGTCGGTGGGGTCGCCTGCGACATACATGTTGGGTACATGTCGGGAGGGTCGCCTGCGGCATACATGTCGGGAGGGTTGCCTGCGTCATACATATCGGGGCGCATGGACAGGTCTCGAGTGGTGTACTCTTTGTGTGAATGCATTCTTGGTGTGTAACTCTTGACCATCCCTTCCCTCCAGGAGCACTGCAAGTAGACTAGTATGGCTTGGTATTCGGAGTTGGCGTGTGTACACAATATACTCTTTGTAATATTTACCTGACCTGGGTTTGTAAGGTCTAATAACATATAAATGACTACTGTTGACCCGTTGACGCATCTGGATGGTGTGATAAAAACTAATAACGTACCGCGATTTCGAGAGAAATCCTAGCACAATACTGTTCTGTCTGGCATGTGGAAAAGTATTTACCCCGCCTTCGCTTACTCATACTGCCTACCGACAAAGCTTATCTCTATTAGCAATCTGTTCGTGGTGGTTTAGAAGGATACTGTCTTCCTGTATATAGCTCTCTATCCCTTCATCACTCGTAATAACTTCATAAATGCTCGCTTGACCAATGGCTGGTGCTGAACTAATAATTCATACGATACATATTGGCTAATACTTTCTAACTCCGTACAGCTCACAAGTTTCTACTCTCTACCTTATCAGTAACATTAAAATGAAAAAGGTAAAATTTGCTGGTTTTGTGCTTTGTTTGCTTACTTTTCTATTAAAATACTTGCGGTTTATAATTGAAAATGTCTGCTTTTTATTCAATTTTATGTGGTTTGAAGGTTTATTTTTGCTAAAATGCATGGTTTCTTATAAAAATTTCTACTCTCGACAATGATTGTGTCTGCAGCTATTTCATTAAAATAACCTACTTTTGAATAAAACGTTGTATTTAAGCCCCTAGTTTTTTTTCAAAACATAATGGAAACCCTCACAACGCCCTTGGAACCTCCTCAAGCAGCTTACATAGAGCATGCAGACCCCGAAACCCCCTCTAGTGTGCCCTGATTTCAGCGGTCTGACGGTTAAGATCTGTATTTTTACACTATATTTTCCTTCATACAGCAATACAGGAGGGTTTGGAAGAGTGAGTCTGGCAGGAGAGGGGGCTTGTGGGGTGATGAGGATGCGTACACACAGTTTAGCCTGTTTTAGCCTACCTTTTGGGCTAATATACTTACTATTATTACTACTATTATACCTACTATGTACATACTATTATACTAACCACTATTAAATATGCTGCACTAAAACCAACTTTTGATAATACATAGCGTGTTTTGGTCGATTCTCCCTCACGTCTCTGCCCCTACACATGTGCTCTGCTCGCTTTGTTCTCTGTTTGTGTACCTCTCTGTAACGTCTCTGTACGCTCAGACTGGTTTCTCCGTCCCCACACGCCATCTACTATTGTTTGCTGTTACCTACCCCTACACACTGCTCTCTGTCTCCCTCCGCGCACACATCTCTGGCCTTGCATGCAACTCCCCTGTCCTGCCCTCGCGTGGGTCCTTGTCTATACATAGCTACCGGACCCTACCTCTCTGTGCCTTGCTCGGAACTCTGTCCCAGGCCCCCCTTCACGCTTCTCTGTCCCGGGCTGCAACTGGCTGACACGCGCCTCTCTGTTCCCCTGCCTGCGTGGCTGCCTACCCCTGCACACTGCTCTCTGTCCCCTCCTCTCCGCGCCTCTCTATCATCCTATTCCTGCAGCTGACCATGCCGTTCAGCTCTGTCCACGCACGGCTCCACCCCTGCCCGTGTCTCACTGTACCGCCCTGTGTGGCTCCCTTACCCAGCGCGTTTGCTCCCTATCTCCCTCCTGCTCCATATGTTTCTGTTCCCTCACACTACGCACCAGTGGCCAGCTCTCTGTCCATACACATCTCTGCTCCTCCACTCTATCCTCGCGTGGTCCTTGACTGTTCGCGTGCCCCTGCATACCCTGCCTGCCTCTCTGTCCCCTGCAACTGGGGAGGGAGCTCTCTATCCTCTGTACGGCTCTCTCTGTGGGGTGTGTGTGACTCACACTGTCTCTCTGTCCTAGCATGCGCCTCTCTATCCGGCTCCTGCAGCAGGCTGTGTTATTCACATCTCTTTCCGCCCCACCCCTCTCTGCCCGTACACGCTCACTGTACAGGGCTGCGTCAGCATCGGGGTTAAAACTTCTCGCTCCCTATGCTTCAACAGTATAACAACCTAGTGGCTGGTTCTCTGTCCGCCCCACCCCTCTCTGCCCGTACACGCTCACTGTACAGGGCTGCGTCAACATCAGGGTTAAAACTTCTCGCTCCCTATACCCCCAAACCGTGTAGTGGCCTAGTATGGGCGCGACCTGGGTTCGATTTCGCTAGTTGAGATGTGGGTGAGAGAGGGGAAGAGGCTAGGTGGGGCAGGGCGTGAGGTATAGGGTGCCTGCGGGGTACGTATCGTTGACTACATATCGGTGTACACACATATCGGGAGAGTGTACTAGGGAGAGTGTACTGGGGAGAGTGTACTTGGGAGAGTGTACTGAGGAGAGTGTACACTCGGGGTGCCTGCGGCATGGAAGAGTGTACACCCGGGTGCCTGCGGCTTGGGAGAGTGTACACTCGGGGTGCCTGCGGTTTGGGCGCCTGCTGCATACATATCGGGGTACATATCGGGAGGGTGTACATGTCGGTAGGGTGAGCATACATATCGGTACATGTCGGTAGGGTCGCCTGCGGCTGGGGAGGGTCGCCTGCGGCTGGATGGCGCTTGGCGCCACGCGCCTGCGGCGCGCGCGCGCCGAGCGCCGATATCGATACGCGTATCGATCACCTCGGGGCGCCAGCCAATGAGAGGCGAGGAGGGTTGACACCCACCCCACCTCCAAAACGCCCGGATCTGCCGGCCCTTAGTAGTGGGGATAATTGGCACAGCGGGAGGTCGAGAAAGTGTTGCGCAAGCAAAATTGAGAACAATAGGGCTGGGATCGGGAACAAAGGAAATGGAAATCGGGTGAAGAGTTGATTCGGGAGGTGATCAGTCACCCGAAAACTCCCACTTCCAGACCCTAAGCCTGGGAACAAAATCAGTGATCACTTACTGTTGCGGGCTCCTCTTCTTTGTCGTGCGCGTCTGTAGAACTCGTCTCCGTAGAGCGGTTCCTCCCGGGGTGGTCTTCTTGAAGTCTAGAGTCGGCCGAAGGTGAGAGCGTAACAATTAAATCGACGTCGCAGTATTTCTCGAACGCAAATCAATATAGGCCTTAAACTCAGTAATGAATATCAACGATGCGCCCTTATAACAAAATCAACTTTCTGTAATAACAACGAGGTCCTCCAAGAAGGGCGTCTTCTTCTAGATCTAACGGAATCGGAGTCGTGTGCTCCTATCGGTTAATCTAGGATAACCAAAATCAATCAATCGATAATCCTCTAAGGGTATCGGAATCGGTCCGCAGATCCTATCCAATCCCTTAGGAAAATAGGAGGCCTCAAATTCAATGAACTCAGTCAAATCGACTGGACAGTAGCGGCCGGCAATAAATCGCTCTCAAAATCAATAACAAAGGCTCGAGCAACGGCTCACCAATTGGTTTATCTCTCTCTCAGAGATATAGCCTCGCTTAGCTGTTCCAGCAAGCTCCAAGATCTTTAGAGGCTGCTCCGAGTCTGAGATTTTTAGCTCGGATTTTAGCTTGTATTTATAGTAAAATTTTGGGGTAAACAGGTTATTTTGGGAAGGTGACTCATTTGCTTTTTGGAATTTTGACCTCTCGATAATTGAATAGAATACAACAGGTTTGCGCATCAATACCATATTTAGAATTCTATTTTTAGATGTTACATAAGATGATTACTCGTTGTTTTCGTGGTCTTCTAAAATAGTGTATGACAACTCGGAATTTTTAGATTCGCATTTTCGCATTTTTACGTTACTACTTATAGTAGTTTACTCTGTATCTTATTTGGAGATCTGTACACTGGGATAATTTGGGAAAATCGAGAACAATCGAAAAGTAAACATTGGAGAAAAGGTGCCAATTGGGTGCGAAAACGAGAACAAAAGCGAGAGAAAATCCGGGAAATGTGATAATTGGGTGCGAAAAGGAGAACAAAAGAACCAAAAACGAGAACAATAGAAGCGGAGGTGGGGTTGGTGTCGCATGAGAAATTTGGGGAGGAGAACAATAGCATAAGAAAGGTTGCGCAAGAGGGGTGGTGAGTCATCGATGAGTCATCGAGGGGAAAGAGGGGTCACAAGGCTTGCGTCACCGTTTGGGAGTTTACTAAGGGGTGGGGAGGCGGTGAGCGCACAAAGTACTGTGAGTAGGCACGGGAAGAAGGGGGGACAGCGCAGGAAAAACAGTCCAAAAGGAAAGAAAAAGAGGGAAAGGGGGGAAAAGTACATAATAGATAGGCTAGAGCGCATAGGAAATAGAGTAGCGGGTGAGGGAGCAGAGGGGGATAGGGGCTCCGGAAAGGCTGGTGTGGTGGGGTGGGAGGCGGAGCCGAGGCAGCAGGAGGCGCAGCAGAGCGGGAGTCAGCAGGCCTGGTCAAAGACCTGGCCCAGTCTCGACAGCTCTGCTCAGGGGGTGCACCGAGATCGGAGGTACTTTTGAAAAATTTCCCCTGCCATATCCCGCGACCAGAGCGTGGTTACATCATTATTTCCATAACGGGTCACAAGGTGTGGTGGTAGACTGTAGGGACAAAGCATTGGCATGTCCCCATATCTTTTACTGGGAAGACAGGTTCCCCTTGACCTGACCGAAGGCGCGCCTTTTCCGTCTTCGATTCTCGTGTACGGGAAGCCGTGCCCGTGACTAGCACGAGAGCAGTTGATGGACGCACTGTACAGGTCTCTGCTGCGGTTCGCGGGCTCGAGTACCGGCCCTTAGCGTCACCCTGCTCCAGAGACGCCAGATTTTCCTGGGCAACTGCCTGAGGAGCCACGAGCGCGGTGATCAGAACCCGCTGGCGCTGACTCCCTTGCCAAGGGTGAACTTTTGCTTTTGTTCAAAGCTTTTCATGCTAACCTGAAAGCTGTCAAACTTTACCCCCACAGTCCGTTGGCACATCTCCCTCTCGTGTGCGCACAAGGGCCGTGTCTTCTGCGAATATCTACTATTTATTAGCCATTGTGATGGTAGTGCTAAACAGCAATACATTTGCTGCTAATGAAGTTCCGGCTTTTTATGTCCCTGAACTTGTGACCAGGTATCCATGTGAAGTTTCAGGTACCTATCGATCTCCCTCGATAACTAAACACAAAGGTGAGCGCAATGCCTTGGATGCCAAGTTTCGAGTGTACGCTCGTATTGTAAGACATAAACACAAAATATTCGCAGGAGTCCCAGATGGTCCTTGGCGATGGCGAAACGCTAGCGGTGAAGGCGATTGCCCATTATATTGCATATACTGTTCGCAGGCACAAACCTCAAACACACTCTCTCACAGGGTGTACATGACATCCTCATCATCTCAGGCTTGTACACTGGGTTTTTTGCATTCTGAGTCCAGAATCCGGCTGCTAAATTGAAAACCAGGATGCCAGCAGGCATCAGTCGAAAAAGTTCAAAATCTAATAAAACACCAACATCTCTACCTTACCCTTTACACTGTAATTGAGCCTCTCTGACCCACAGAAGCGGCAGACATCTGCCAACTCCCATGTCTACAGATTGCTCAAATTTGAAAATTGATAGACATCTTTTGTAGCAATACTAAGAGTCCCAATTAATACAAAACTGGGGGTATTACATGTGTACAGAACCCTAGCATGTATACTCCGTTGTTCAAGGACCACTAGAAGTTACCGTCACCGTACCTTCTAGTGGTCCTTGTCCGAGTCCCTTGGGATTGGCCCTCATGGGTATTACTTGCACTACAGAATCCTGGCCACTTTTTTGAGAACGCAAACCTCAAATGATGTGGCTTGAAGTGGTGACTGACACGAAATATATCAGACCTTTCCATATTAGACATAATAATCATACAAATTGAAGACGATTTAATCAACTTGTTATTGAATAGTGTAAAATTTGGAATCAATGACAAGAAGCAGTTTTAAGTCTGATTCATTTTTAAAATTAACCAACGAAGTCGAATAGACAATATTTTTGAAGTCTTGCAGTTGTGCTCCTCAACTGTCACTCTTGCCTGTCTTATTGGCGATGTAGCAGACGTGCAAAAACAGAATTCTTCGATCAAATCTGAAAAGTTAAAACGCGGGAGATTTAAAAACTTTTTAATTTACGAAATTGACGCGAAATATCTCTGCATATAAGGCAATTGAATGGCTTTTCATTGACCATACTCATAACTAGGCATCATCGCATTTAAAAATAAATTCACTTGTTTTTTTACTCTTGGGTTAAGCTCAAGGACTACTAAAGTCCAACGGTGCAAGGGTAACTTCTCAGTGACCCTTGGATCAAATCTTCTCAAGGGTGATGATTACGAGCTTCTGAATGTGAAGTTGAAGCATTGAAGCGTTCTTGAACAAGAGATTCGAACTTGGGGTATGCAGTAACTTTAAATCTGTGTCATACTGTTGAAACATTTGAATAGCATTATCGAGGAAGCTCGATGTATACTACTTTATGGTTTTATCTTTAGTAGTGTAAGCGACCTCCTACTGATATGATAGACGGTAAAATTATATATTATTTTTATTTCAACGGCATACACTCCAAAATAATTATATTTATTGTAGGTATGATTATATTGCAAGTAGCAATTGTTACTATGAAGAAGGGCTTTGAGCAATTCCCCAAAATCAAAGACCACAGAAGGCACGCAGTGGTTCATTATGGGTTCAGTAGTGGTTCAGAACAATCCTTCTGTGGACCACAGAAGACCACAGAAGGCACCCATTCACCTGCCCCAGTACGCAGGCATGCAATCACAGAGGGTGTAAAGAGGACTTGACTTTATCACCGTCCTAAAACTGACCTGTCGATTTTCATTTAAGATTCAATTCAGACTACTGAGAAAAGTAGACAAATAAAGATTTGAGTTGTAAAATTCCTCACAAAGCCATTAAAGAACATCCTGCGGACACTAAGCTTGGCGGGAGAGAACGGTGTGTGGCTGTGGCTGACTGACGACAGACATTTTAGCGTGTCACAGTCAAGAAGTACACAGAAACTAAGAGCATTCCTACAGCTCGCTCACCGAGACAGTCCGTGCAGACTTCTGGCCGGAAGGATGTCAGCATTGGGCGCCCATCTGCGGCACTCCTCTCGAGCTTGAGGAAAACTTCCTGGATAGAGTTTCATGTAGCACATCTGTAGGCTGGCACCGGGACGTCCAGAAATCGGGGACCAGGCGGCTGATGGACATCTGGTCCTGACGGTTTTCTCTTGAGCAGCATCAGCTGCATCAGTCCCAGCTGTCTCCGGCTGCTGGACTCGCACTGGCGCCTTGCAAAAGTGAAAATGGCGCGCCTCAGGCTGGTAGGTGCGCCACATCAGACGGGTCTGGGCGTCGAACAGCAAGCCGAAGTTCATGGGCGGGCGGCTGGGACCGACTAGCCAGCTTCTGCAGTGGCGGCCGGAATGGAAAGCATGCTTTAGCCGATCGTAATGCATTCAACATGTAAGGCGTATGACCCAACTATGACAGGAGAGACATGTGCCAGTCATGATACCCATGACTGTCAACTGATCGCTATTGTTTGAATGCCTGGTCACACGGGGTTTGGTTTCGGCTGGAAGGGATGGGGCTGCCTCCCAATCCCACTTCAGGGAAATGGGGCCTATGGTGCTGGCGCCCCTGGTGCTGGCGCCCCTGGTGCTGGCGCCCCTGGTGCTGGCGCCTCTGGTGCTGGCGCCCCTGGTGCTGGCGCCTCTGGTGCTGGCGCCCCTGGTGCTGGCGCCCCTGGTGCTGGCGCCCCTGGTGCTGGCGCCCCTGGTGCTGGCGCCCCTGGTGCTGGCGCCCCTGGTGCTGGCGCCCCTGGTGCTGGCGCCCCTGGTGCTGGCGCCCCTGGTGCTGGCGCCCCTGGTGCTGGCGCCCCTGGTGCTGGCGCCCCTGGTGCTGGCGCCCCTGGTGCTGGCGCCCCTGGTGCTGGCGCCCCTGGTGCTGGCGCCCCTGGTGCTGGCGCCCCTGGTGCTGGCGCCCCTGGTGCTGGCGCTCCTTAGATGAGGAAGCCAACTATTAAGCAGTCCTGGCTATGCCCCCTGCTACGAATACCTGACTTCCCAAACCTATCCATGCCTTGATGAATAAAGTTCAGCTTTCGTAGCTTTCAAAAACGCGAAACAAATCAAATGTCTCAACTGCAGCTACTCGTAGGGAATAACTGAATATTCTCTAACACGTGCAACTGGTATGTTCCAGTAGCTTCCCAGAGTGTCCCAGGCCACCTGCAACAAGAGCTTACATGCTGACGTTGACGCTGGAGTTGTCTCTGAGCCACTTGAACTTCCCTCCGTCTGCCTCGTATCTGTACAGTCCGGTCCAGGCCGCGTCTCCTTGAAACCTGCAGTCTTGGCACTGAGCTCTGTAGTCTTCTCTGAGTCTCCAGTTCCTTGCTGAGTAGTCCATCACCCAGTTCATCTCCGACTGAGATGTGATCCACAGCAGGTGAGCAGACGGGTCTCGTCTCTGACAGTCAGAAACTGCCGCTGTGAGGTTTCGTCCGTTGGATCCCTTGACCAGGAGGTAGCAGAAGCCATTGAATTGCAGCCAGTCTGCTGTCGCACATGAACCTCTGTTTCCATCTGTGGGTAGGGCAGCCCCTGACTTATAGCCCCAAATTTTTGCCAAAATTATCATCCGATACAGAGACCTCCTACTGCCTGATAAATTTCTAATGACTGCAAATATCAGTCGCTTTTAAGAAGGCCTGCAATCAATTTACTGAGTCAGAAGTAAGAAGAAGAGTAAGAAGTCAAGGAAACTCAGTCAGTCAGTCACTGATAAGTGATATAATTCCGACAAGTTAAAAATTTCGACATTGTGGAAGTCAAAAACGTTTGCCACAGCTGCTCTGCCCTTCGAGTATTCATCTGCATCAATGATTATGCTCAGGTAAATATTGTTTAATAAGATGCATGCAGGAAAAACTGTGGCACCGCAGCAGCCGAGCACTCACTGGTCAGCTGGTTGGAGAGAGCCGTGATAACGTCATCAAAGCCGCCCGCCTTCTGCACAGCCACCCGCAGCTCATATTCCTGTCCAGACTGCAGGGAGCCGCAGGTGCCAGACGGAGTGGATGAAGACGCAGTCGAGACCTCACCTGAGCCGACTCGCTTGCAGGTGAGCTGGTACGAGACGCCAGAAGTGCTGGATGGCTGCCAAGTCACAGAGATGGCGGTCTCATTGGAGCTGTACTGAGCTGAGCTGGCGTCAATGCCGAACAGCTCTGCAATGAAACGGACCCAATAGAAGCGAGCTGAGCCTCATGAGAGCAGCTGCAATCATTTGCTGAGCTCCAACTCACTGGTCAGCTGGATTGGCAGCCAGGTGACAACTTCATCGAAGCCGCCCTGCTTAGTCACAGCCACACTCAGGTTGTAGGCCTCTCCTGACTGCAGACTGCTGATGCTGGCACTCAGATACTTTGATGGAGGCAGAGATGTTGACGTCCCTGTGCTGACTCGCCTGCAGGTCACCCGGTACAGAACTCCTTCAGTGATGGACGCAGCCCAAGTCAGGGAGATGGAAGTCTCTGTGATGGTGAAACTCACTAAGCTGGCGTCAATCGGGAAGAGCTCTGCGGTAGCGAGGGGGGGTGGGCAGCTCCTAACTTTAAAGTCCCAATTTTTGTCTTATTATCATTTTACACCGGGGCATGCCTGCCTGATAAATATCTAATGACAGCAAATGTTTGTTTTTTAGCAAGTAGAAATATAAGTGTTTCTCAAAATCAGTGAGCATTTCGAATCAATAATTTATTTCATGTCGTGTGGTCTGTGGTGTGATATAATGTTAGCTAGTTAAACCAACACTTGTTCTCAGTATTAGCGGTTACAAGAAAAAAGCTTTAATGTGCAGTTTTCAAAACTGTATAAAATTGTAGACAAAAGTGGAAACGTTGCTGGAGACGTCATGAAAATTGGAAGGCTTTACTAACTCGAAGAATTCACCGTAGCTAATGGAGCAGCAAGCTCTGAAATCACTGTTTCGAGGAAGCATAGTGGAAGGAATCGCAATGGATAAAAGCAGCATGCAGGCTGACGGCATCTCATTTTGTAAGGCATGCGTGGAAGGCAAAATGCACAAAAAACCATTTGGGAAAGGTGAGAGTTCAATGTGCAACGAACTGTTGTCTCTGATTCACAGTGGTGCAAATAAAGGAAACCACATCGATTGGAGCTGGCGTCGATGCCAACAGCTCTGCAATGAAACGGACCCAATAGACCACATCAAAGCAACCTCATGAGAGCAGCTGCAATCATTTAATAAGCTCTATATCACTTGTCAGATGGATTGGCTGAGTGACACTGGACTGAGTGCACTTACGATTTATTTTCAAAAGGCTGATTAACTCCTCTAGTGATTTAATATCAGCCAAAGATGCCTAGAGGTCACACATGGATGACTGAGTGTTGTAAATACTTTATAAAACATATCATTAAAAGGTAATTAATATTTTTGGAACTCACTGGTCAAAGCTGTGCCATGAATGAAAGGTGCAGGCGGAAACCCAGTCTTGACGGGTCTCACTGTGACTGTGACAGAGGCTCCGGATGGCTGGCCTGTGCACACAGCGGTTGTGTCTGGCACTCTGCCAGCGCAGCTGACTTCATACTCGACTCCGACATCGGGAGAGGCCGCCCACCGGGCTCTGAAGCTCGTCTCCGTCACATCCGAGATGTGCACTGGTCCTGGGATATTGCTGAGTTCTGCAATTGTGTTGGGACATGCTCAACTGATGTTTTAAAGTTTCGCGAGGTTTGGTACTTAAGCAGTATTAAATTAGCAATAATTTTTATTTTTAATAGTAAACGAATCATCTAATAATCAAATGAAGATTAGTTAGAGTCAAAATTCAAAATGAATTTTTTCAGAAATCCAGGTGGCAGGTGTGGCAGCCAATGGCGCACCTGAGGCTGCGTGCATTTTGCACTGAATGACCCCACAGTTTTCATTCTCACCTGTCCTTCTAGAAAGATGGAATGCAGGGCTGAGTCTGCAGTTCCGAAGTCCAGCCTGAATGGAGAAGCTGTACTCAGTAGCCGCTGTGAGACCTCGAAATGTGTATGTCTCATCTGAAGCGTTGAGTTGCTGAGTGGGACAGCTCGGGCAGCTCAGTGTGTAAAAGTACCCTGTGATGCCACGGTCTGGTGGCAGCCAATCAACAATTATTGATGAATTTGTGGAAGAGCGAACAGCAGCCACTGTCACAGGATCCACCTGACCCGGCACCAGTTTTCCACACGATGTGCCTTGAGCAGCCGCCTCATCGCACAGCAGCAGAGTAGCTGCAGCAGCAACCAGAAACAGCCTGTAGAAACAGAAGAGAGACCGACCTCTGTCTGCTTGAGATCTCATTTAGTAGTTTTGTTTAATTCGTTTTTAAAACTCTACCGGGTAGTTAATTTATATTCAGTCAGTAGATGTATGACTTGCTTTGAAAACTTATTTTTTCAGCTCGACTTTCAGTACTATTTATAGGCGATTAATGATTACCCATGACTAATGCTTTATCAGACTATTCGTAACTCACTCGTTTACCATGAGCTCGCTCTTATCTGTAGTTTTCTACTGTATCATGCAACCTATGGCTATAGGCCTTGCCTTGTGTAGCGAAGCGTACGATTTGTACAGACAAACCCGTATATATGTATGAGTACATGTAGATTAAATAGAAAATCTAGCTGGAAAAAGAGTCAGGACTCAGTACTCATAAAGTCAAGAAATTTCGAAAAAAACTGTTCTTATCGAGCTCGTGTTTTTTATCTGGACCCGGATGAGTCCATACAGTATTTCACTGGTTAGCTGAGTTCATTTGAAAATTTTGAGTCTTCTTTTGCGGCATGCCTAAATGTATTCAGTTCAGAATTGATAAGGCATGCATATCCGGTTTGTTTGTTTTTTTAAATATTGCATCGCAAACAAGAGAAAAATAGCAAATCTAAGGATTTTGTTAATCTAATTAGTTCCAACATTTTCCGCTCAAGTTTGCTTGTTGATTTAGAAAACTTGTCAGAGTACAGGTATAGAGGTGGCACCTTCTCAGCACAATTAGTGCAAAGGAAACTGCCGCCCCCTCACCTCCGAAGCACAGCTAGCGACCATTGCAACGCCCCTCGTATGGCATCCTTTGCAAGGCGCCCCCCAATGTTACCCCCAGTGTGTTGCCCCCAGTGTGTTGCCCCCAGTGTGTTGCCCCCAGTGTGTTGCCCCCAGTGTGTTGCCCCCAGTGTGTGTTGCCCCCAATGTGCTGCCCCCAGTGTGTGTTGCCCCCAGTGTGTTGCCCCCCCCCCAATGTGTTGCCCCCAACGTGTTGCCCCAGTGTTTTCCCCCAGTGTGTTGCCCCCAGTGTGTTGCCCCCCGTGTGTTGCCCCCTAGTGTGTTGCCCCCAGTGTGTTGCCCGCAGTGTGTTGCCCCCAGTGTGTTGCCCGCAGTGTGTTGCCCCCAGTGTGTTGCCCCCAGTGTGTTGCCCGCAGTGTGTTGCCCCCAGTGTGTTGCCCGCAGTGTGTTGCCCGCAGTGTGTTGCCCCCAGTGTGTTGCCCCCAGTGTGTTGCCCCCAGTGTGTTGCCCCCAGTGTGTTGCCCCCAGTGTGTTGCCCCCAGTGTGTTGCCCGCAGTGTGTTGCCCGCAGTGTGTTGCCCCCAGTGTGTTGCCCCCAGTGTGTTGCCCGCAGTGTGTTGCCCCCAGTGTGTTGCCCGCAGTGTGTTGCCCCCAGTGTGTTGCCCCCAGTGTGTTGCCCCCAGTGTGTTGCCCCCAGTGTGTTGCCCCCAGTGTGTTGCCCCCCAGTGTGTTGCCCCCAGTGTGTTGCCCCTAGTGTGTTGCCCCCAGTGTGTTGCCCCCAGTGTGTTGCCCCCCAGTGTGTTGCCCCCAGTGTGTTGCCCCCAGTGTGTTGCCCCCAGTGTGTTGCCCCCAGTGTGTTGCCCCCAGTGTGTTGCCCCCAGTGTGTTGCCCCCAGTGTGTTGCCCCCAGTGTGTTGCCCCCAGTGTGTTGCCCCCGTGTGTTGCCCCTAGTGTGTTGCCCCCAGTGTGTTGCCCGCAGTGTGTTGCCCCCAGTGTGTTGCCCGCAGTGTGTTGCCCCCAGTGTGTTGCCCCCAGTGTGTTGCCCGCAGTGTGTTGCCCCCAGTGTGTTGCCCGCAGTGTGTTGCCCGCAGTGTGTTGCCCCCAGTGTGTTGCCCCCAGTGTGTTGCCCCCAGTGTGTTGCCCCCAGTGTGTTGCCCCAGTGTGTTGCCCGCAGTGTGTTGCCCCCAGTGTGTTGCCCCCAGTGTGTTGCCCCCCAGTGTGTTGCCCGCAGTGTGTTGCCCCCAGTGTGTTGCCCGCAGTGTGTTGCCCCCAGTGTGTTGCCCCCCAGTGTGTTGCCCCCAGTGTGTTGCCCCCAGTGTGTTGCCCCCCAGTGTGTTGCCCCCAGTGTGTTGCCCCCCAGTGTGTTGCCCCAGTGTGTTGCCCCCTAGTGTGTTGCCCCCAGTGTGTTGCCCCCAGTGTGTTGCCCCCCAGTGTGTTGCCCCCAGTGTGTTGCCCCCAGTGTGTTGCCCCCAGTGTGTTGCCCCCAGTGTGTTGCCCCCAGTGTGTTGCCCCCTAGTGTGTTGCCCCCAGTGTGTTGCCCCCAGTGTGTTGCCCCCAGTGTGTTGCCCCCAGTGTGTTGCCCCCAGTGTGTTGCCCCCAGTGTGTTGCCCCCAGTGTGTTGCCCCCAGTGTGTTGCCCCCAGTGTGTTGCCCCCAGTGTGTTGCCCCCAGTGTGTTGCCCCCAGTGTGTTGCCCCCAGTGTGTTGCCCCAGTGTGTTGCCCCCAGTGTGTTGCCCCCAGTGTGTTGCCCCCAGTGTGTTGCCCCCAGTGTGTTGCCCCCAGTGTGTTGCCCCCAGTGTGTTGCCCCCAGTGTGTTGCCCCCAGTGTGTTGCCCCCAGTGTGTTGCCCCCAGTGTGTTGCCCCCAGTGTGTTGCCCCCAGTGTGTTGCCCCCAGTGTGTTGCCTCATATATCTCATTGTTTTTATTTACCTTCGAATTATTTGTAATCGATCTTTCCCCTGAGGAGAATTGTAGAGAGTATTGCAGGGTTTCAGGGTTGCTATTGTACAGCATGTATGACATACTTTTCACTCGCTCTCTGCCCCTCCCTTTTATTCCCAGTAATTTACCATTAGCGATAGTTAATTATATTTAATAAATCCTAAGAGGCTTCGTCAACTCTCATTCAAATCTCTCTGAGCTTTTTGAATTTAAACTACGACTTTATAGGTAAGAACTTTGGGATGATTTTACATTGCAACCTGTGCTTCAGGGGCGTCGCCATGGATTTTATGATGGTTAGGGGCGGACTTAGCCAAGAATTTTACATGACTAAATTCCTAAATTACTTCGGTAATCAGTGCTTTTAGCAATCATTATTGCGCCGCAGACATTCGTTTTGGCGCCGCAGGCAGTCACTTACACATGTATTGGCACCGCAGGCAGACACTTATTTTGGCGCCGCAGGCACTCATTTTGGCGCCGCAGACACTCGTTTTGGCGCCGCAGACAGGCACTCATTCTGGCGCCGCAGACAGGCACTCATTCTGGCGCCGCAGGTAGGCACTCATTTTGGCGCCGCAGGCAGGCACTCATTCTGGCGCCGCAGGTAGGCATTCAATCTGGCGCCGCAGGCAGGCACTCATTCTGGCGCCGCAGGTAGGCACTCATTCTGGCCCCGCAGGTAGGCACTCATTCTAGCGCTGCAGACAGGCACTCATTTTGGCGCCGCAGGCAGGCACTCATTCTGGCGCCGCAGGTAGGCACTCATTTTGGCGCCGCAGGCAGGCACTCATTCTGGCGCCGCAGGTAGGCACTCATTCTGGCCCCGCAGGCAGGCACTCATTCTAGCGCTGCAGACAGGCACTCATTTTGGCGCCGCAGGCAGGCATTCAATCTGGCGCCGCAGGTAGGCATTCATTCTGGCGCCGCAGGTAGGCATTCAATCTGGCGCCGCAGGTAGGCACTCATTCTAGCGCTGCAGACAGGCACTCATTTTGGCGCCGCAGGCAGGCACTCATTCTGGCGCCGCAGGTAGGCACTCATTTTGGCGCCGCAGGCAGGCACTCATTCTGGCGCCGCAGGTAGGCACTCATTCTGGCCCCGCAGGCAGGCACTCATTCTAGCGCTGCAGACAGGCACTCATTTTGGCGCCGCAGGCAGGCATTCAATCTGGCGCCGCAGGTAGGCATTCATTCTGGCGCCGCAGGTAGGCATTCAATCTGGCGCCGCAGGTAGGCACTCATTCTGGCGCCGCAGACAGGCACTCATTTTGGCGCCGCAGGCAGGCACTCATTCTGGCGCCGCAGGTAGGCATTCAATCTGGCGCCGCAGGTAGGCACTCATTCTGGCGCCGCAGACAGGCATTCATTTTAGGGCCGCAGGTAGGCACTCATTCTGGCGCCGCAGGCAGGCTCTCGATTCATTTTGGCGCCAACAGAGTCGCTATACCTTGGCGCCTTGAAGAAAAATTATTGCTTTCTAAAACAAAACAAAACATTGACATGCCCCCATGCCCCCTACGCGACGCCCCTGTCGTGCGCTATGTCTCTGCTGGCGTCAACAACTTCGGGTTGCTCTGGCACTGATGTGTACAGCGGGTGCAAGGCCATGCTATCTAAGACCAAGACCTTGGCTGACTGAAGTTTGATAGCTTGTGGTGTGTCGGAGTGGCCAAGGGATCCCGTATGCTGCACTAGCGGCCACATTCACCCGCACAGTGGGACCAGTCACCTGCACAAAAGTACACCCTACCCTAGGGAAACTCAAGCAAAGAAGACAGACTCCCAGCAGCCTACGGGCAAAGCTCAGGGACTGAGGGAACTCTTTCGTCTGGTGAGTGGAATCACTTGACTTTCCTAAAAAATGATTTCCCCTGGAACTGCGGTGTTGTGCGACAATCAAGATGACGCTAATGACTACGTTTCCTGGCCTATATTAAGTATCCATATTTTTACTTACGCATAGCATATTAATGGCAATGTATTAGTTCCTTACATTGATTGAATTGCAGTTTCACTTTTACGTCTCCTGAAATGATGATCCGAATACCTTGATTTGACACGGCAGGCAGGTGAGTTCACTCGGCGCTGGCATAGATCCAGGTAGTTCAGGCTGATGCCTGAAGGATGATGTTGCTGACGTAAACGACCGTTGATGCTCTGGGCTTTGATCTCTTGGTTGAAGTTTGGGTGGCCATAGGTTAGGAGGAATTGAAAACAAACCGCTCATATGTATACTATAGAGCTATAATCACGAATCATGAGCCTACATTGCCTAGCGTTCGAGAGAAATCACCTGTCTATAGCCTTGCTGTGATTGAATACTAAAATGGGGTGGATCGCGGCTTAGGAGAAAATTAAAATCGGGAGGTCACATGACTGGAAGAAAAACTAGCCTTGCTGGAATGGGGGAGTTTTTGATTGATTGGGTACGTTCCGCTTGGATGGTTTCGAAGGTTCAGGTTGGGTGTGAGAAAGGATAGGGGCGTAGGGAATGAGTCTTCGAATGAGCCGTTGGGAGTAGGGACCTATAGATATCTACGATTGGGATCGAGCATGCATGGGTGAAAATGTACACAAAGGGAGATATTATCATTAGAATTTCAGCAGGGCCGGACAGCTGTAACATCATTTTTTGAAGCAGCTACTTACATGTCAGATGACGTTAGTGATGAAGTAAGGACTTAAAGGGCAAATAATAATTTACGCAGCTTGCAGCCTTGACGCGCATTTTCTGGCTCTAATTGTGTTGAAAGAATGCTGATACATTTCCTCACAGTTTTGCATGTTGTCCAGATTAATTTTCTCTTTCACAAATTTCCTGCAAACTCGCGGTAAATGCGGAGAGGGCTGCTTACCTAGATGCGATGTGTCTTCTCGCTGTAAGAGGTGTCCATCAGGGCCGACCCGGGTTTTCATTGTGAGGACCTGGGCGCTGGTTGGACCCTCTGGTACACATCGGCGGACCAACGAGGCCGTAGAGGTGTTGGAGCGCTGAATGAACTGGCTACTACGGGTCGGCGTCCGGCGATCGCAGCCACCTTTGCCGAGAGAAGGAAGAGTTTCAGTGTAGCCCACGTCGTGCTCTGCGTGCCGGATGACATCGAGGCTGGAAGTTTCTGCCGAGGAGCTGACGGGAAGGTGACGAAGCTGCAGCACTGTCAGCCATTCTGGTGCCTGACGACTTCTCCGTGCAGAGGCCATGTAACCGTCAAAGGGGGAGGCCTCGCTGTTTCAGCGGTGATCGATACCGTCCTGTTGTACATGTACAACACTGAGACCTGGACGCTGGAGGGTTCACTTGAACATCAGGTTGATGCGGCTAAGCAAAATTTGGCTTCGAGCGAGTCACCAAATGCGGCACTCTATCGCCGCACCAGCCTGTCTGTCACAGCCAACTGTTGCGCCTTCGGAAACTCCAGCTGGCAAGCCATCATCCAAACGAGTCGTAGTAACTGCCCGCAATCGGTGCATGAGGTGCGCTGCTGCTGACGCTGCAGGCCGCACCCTACCGGCGGGAACAGACGCACACTCGGCGTTTCGTCGATTGCCTGCTGGCTGATGCCGGCGTCCTGAACACTGCCGGCGGTGCGGCTTAGTTTGCGCCCAGGCTCCGAAAAGCGCCCTGTGAAGTTGGCGATCACGCTTGACTGGCTCTTACAGCGTATGCATGTATAGTTTGTTTGTATTTTTTCATCGTTTTTTTCAACAAAACTGAAGCAAAAAATTCAAGCACACCGAATATCCCAAATATTCGGCAGTCAAATTTCATCGGCAACTACATGCCATAAGATCCAAACAGGCTTAATAAGGAAATTAAGGGTGCAATATTGTCTTACATGTATAGGTAGCAGTGTAACTTTTTATTGGCCGTGATTGTAAACACAAACACAAAAAACAGTTGAGGCAAAATGTACTTGGACTAAGGAGATACCCAGAACTCCTTGAGACGCAACCTGTCCTTGACAAGTACATGTACTGACACGTTTGCCTGAATTATTGTATGGCACATAAATTGTATGGCACATATCACACATGTACAATCCGGTCACACAATTAGGCTTAGTTGTCTACTGTGAGTAGGTTGTTAATTCGCTAGTAATGAAAAGTGTTTTGCGACAAATGTAGTTTTAGATTGACTAATTCTTACAATTTTCTTAATGTATAAAGATTATTATCATGCTGAAGTCCGCGGAAATTAACGAGCGTAAATGCTTTCTTAGAAACTTTCCGCGCCAGCTTAACAGTGATAGGTGCTTGCAGTTAATTTTTAATCCATTAAAGTAATATAAAAATGGGTATGCCTACATTTAACTTTAACTTTAACTTTAACTCTACATTTTAACTTTAACTTTATTTTCAACTATTATCCTTTCTTTTCAGCTACACTTACCTATTGTCATAACCCAAGTATAGGATAGTGTTGATGGTTGTTCTTTTATGCAAAAAATAAACGTGTTGAATCTCAATCTCAATAAAAATGACTAGGCCTAAGGCCTATAGATATTGTAGCTCATAAATGTCATAGTCCAGATCATGCTAGGTGCATGCCCGATCAAAAATCTAATAATTACAAATGCACAGTGCACACCAAAAAATTGAGTGCATACCCGTGATACCTATTCTCCAAACAGCAATGGCTAGAGTTCCGGCACTGGAACCCGTTTTCTAACAGCTAGGGATCCGGCAGTGCCATATAGAAGCATATAAAGACTGCTAAGAACATATCTTAAGAAGTCTGAATATTAGAAGCATCTTGTCCCGAATCTTATCATATCGTCTTAAATTTTAATCTAGAACAAAATCTCAATATCAGCCACCTGTAGAAAGAAAAATATAATGTTCCATCTATATTATAATGGCATTGCCGGATCCGTAGTCGTTAGAAAATGGGTTCCGGTGCCGGAACTCTAGGCGTCTAGCCATTGCCTCTCCAAACTAGGCCTATGTTGGTATTGCAACAATAAATGACCTTTTTAAATTGTGTAATAGACCCTTTTGGCAAATAATTTAAATTTGGTTAATTTTTCTACTTTTTTGGTGATACCATTTATAGTAGAAAATTGATATAGGCCTATGTAAAGATATGTTCAAATGCTTTATTACAAGCTTAAAAAACTAACAAAAGCTTGAAATTTATGCTTAAAAATGAATTTTTTATCTTTTTTAATGACTATTCCATGTGATTTTATAAAGTGCATGCTAAGTGTGCATGCACACTATTTTCTTAAGAGTGATGCATGCCAACTATGCATGTCTACTTTTGGCATGCAAGGTCAATACATGCCTGAATTTTTGGGCATATGTGATGATATATTACATGATCTGGAGTATAGCATAAATGAAAGGAAGAAATTAGGGAATCTTGGACTAAAAAGTTTGCATTTGGTTGATTTGAACAGTTAAGAGTTTTAGGGATTGTGGGTAAAGATGCTAATACCAGGATCCTAGTATCTACACTCTTGAATCTACATCTACTACATGTACACTAGAAAAAATGACCCCCTACGCCATAATTTCAAGTTTATGCCAAAAAAATGTTGCATATCATATGTATGCTGGAAAAAATTTCAATGCTATGCCAAATTCTAACTCAAATTTTGGGTCCCTTTTGTGTTGAATGTTGAGGCAGCCGGCAGGTAGGTAGGCAGGCAGGCAGAGCAGGTGGCACTGCCACTACTCATCATCAATATCGTCGGCATCGTTGGCATTGGAGAACAACTTGATGTACAACGGGCAACGAGTTGAAAGGAACCTGCGACTGGAAATGATGCTGCTGGTCCCTAGATTTTTTGCCTAGCTAAATGGCCCAAAAAAGGGCACACGGTGTGCCTTTATGCTACGCACCTCATCACTGGTGTAAAACACCTTAGCCGCCTGCTTTACAAAATGCTTGCCGGCATGGCTATCCACGGCGAGTAGCATCCAGCAAAGCTTCGTCTGCCGCTCTAGCATTTCATTCTTCTGGCCACCGTGCTTCTGTTGAAAGCATATTGTTGAGTAGAATGACTCAATGATGGCCGTTGATGGAGGAAGGCAGGGTAGTAAGACAACTGTAAATGCTTTGTCACTTAGCATTTTAGTGGCTGCGAAGTGGCTATGATTAGGTTGGTATGGAATGTGTTTCTTACCAGTGCCAGAGCAATGTAGCGTGAAATCCAGCAGTGTGCAAACCTGCTGGCCGGCATGCTGGTAGACAGTGGGCTCTGTGTAGAACGACTGGTAGAGTGCCGCCTTGTCCACTGTTGCCATGAAATTGACGCCAGAAATTGTGATGCCTGTAATCCATAGCACCAGCTCAGCAGGATATTGTGGTGGTGTAATCAAAAAGCGCGCAATGCGGCCAGTGATACCGGCGGAATTTCTCACCACGTTTCCAAAGAAACTCTGCGACTCGCTCCCACAAAGTGGCCAGCTAGGCCAGTATTGAGAAATATCAGTTTTGGGCCTTTTTTAAGTATTACCAATACTGGTATTAGGGTCCATGTCCAGTATTGGTCTAAATTATGTTTGTATTTTTACAAATTTGCAATTTTTTGTTTAAATTGCATTTTCCTAGAAATAAAAAAATGCTTTAGCTTCAGTTTTTTAGATTTTTGGGTCCCTACATGAGCAATCTCCAAAATTAGGAGGGAGGAGCTATACACTTTGTAGAGGAAAAGGGGAAATAGAGAAAAGACTGTATGTTTCTAAATGAACAAGGCTGACTCAGTTGCTATTTTTAGACTGTGATTAGTGCTAAGGCCTAATAGCAATCGCCAGAACAGGGCAGTCAAGCACAAGTTGTTCTTTCTCACAGTATATTTGCTCATAATTATAGTAATTTTACTAAATATGGCAGACAATTATTAATAAAATTTAAGCAATAGTACATATTTAGTAAGCATAATAAAGCAAGGCAACTTATTTAACCAATTAACAGTAGGAATACCAAGCCATTTTTCCACCCGTTGAACTACCAAGAGGGGGGGAAAAATTCCCCCCCCCCTGACAATTTTTTTTGCTGCGCCGGAACGGAGCAACGCAGGCACACGAAATTCAAGAACACGGGCTAACTTTTTGTTGCGCACCTTCTCAAACAAGAATCAAGTCGCCAACCCTCCGGACCGTCGAGATATTCGACGATTCTGCCAGAAGGTCGGATTTTTCCCATAAGCGCTAGTGTATTCAGTACACCCCTGTGCGCCAATTAGCACTGCGCCTCAGTGCAGCCTTGCCAAGTCTCCAAATTTCATCAGCACGTCGACCAAATGTGTCTGCATCAGCTCTGACTTCGTTGGTTACTGGCCTTCACCGAGACGGAGCTTCTAGACCTTCAACAGGTGGCACCAGGTGACTATGAACACCTTGATGCGAATTTCTCGAGTTTCACCGATCAAGCCTCGACAGTAGGCAAGCCTCAACTGCCGGACACCCTCAGCTAGTCTCCTGAGCATTCCGTCATCATCCCGACACCGTCGGCTCCTTCAACAGGTGGCATCAGGTGACTATGGACGTCCTTTTGCAACTATGTCAGGTCTTTCTTATCAAGCTTCAATAATGGGCAAACCCCAACCGACGGACATTGTCAGCTAGTCTCTCAAGCATTCCGTCATCATCCCGACGCCGTCGGCTCCTTCAACAGATGACACCAAGTGACTATGGACACCCTGATGCGAATTTCTCTAGTTTCGCTGATCAAGCCTCGACAGTAGGCAAGCCTCAACTGCTGGACACCTTCAGCTAGTCTCCTAAGCATTCCGTCATCGTCATCATCCCGACGCCGTCGGCTCCTTCAACAGATGACACCAGGGGAGTAAGGACACCCTGATGCGGATTTCTCTAGTTTCGCCGATCAAGCTTCGACAGTGGGCAAAAATCAACTGCTGAACATTCTCAGCTAGTCTCTCAAGCATTCCGTCATCATCCCGACGCCGTCGGCTCCTTCAACAGATTACACCAGGTGACTATGGACAGCCTGTTGCAAATATGTCAGGTTTTTCTTATCAAGCTTCAATAATGAGCAAATCTCAACTACTGGACATCCTCAGCTAGTCAGTCAAGCATTCAGCCATCACCCCGACGCCGTCGGCACCTTCAACAGGTGGCACCAGGGAAGTAAGGACACCTGAGCGTGATTTTTCATCATGCTCTTAACATTTCTGAATCATTATAAAATGAAAAAACGGATTGAATTTACTGGCTTCTTATAAGCATAACCCTTTCTGCATAAAAATTCGGTTCAATATTATAGTTGAATAAACTAAACAGCTTTTCGAATAAAATATGTATGTAGCTCGTATGCATAAAAGTATGTGTAATAATAATATAAATATACAGCAACATGAGTTCAAGCTTAACTATAGCAATGTCCGTGCTTTAAAAATTTTGAGAGCTTCAGAAATGTTAAGAGCATGATGAAAAATCACGCTCAGGTGTCCTTACTCCCCGGGTGCCACCTGTTGAAGGTGCCGACGGCGTCGGGGTGATGGCTGAATGCTTGACTGACTAGCTGAGGATGTCCAGTAGTTGAGATTTGCTCATTATTGAAGCTTGATAAGAAAAACCTGACATATTTGCAACAGGCTGTCCATAGTCACCTGGTGTAATCTGTTGAAGGAGCCGACGGCGTCGGGATGATGACGGAATGCTTGAGAGACTAGCTGAAGGTGTCCAGCAGTTGAGGCTTGCCTACTGTCGAGGCTTGATCGGCGAAACTAGAGAAATTCGCATCAGGGTGTCCATAGTCACTTGGTGTCATCTGTTGAAGGAGCCGACGGCGTCGGGATGATGACGGAATGCTTGAGAGACTAGCTGACAATGTCCGTCGGTTGAGGTTTGCCCATTATTGAAGCTTGATAAGAAAGACCTGACATAGTTGCAAAAGGACGTCCATAGTCGCCTGATGCCACCTGTTGAAGGAGCCGACGGTGTTGGGATGATGACGGAATGCTCAGGAGACTAGCTGAGGGTGTCCGGCAGTTGAGGCTTGCCTACTGTCGAGGCTTGATCGGTGAAACTCGAGAAATTCGCATCAAGGTGTTCATAGTCACCTGGTGCCACCTGTTGAAGGTCTAGAAGCTCCGTCTCGGTGAAGGCCAGTAACTAACGAAGTCAGAGCTGATGCAGACACATTTGGTCGATGTGCTGATGAAATTTGGAGACTTGGCAAGGCTGCACTGAGGCGCAGTGCTAATTGGCGCACAGGGGTGTACTGAATACACTAGCGCTTATGGGAAAAATCCGACCTTCTGGCAGAATCGTCGAATATCTCGACGGTCCAGAGGGTTGGCGACTTGATTCTTGTTTGAGAAGGTGCGCAACAAAAAGTTAGCCCGTGTTCTTGAATTTCGTGTGCCTGCGTTGCTCCGTTCCGGCGCAGCAAAAAAAATTGTCAGGGGGGGGGAAATTTTTCCCCCCCCTCTTGGTAGTTCTACTGTTAATAAGGAAAAATAGAATTAAAACTATTTTTCCTTATGAGTAAAAGATACATGATTTTTTATGATCTATTTAATGAACAATATAACTATATTAAGGCAAATATGATAAGGCAATCAATAAGGTAAGGCTAGTAAAAATGCTACTAAACTGATAACTACTGTACAAACAATTACTATTATTCCATAAATTGATTAGATTTAAAAGTCATGACAATTTAGTAAATGATTTACAATGCATTCAAAAGATAGACAATAAGAAAATAATAGGAAAAATGCAATAAAATTTGACTTTTTGAAATTTGAAAGCTAAAATATCAAAAAAGCTATTAAATACTGGTATTCAAAACCAATATTGGCAAAATTCTGGTATTGAATAGCGGGATCCTGGTTTTGGGCAAGTCTGGTATTTTAGCATCCATAGTTATGGGATTATAGGATTATGGCTCATAAATAAAAAAGGCAATTTAGGATGGGATAACATATGGCACATCTTGAAGAAAAGCAGGGGTGCTTGAGCAGTTGTAAGCACATTGCACTTAAATAAGTTAGATTGAGGCTTTAGGAGACTTTGAGGCTTTAGAAGAAGTGGAGCATTAAGAATTGAGTTTATAGAACATGGGTTGGGGCACTAATTCCTATAAACTCAGAAGGGTAGGGTTGACATTTGGTCTTGGTTGCATTTGATTGGACAAGAGATAAAGATGCAGGCCTATTAGCCAAAGGCTACTAGCTGATTGACAAGCAGTGAGGTATGCATATTGTTACTAAAATATTTATATTTGGTATTTGAATCAGTTTTGTCAGATATTTGAATTGAATTAAATCAATTAAAAAATCTCATTTCATCCCATTTCTAGGCCTACTGTTAACTTTTATAGGGCCTATTGTATAATTTATATCTGGCAAGTTCTATTTGGAGACATATTGCCTAATAGAACTTTCTATTATAGGACTAAAGAACAATATTGCCTATTGGATATAAATTGAATCCAATAGCTAGGCCTACCATAGTCAGGAAGGTACATACTGTGTACCAAAGTCAATTTTCCCTATATAGGCAACTAGTTTTGGTAAAAGGTTTTGCAATAATATAATCTATTATATAATCAATTATAAAAGTAAATATTATATATATTCACATTGTTTAAGATAGTCATTAGTTATATATAGTCTAAAGGCTATAGTTTGGAATGACATATATACTAGAATTTCCTAGTGTACAACAAGAGTACTTGCCATTTTTTAGCATAAATCAATTGATATATATCTTAGCATATATGACATGTACATGTATACATGATACCCCTTTAAATATATTTAACCTTGACCTATATAATGAAAACATTTTTTAGTCCCAGGCATACAAACAAAGCCCCATACTTTTTTCCTAATATACAATAATACACAATCTAAACTATGGTCTAAGGGTTGTAAATGTCAGTTAGGTCTTACATATCAAGTTCAAATTTTGTTTTAATTTTTTAAATGTCATCTTTATTATTCAATACTATCATTATGCAAAATGGTGCTAACATGTTTGTAAATTGCATAGATATTATAAGGGGTATTCAAATAGTCTTAAGACTTAAAACTTTACTCTTTTTAATAGTCAGCAAGAGTAACAGCAACTGGTTTATTTCATAGCAGCTTTATTTACTAATAAACTCAATGAAAACATTTCAAAAATATCATAAACTTTTTAAAAGTTATGCTTCCTTAACTGCAATGGGCTGCTGCATTTCAATTTATGAATAAGAACTGAAACTGAACTACAATTTTGAAATCTCAGACATTAACCAAATTCAAACTTGTGTGAAAAATCTCTAGCATATGCCATATCATCACTCTCTATATCTATGGTACAAGTTTCATATGCTCACTGTTAGTGTGGCACTTTAAAACTAAGGGGCAGAGTTCATGCCAACTGTGACTGCGTTGAACAGGAAGTGCAATGGGTTCTTGTCCACAAAATGCCAAGACAAGCAGCATGCATAGATCATGCCATTAATGACATGCTTACCCTATGGAAGAAATGCATCCAACTGAGAGTGACAAATTGAAAAGTTCTCTGTTGCTACTGAGGATTGAGGAAGACATTTGAACTTTTTTTTGAAAGACAACTGACTTACTGTTTCATGGTGCTCCATATGCAGCATCCAAGTTGCTGTTCATATATTGAGATGCATTATCCTACTGCAGTTAAAGGCATAAATTTTGAAAAGTTTGTGAAATTTTCAAAATTTTTTCATTGTGTCATTAGTAAATAAAGCCACTATGAAATAAACCAGTTGCTGTTACTCTTGCTGATGATTAAAAAGACTAATGTGAAAAAGTCTTTTTGGACTTTTTGACTTTTTGGATGCCCCTCATGTAGTCAAGCATCATCCTGTCAGGCTCTAGCTTCGACTGCAATTTTCCTGGGCTCATTGCATACCCTATAGACACTCAATGGTTTTAAGTCTGACTTTTAAGTGAGTTTTTCTTGTAGCCAGTTTTTAGTAGCTATTTTGTTAATGGCCATTTTTGATTTAAGTGTAAAATTATGGAATAACAGCTTTTTTTAGCAGAGTTATAGCCTAAACAACAATACTTTTGTTCTATTCAAAGTATATATAGACCGATTTTTAGAGCTATATAGAGTTAAGAGTATATAGTTATTATACCCCCTAGGACTAAAAACTTAAGAAATGGCTATGTATTAATAGGTCAACAATGAATAAATAAGTATTCTATTGGGTTAAAATAATATTTGTATATCCTAGCTTGTAAGGGGAATGGTTTTGTGGAGCCACAGTGTAGAATGTTGCTAATGCAAAGTAAGTATAAAAAATAAATTTAAAGAGTAAGTTAAAATGGAGAAAAGAAAAATAAAAGTTAGCCCATTTATTGTAGGGTTTTTTCTAGATAATAGGGCGGCTCTTCATAATAGACAAGGTATTTTGGTATCTGGAATAAGCTAAACATACATGTGCCACCTCCAAGATTTGGTAGAGCTCGAACGAGAGCAGAATTTTCGGGATTGGGATTCGGGATTAGTATTCAGGATTCGGGAATCTGGGATCTGGGAATATATTACTTACTAACTAATGAATCAAGGATTCAAGGATAGTTTTATCTGACTATAAACCCATGAGGGGCTTTTCATATTGTCAATTCTTGTTCCAGACCCTTTTTGCAAAGTATAGCCTATAAATTAGCGGAATACTTGATGGAATAGTTAATGGAAAAGTTAACGGAATACTTAACGGAAAAGTTAATGGAAAAGTTGACGAAAAAGTTGACGGCCAAAGTTATACTCGTCTTTTTTCTTGTAAAATTCTGTTTCTGGAATCGCTTCGTGAAAAGCCTCATACTCGTTAGTTCGTTATTTACGAGTACAACTCTTTACAAATCTGTTACTAAGTAAAAATCTGCTGCTTTATTTGGTGAATTCAAGGTCAGACTTTCAACATATTTATAGTTGCTGTTACAAAAATTAGCTTAGTATTGATTACTGCTCTTGATTGTTGAAAGCATCATCTTCATTATCAATCTATTGTGCTCCCGAATCCCGAGTTCTCTAAGCCTTCGAGATCCCGATCCCGAATTCCCGAAAAATCTTCGGGATCCCGAGAATTCGAGATCGGGATCGGGATCCCGTTCGAGCTCTAAGATTTGGTTGGCCATGTGACTTAGTTTTGACAAAAAATGTGACATAGTTTTTGGCCAAAAATGTGACTTATATGTAAAAAACCCTAAAGCAGAATTAATGCAACTTTGGGTGAACAGCAAGAGTAACTATGACTATCCTATCAAGGCAAAATGCCTCGTTATCTACTTAGTACTACTTGGGTATTTATTTGGGTGGGCATTTTTGCAACTTACCTTAGTTGGCCACCAAATCAGTCAGCCGGATCGGCCAACTTGGCCAACTTGGCTGACTGTTGCACATATATGAAGCTAAAGGTAATAGGCATTAGGGCACGAAGGATTAGGTATAGTAAAAGGAGCAGGGGTCTATTTGCTAGATGGTCTAGGTATAGAATGATAAGTTTAATCAGTATCATTAGTTAGACTTTTTTATTGACCAATTTGGCCATAGATAAGTCTTTCCAGTGAAACCAAAGTCCAACATAAGTGAATATTTTACATGGGTATAATTTACACATGAAAAAATAGAAATTTAACTAAATAAAAAAATTAAATAAAAAATTGTGGCCCAATTACCATATGTATAGAGAGCCCTAATAAAAAGTTAAGACAGTCCCTTGATTTCAATTGTGCATTCCTTTGCATTAGGTGTCAATGGCAGCTAGCAGCTTGGCCTCTATGTCTTGTAAGGCAAGCACCATATTGAGCTCTAGCTGTGGCATCTTGGGCTAGTATCATTGTTTTAGCCTTGCCACCTTGGCATTATGGCAGGGCAGCTCCAGGGCTAGGGACAACCTCTAGTTATGGGTGGCCATTAGCATGCAGAATAGCCCTAGTTGCAGACTGGCCAATGGCCTTTTGGCATAGAAAAATGGCATAGAGGTGATCTTTGACTATTGCAATTTCTACAGAATAAGTAGCAGTCAAAGAGGTGGTAAGCTAGGTCCAATACTAACAGTCACTTGGTGTTTTGTTGGTCTTCTAACTGGCTTCTAGTTCCTATTGCAGTAGCTTGGCTAGCTGTTAGGCAGGCATAGTTATAGGCAATTGAATCATCTAGACTGTGGGTCCTATCTGTGAGAGCCCCCCTCCCTATTGTACTAGAGTTGTTAGTCTAGGTAGAGGGGGAAATAGTGGCATGCAATATAGCATTATAGGTATACTGTGCTTGGCACAGAGTCTATAGGGGTCTATTAATTCAGGCTAGACTATTGCTGGCTAATCTATAGTAGTCTACCTACTGGACAACATGGGTCTAGTTTAGGTGGTTAAAAATAAGTTCTATTGATTGACTGGACAATGTAGGTCTAGGTGATGAAATGGTGGTTTTATTAGTTGGACGCTCTAATGAAATAATTTAACCATTGATAGATCTCTCTGATTGAATCAAAGTCCAATGCAAAGAATATTACATACATAGGAATAAATGTAAATTGAAATAAATAATAAAATACAATACATAGTGGTAGCTCTACTATGATATAACAATATATTGGCTTCTTAGCTTTTTCTTAGAAGAGAATCCTATATACTAAAAATGAGTTGTAATCTCACTAAAAGGCTATCAAAAGTTGTCATAGGGTTAGGTTTTATCTAGTGTACACTTATATTTTATTGTTGCCATCATGCTAGAGGTTATTTTTTCTATCTCTGAAATATTCATCACTGTTGACACTAAATATTGTTGACACCAATATAATTCAATTTTCACAAGCTGATCCTAGACTGGCTGAGTGGCTTGACTATCAATAAGCCATCTAACTACCTAGTATGTTTCACTAGACACCAGCTATTCAATCTGATATGGCAGCCTGACTATCTCTTATATCTAAAGCTGAGTGGGTCGATCGATCGATCGATCGACTGGCCGGGTTTAACGCGTGTCTCCTCCTAGACGGCTGGCAACTCAAATGCGGGACTTATATATATTAATCCAAAATTTTCCTACACAACAAATAGGCTATTTTAATGTTGAAATTCCCAAAATTAAGTCAGTTAAAAAAGCAGAAAACTGTTTTCTTAACCTTCTTTGGCCACTTTGCCTCTCCAGTGGAGGGGTAGTGGCATAATTCTGGCGATGGGAGTTCTATCCCCTTACTCCGCCAATAGAGGAGTTGGCCCCGTATCAATATATAAACTATATCAGTATCAAAAAAAAATATAAAACTTGTTTTTTAAAACTTTCTTTTTTTGAGACATTTGTTGAGTAAGATAACATGTTTATAACCATGATTAAATTTTAAGGCTATACATTTTAACAGATTATATAACAGATTAATGTGGGATTTTCAGATTTGTTCCTAGTATATCATATTTCTGATTTTAAAAGCAGATACTTTTGGCAAAAAATTCTAAAGTTAAAGGGCTAAATTCAATATGCATACAGTCCTAATCAAAGCCAGTGAAGCCAGTTAAACATACCATTTCTAACACCCAGGGAATGAAAATCAGTTATTTGCATAATTTGCTATAGATATTATTTACAATAGCCTGTTTAAAACTATGTGACAATTTTTCAATAGGATTCTTCACAAAAAATCTTTTCCTCTGGTGAAGAAGGAGCTTTCGAAATATTATTGAAATTGCATTAGATTTCTTTATACAGCAGCTTTATAAAGCTCCTTCAGTCAGAGTCAGAACAAGGGTCTTGCACCCCCCCCCCCCAGAAGCAGCTCCGAAGGGGTAGTGTGTCATTTGCCTTTGTCTTTGTCTCTGTGTGCCCTGCGATGTCCACACAACAACAGGCGAGTCTCTTTGATGATACAGTGGAGTGCAAATGGGTCCAGCATACGTAGGTTCCAATTGTGCTAACAGCACTCTTATAAACAACTTCATGGCATATGACAAAAGGAAGATCCCATGATGCTACCTATTTCTATGTAGTCATAGCACTTTGATGGGTAACTTGTGTAGGTTAGTGGCATGACCACCAGGCTAGTGCGATGCAAGTGAACTGCACTATGTTTAGTTGCTGGGTCACTTGGCTTGTACTATATAGTTGTGTACTTTTGTGTACTTTTAGCTTGAAAGTATCGGGTTAAAGTTAAATAATGATCAGGCCACAATTTATCTGAAAAAGATCTACAGATGTCTGTGAGTCTGTTGTCAAGCATGTCTTTTTATATTTTGCAAAGTTAAGCAGAATTAGCCGCGGTTAGTACTATTTCTGTTAGTAAAATGTAATTAAACAACATTCAATTCTATTTATCCTAATCTCTCATGCAAATGTCGAGCATCAAAGGAGAAGCAACAGAAGACTATATTAGCAACAAAACCGATCGATGCCTGTCTGACACGGCAATTAAAACTGTGTCAGGCCTTGGTATCGGGATCCTATGCTCTGTGCTGTTCCTTCGTCGCAGACCCTGGCCTGCGGTCCTTGGCACCGGAATCGGCCTAGGCATGGGCGTCGCTAATTGCGATAACGATTTCAAGACTCCGCATTCGCTGGTGTCGCAACAGATTAGAGTGGCTCAGCGTCAAAATGATCCACTGCTTGGTAGCAAGTAGATTTGGCGCGTGCACAGTGTCTGAATATATATTACTGTTAGTAGCTTAGCCTAATGTATGAAGTTATAATTTAGCTTAACATTATATTATTTTCTACTTACATGTTAGGTAAATAGACTAAAAATAAATCCCATTGTGATTGATTATTAGTGTTCAAATATTAATGGGTCGTCATTAAATCATGGGTGATCAGGGTTGAAATCATTGTAAGTCTTCAGGGCTGGGTTGCTAGAATCTTCAGGGCTGTGTTGATGGAATCTTCAGGGCTGGGTTGCTAGAATCTTCAGGGCTGTGTTGATGGAATCTTCAGGGCTGGGTTGCTAGAATCTTCAGGGCTGGGTTGATGGAATCTTCAGGGCTGAGTTGATGTAATCTTCAGGACTGGGTTGATGGAATCTTCAGGACTGGGTTGTTGGAATCTTCAGGGCTGGGTTGATGGAATCTTCAGGGCTGGGTTGATGGAATCTTCAGGGCTGAGTTGATGTAATCTTCAGGACTGGGTTGATGGAATCTTCAGGACTGGGTTGATGGAATCTTCAGGACTGGGTTGTTGGAATCTTCAGGACTGGGTTGATGGAATCTTCAGGGCTGGGTTGATGGAATCTTCAGGGCTGGGTTGATGGAATCTTCAGGGCTGGGTTGATGAAATCTTCAGGGCTGGGTTGATGGAATCTTCAGGACTGGGTTGATAGAGTCTTCAGGGCTGGGTTGATGGAGTCTTCAGGGCTGGGTTGATGGAGTCTTCAGGACTGTTTAGATAGATATCAAATCTATTTCATTTTGAACTGAGTTTATATTTAACAAAAACTCAATTTAATATTATTAATCTTCTTTTCGTAAATAAATTTCTAATGTGTTTACTAACAAATGTGTAATTCAGCGTTAACATTTGGATATAAAACAAATACACTAAAGATATCAGTTGGCTTGTGTGTTGAAACAAAATTGCTAAACCAAAATTGCTTCATTTGTCTGTTATTTACTTTAAACTTAAAGTTAATAGGAATAAGTTAGGTTTCTTTATTTTGTCTTTAAATGGTCTCTTTTTTAGGCCATGTATGCAATATATAGCTAGCTAGTTTATACTACTAACCATCTTAGTAGTATTTATTGTTAGGCAACACCTATTGATGATTCGGTACTCTGATTATAAAGTAACCTTTTTGTAGTTTAAATGTACATATAAACTGGCCTGGAATAAGAAGTTTCATGGCAAGAACAATATTCATATTTTTTAGTTTAGGTTAGCCTTTTTTGCTTGCTTACAAAATAGGATTCAAGCTATAAGAGGCTCCGTGAGCTTCAGTGAACTTGCAAGAGCTTTTTCGAAGCTTGTTAGTCCGTAGGTTGGTTGTTGCTTGCTACCAAGAGATTTGCTAGAAGCGGACTTCTTTCGCCCCTAGCTACTCAAGATAAGCGGGAGAAACAGCGAGAGACCTAAAATTGTAGGTCTTGCTGGTCTGTCTTATCTTTAGGTTGGCTAGGATTTCAAGACTTAGAGCGAAGAACTCTTACTGAAAAATAACTAAACTGTACAGAATGGTCTCGGACCACTGATAGGGCACAATTGATAAGAGTGTCGATTTAAATGTGGGCATAAAACTATTGAAGTACTGGAAATAAATAGAAACAGAGTCTCAATTCTTGATTGTGTCATAAGGCAACAGGTCCAGTTGGTCGCTTTGAGCGGAGCATAGATGTTGAGAAATGTCTGGCATGTCAACTGGAATTCCACGACTCTTTCACTGCAGTTGCTGCTGCTGGCTGCTTCTGGTTGCTGCTGCAGCTGCTCTGCTGCTGTGCGATGAGGCGGCTGCTCAAGGCACGTCGTGTGGAAAACTGGTGCCGGGTCAGGTGGATCCTGTGACAGTGGCTAAAGTTCGCTCTTCTACATCTTCATCAATAACAGTTGATTGGCTGCCACCAGACCGTGGCATCACAGGGTACTTTTACACAGTAAACTGCCCCAGCTGTCCCAGTCGGCAGCACAACACTTCAGATGAGACATTCACATTTCGAGGTCTCACAGCGGCTACTGAGTACAACTTCTCCATTCAGGCTGGACTTCAGAACTGCAGCCTCAGCCCTGCATTCCATCTTTCTGGAAGGACACGTGAGAATGAAAACTGTGCGGGTCATTCAGTGCAGAATGCACGCAGCCTCAGGTGCCACACCTGGCCACCTCGATTTATAAATAAATTCAAAGTATTTCTCACTCCTAAATTCAAAACCAGCTGGCGAAACTTCACAACATTAGTTAAGCAATTCCCTACTAAATTTCAGTTCTCAGCAATATCCCAGGACCAGTGCACATTTCGGATGTGACGGAGACGAGCTTCAGAGCCCGGTGGGCGGCCTCTCCCGATGCCGGAGTCGAGTATGAAGTCAGCTGCGCTGGCAGAGTGCCAGACACAACCGCTGTGTGCACAGGCCAGCCATCCGGAGCCTCTGTCACTGTCAGAGTGAGACCCGTCAAGACTGGGTTTGAGCCTGCGAATTTCATTTACGGCACAGCTTTGACCAGTGAGCTCCATTGTCATATTGGAGATATTTTAGCTGTACTGTAATACAGACGTGGCCAGAACTACAATATAATTTGTATTATGATGAATTTTTAGAAACTTTGATAATTAAACTGAGTTGAGATTTGATCAAACGAAAATTTCATATCGAGTTGAAATGATAGCAGCAATATCACTCATCTAGACTGATTTGCACTGATTACAGATTCCTAAAGTAGAAAATGGAAGAATAATAACTTAGATGAAACTGATGTATAATAACCGACTGAAACGAGGAAAATGTCTATGCAGAATCTCCTAGGTGGTTAGGGTTAGGGTTCCGGTTAGGACCTCTGAGATTATCCATAGACATTCTCCTCGTTTCAGTTGGTTATTTAAATGTATCCCACGAATGCAAAGAGCGGAGAATATTGACTAGATTCGCGGAGATTATGAGTATTCTCCGCTCCCTGTATTCGCGGGACATGTTTTGTCTATGGTAGAAGAAAGTGTTCAACCAACCAGGCAACCAAATGCAGAAAAATAAATTTCAAGCTCTAAACCTTTTTACCATAGACAGAAGGCGTAATTTTTAATATCGAGGTCTGGACACTTTCAAATCAAAATACACAGCGAGCAGTTATATCAATTAGAAAATGAAGGTCTTTGTTGGCTCTATTTATAAAGTTGTTGGATAAAAATTTAAAGTTCATGAGTTATGACAAAATTCTCCTTACTTTTAAAGTACATCTAGTAGTTGTGGATACTGTATGAAATTGGTTTCTGGTTAATGTGGTTTCCATTTTTCGTGAAGCCATGCACACCTGGAAATTCTTTATTGACAGACTTGCTCAGTGAGCAGGCAGAGTCAGGTACGGTATAAGTCACGAGCTGTCCTGAAATTCCCCAATAAATTGCTGCTCAATAAAATTATAAACTGCCAAGCGCCATCTGCAATCTTGGAGCCTCTGCTTGACTGTGTAAGTGGCAAGATTTAGTGTGCTCTCAATACCTGTAAATTTGCTTATGAATTACATGTAGTAATTACTTATAGATTAATTTAACTGCCTTCATTAGAAATCAAACTCGTCAGAGATGCTCATCAATTGCAGAGCTGTTCGGCATTGACGCCAGCTCAGCTCAGCACAGCTCCAATGAGACCGCCATCTCTGTGACTTGGCAGCCATCCAACACTTCTGGCGTCTCGTACCAGCTCACCTGCAAGCGGGTCGGCTCAGGTGAAGTCTCGACTGCGTCTTCATCCAGTGCGTCTGCCACCTGCGGCTCCCTGCAGTCTGGACAGGAATATGAGCTGCGGGTGGCTGTGCAGAAGTCGGGCGGCTTTGATGACGTCATCACGCCTCTGTCCAATCAGCTGACCAGTGAGTTCCCTGGTGCTTTGTTTTGGAAATCCTTGCAAATAGCGGTTGCAACAGTTGAGGCAGTTGAGATAACAAATCACAATACAAGCCGTGTGCATTGATTTTGCAGTAGGGATTGAGGGTTTTGGCTTGTGCAATCAGGATTGTACATCGCTAATCAAGGACCACTAGCAGTTACCGTAGTATCAGGAAGCAACACTCGTACTCGTAAATATTGCAAAATTATTGGGAAGGCCAGCGTGTTTGCATTGCTTTCGTCAGCTTTTATTTGAAATTTTGTTGTCTTCAGGTTTGATGACGCAAAGTTTCCAAATACGCAGTATTTCTTGCAGACAAAAAGAATGAAGTTGCGAGTCAGTTTATCTTGTCTTGACAAAGTTTCATATCAGAATAGCCCTGTAGTTGAGAAGCTTTGAAAAGTAAATAATCTGTACAGTGTTGAATGCGGGGGCCGTAGCCCAGCGGTCTAGCGCAGGCTCTGGTGTGCCAGCGACCCAGGCTCGATTCCAAGTGCAGTCACATTAATTTGGGGCTGAATTGGAATCTCGGCTTGGCTCTGCTCGTGCAATTAACGGCCTTGAGAGCCAACCCCCCAAGGCGCAGTGAAGTGTACATGCCTAACGATAATATAAAGTTAGGGCCGCTGTACACTCCTGTGTGAGTGTGTGCCTGCGTACGTATCCGCGCGCTTGTGTGCCTGCTCAGGGGAGTCGGCAGAATGGGCAGTAATGCCTCTCGCCGGTTGTGTGCCAATGTCGCTTAAAGTGCGCCAGGATGCACACAACCCCCCCTGCCTCTAATAAAAAAATAAGTGTTGAATTGGCTGCTTCAGAAATTTATATATGCTTCTCGCTATCAAAGAATCGCAATTATAAAATCGGTGAGGTAATCATGGACTACTCAAGTAGAGAGACGAGAAACTTTATTTATTGGAATTTTTAGAAGACAGGCTATGAATATCGATAGAGCTGTATGAAAGGCAAGTCATATTAAAAGATAAACATTAGGTCTGCCTCTTTTTAGAAACAGTAACCGTTTTTGTGCTGAATAAATGAAAACCCCCATTCTTCCCAATGTCTTTTTCGGTAGAACTCGCCCCCTAAAACGCAGTTTCCCGTATCTACTTGAGTAGTTGTAGGGGGCAATATTTTTGAAATCTTGACACACTGGTGCAACATGGACTCCAACATTTAAAAATATTTATTTAGGTCTTCTAACGAACCTCTATGATATCATTCAAAAGTTGTGAAATAAGGAAACTGCGTTACAACTGACAGCATGCCAAGTCATAAAAATCCCTTTATCTGAATCAGAGATACGGCACAACTAAAATACGCACTGATGGTTAATATGTGATGAGAATGATTATAAGATTCAAATTATTTACTCAAATTCTCAGTTGTTAACATCTATTTAAACAAAATTTTGTAAACAAGCTGTCTTTCTTAAAAATTAATAGTATGATTAATTAAGTATGAATATTTTAAGTTGTCAATGATAACATTTTTTTTGTCTATAAGTATGACTAAATTTTCATAATAATTAACATAAATGCAGGGTAATTCTTGATTTTCACTTTAAAATATGTCAGGTGTGTCATAAGCAAAGTTATGTCACTGCATGCTTCTGTCGAAAGTACATGTAGACATGTGTACATGCACTTGTGGGTAGTCCAGCAGTACCAGTGCATTTTGTTTATAGCCCACAATCTTTCGCAAGAGTCAGTTAAGCAGCTTTAGTATCGCTCTATTTATCAGCTTGGATACTCTGCAGCAGAAGTAGGGGAGGATCTCGGGACCCACACTGCTGGACAACTGCTTGATTTGCAGGACAATTCACAGGTGCTTTCAAGACTTTTCTGATCCTTCGGGGTTCGAATTCGGAGATGCCACGAGATCTGACCGGCCAGTGTTCAACCAGGACAACAAAAAGTCATCCATGTCATCAGCGATCTGGTCTGGAAAGACCCGCGACCGCGACAGTCCGCCAAGAAAATAGCTTTAGTTGTCTAAAATAGCCTAGCATAAATAATAGTTTATTAATTAATAATACTTTACTAATTGACTACCGACAGATCAGCCGCAGCTATTGCGCAGCGCATCTGAAGGCTGCGTACGGCTGTTCAGTCCAAGGACTGGGGGGGGGGGTCGCCACACACCCTCAATTACCACAGCTAATGCTGGCACCCATTTTACAGCTGAGTGAACTGAAGCTGAAGGACACAAATTGTTCTTAGTGGGTCGAGAATCGAACCCCCGATCTTTGAGTCGTAAGTCCGATGCTTTAACTACTTGGCTACAACCTAGCATATAAAGCTTAGAGATTAGGCAAGATACTCCAAAGACAGACAAAGCATATAAAAAGAATATTTTGGTTAAATTACTCTTCTGTCATTAATTTAGTTCTCCAGAATTCGGAATGTTGCATGTAATAACATAAATAATTTTAAGTATGTAGATTTAACAGGTTAAAACCTTAACAAAATATACATGCACCAAATTTAGAGCTACCGTTGCACAAAGCTAGTGCAGTTTTCTACGCTATAAACATAGCGAAGTACACGGAAGCATTAGGCCAGTCTTCAAATAATTTTGCAGTATTTTCTAGTGTTAGGTCCTGATACAACGGTAACTTTAATAGTGGTCCTTGCTTAGACAGTGCGGTAATGACCAACTGTTTTACCAGTAAACACTAAGTTGGAGGCAGTATAAAAATTTACTACTACTTCTAGCTAATTTAAGCAGTTGGACTATTGCGTCATCGCTCAGTTTTTTTCAGGTAAATTTATCAAATTTATAGATTTTATTCTACAGATATCCATTAAAACTTGCAGAGCTCTCTGGCATTGACGCCAGCTCAGCTCAGTACAGCTCCAATGAGACCGCTATCTCTGTGACTTGGCAGCCATCCGGCACTTCTGACGTCTCGTACCAGCTCACCTGCAAGCGAGTCGGCTCAGGTGAAGTCTGGAATGCGTCTTCACCCACTCCGTCTGGCACCTGCGGCTCCCTGCAGTCTGGACAGGCCTATGAGCTGCGGGTGGCTGTGCAGAAGGCGGGCTTTGATGACGTCATCACGTCTTTATCCAACCAGCTGACCAGTGAGTGCTCAGCTGCTGCGGTGCCACAGTTTTACCTGTATGAATCTTGTATCTAGCATCTAGCATGTATATGGCATAATCATTGATGCAGTTCAATACTTGAGGGCCAGACCGGCTTTGTGGCAAACTCGTCTGACTTTCACGCCAAAGGCTGCTCACTGTCGAAACTTCACTACATGTATGGAAAAGTGTTACTGGGTTCTTTTTTTCCTTATCTTATACACTCCATCGGTATTATCCTTCTTATTGCTTATACATTCATAAGCAGCCACCTTTCAAGCTGGGAGTACACCCACAGAAGAAGACAAATCTTTAGAAGGATTGTTAAAAAGTCCATAAGTATTAAAACTTCATTGCAGCATATTAAACTGCAATATGAAGGTTTTAATATTTATACAAAATAGACATAGTAGGGCCTAACTTCTAAGGTACGATCTCTTTTCGTGTTAAAGCTTTTGTTTTAAATGATAAAAATTTTAAATTGGCGCTAAAATAATGTTAAAATACCGTCTTAGAAACAGTTTCATAGCTTTGAAAATTTCTTCGTACAATATCAATTGGCCTATGAAACTTGGAGTGAATCAGTGAATTTGATTAGTCACTTGTCCCTAACAAAAATAACACTAACAAAAGTTTATTCGCTCCCTACAACAACTGTGAAATTGCGTGCATTCTAGCATAGAAATAAGATATTAGTTTTTCGATTTTGATCACAACATGTTATATACCAGGGGTAGATAACACAAAAGCAATAGAAAAACGACTGGGGAAAAAGCCTTCCATCAAGAATAAAAAAACCAAGCAAACTAATCATTTTGAATAGACAGTATAAGAGTCTGTGATGGTCTGAACCACGCATAATATAATGTAATTAGACAGCTAAATGTCTGTAGGTTAATGCCGTGTGCCCTTTTCATGCCTTCATAATCGCAGAATTGTGTCAATCACTACATCCAGTTTCTCGGATTTCATAATTCAAGATTTACAATTTTCTTCTATTTGCTCAGTGCTCATTGGTTGGGAGAATCGTCACGTGACTGAAACCTGACCAATTGGCTCAAAGCATGCATGGATTTTTCTCATGCCAGAGCAGCCGAGCTCAATTAACCTTGAGCTCCGTGCACGAAAATTAAGCCTGAAGTTTGTTGTGCAATTTTTGCCCATTAGGGTCCAAGCCCTCCCAAGGCCCAGAGTGTGCAGTGAGAAAGTCGGGGCTGCTGTACATCCTGTGTGAGTGAGCTGGCTCAGGGCTCAGCGGAGCTGGCATGACTGCTCAGGGGAACTGGCATGACTGCTCAGGGTAACTGTCATGACTGCTCAGGGCTCAGCGGAGCTGGCATGACTGCTCAGGGCTCAGCGGAGCTGGCATGACTGCTCAGGGCTCAGCGGAGCTGGCATGACTGCTCAGGGCTCAGCGGAGCTGGCATGACTGCTCAGGGCTCAGCGGAGCTGGCATGACTGCTCAGGGCTCAGCGGAGCTGGCATGACTGCTCAGGGCTCAGCGGAGCTGGCATGACTGCTCAGGGCTCAGCGGAGCTGGCATGACTGCTCAGGGCTCAGCGGAGCTGGCATGACTGCTCAGGGCTCAGCGGAGCTGGCATGACTGCTCAGGGCTCAGCGGAGCTGGCATGACTGCTCAGGGCTCAGCGGAGCTGGCATGACTGCTCAGGGCTCAGCGGAGCTGGCATGACTGCTCAGGGCTCAGTGGAGCTGGCATGACTGCTCAGGGCTCAGTGGAGCTGGCATGACTGCTCAGGGCTCAGCGGAGCTGGCATGACTGCTCAGGGCTCAGCGGAGCTGGCATGACTGCTCAGGGCTCAGAGGAGCTGGCATGACTGCTCAGGGCGAGCGCCCAGTGCCCGGCCTGTGAACTCACTGACACTATTTGTAGACACAAAATGCTCACTCATTTTGAGCTGCATCTATATTTCTGCGTGCTCAAAAGCAACTGATATTTAGGGTAAGAAATTTAGCAGACAGGAATGTCTGTATCAGATGATAATTTGACAGTAATTGGGACTTTTAAGTCAGGAGCTGCCCACCCACCTCGCAAATGCAGCGCTCTTCCCGATCGACGCCAGCTCAGTGAGTTTCACCATCACAGAGACTTCCATCCACCTGACTTGGGCGGCGTCCATCACTGAAGGAGTTCTGTACCGGGTGACGTACAGGCGAGTCAGCACAGGGGATTCTTCATCTCTGCCTCCATCACAGTATCTGAATGCCGGCTTCAGCAATCTGCAGTCAGGAGAAGCCTACAACCTGAGTGTGGCTGTCACTAAGCAGGGCGGCTTCGATGAAGTTGTCACCTGGCTGCCAATCCAGCTGACCAGTGAGTTGGAGCTCAGCAAATGATTGCAGCTGCTCTGATGAGGCACAGCTCGCTTCTATTGGGTCCGTTTCATTGCAGAGCTGTTCGGCATTGACGCCAGCTCAGCTCAGTATAGCTCCAATGAGACCGCCATCTCTGTGACTTGGCAGCCATCCAGAACTTCTGGCGTCTCGTACCAGCTCACCTGCAAGCGAGTCGGCTCAGGTGAAGTCTCGACCGCGTCTTCACCCACTCCGTCTGCCACCTGCGGCTCCCTGCAGTCTGGACAGGAATATGAGCTGCGGGTGGTTGTGCAGAAGACGGGCGGCTTTGATGACGTCATCACGGCTCTGTCCAATCAGCTGACCAGTGAGTGCTGCTTTTGTCACATCTTTTATATTATCGTATTCTTATATCAACAATTTTTGAATATGTGCTTCATCTAGTGTTCGCATCTCACGTATGTTGAAGCTTCAACTGCAACTTGATGATGCATCTTTTTATTGATTGTTGTATCAAATTTTGCAAATAAATATCTATAAGTTCAGCTCACCTTATCTCACAATTCGTTTTGAATTTTTTGGTTCCTGAGAGTCAAATGACTCGGGTTAGATTTTGTGTCATTTGGATAATAACAGAAATCGCTAACACCCCAATGGCAAGGAACTTTTGAACTCTCCGTTGTAGTGGGACTTATCAGTCGTATTCTACGGATTCTTCAGTATTTAAAGGCCTGAAACTGAATTAGAAAGATAGATTATAATCAAATTTAAGTTCTTAATAGACGATCGCAAGACCCTGGACATGGGCTTGGGTCTTAAGGTGGCTTAATTAGTTTATCGACTTAAATTTAAGTTAAATTTTTTGAAGCAAAATCTATTTTATACAATTACTTTCTATAGTCTTAAAAATGGTTAAAGCCTATATTTTGATTCAATGCTTTCTCACTCAGAACCAAGACTCACTCAGAGTCTTTCAATGCGAGATTCCTGATATGTATGTGATTAAGGATTATGGACCACTTCTAGTGGTCCTGGCTTGGAAAGTCAGGGCGGCTGTGCACCCAGTGTGAGCGCGTGTCTGGGTACATGTCTCGTCGCCTCTTCGCTCTTGCTCGCTTGCGTCTTCTTGCGACTAAAAGAACTCGCACCTCACCAATTCCCTCGCACCCGCCAACCGCCGCAGAGCTGTACTCAGTGAACCCCAACTCGGTCAGCTACTCAGCCAATGAGTCAGCCATCAGCGTGACCTGGGACGCCTCAGCCACCGGTGCTGGAGTTCACCACCAGCTGCGCTGCGTCAGCGGCTCAGACGGCTCAGTCGTGATCAGAAATGTCACCTCGCCTGAGCAGCGGCTCAGCGCCACCTGCGACTCCCTGCAGTCGGGCTCGAAGTTCAGCCTGCAGATTGTCGTGCTGAAGGTGGGCGGCTTCAAGCCCGCATTGGCGGAGGTGGGACAGCTGCTCACCTGTGAGTCTCGGGCGCCATTTTAAGTTTATCGATTGTTTTGGTGGAAGCCTAATGCCTTTTTAAAATGAATTAGTGGGATATTATTCTTTTAGATTTTCAGCACGAAAATTTACTATATGTAGACTAGCCAGCCCCCCTCTAGGGCTAAGGGGCTTATTAAGTTGGGAACAAATTATATTTTCATTTTAACTCTAAATTAAAGTTTTTACGTGTAAAATTATGAAATTGTGTAAAATATAGAAAAGTTCTTCTTTAGGCATATCAGCATGTGTCCGTTGAGTCTCTGGCATCTCAGCATGTGTCCATTGAGTCTATGGCATCTCAGCATGTGTCCATTAAGTCTCTGGCACCTCAGCATGTGTCCATTGAGTCTCTGGCATCTCAGCATCTCTCCGTTAAGTCTGTTGCATCTCAGCATGTGTCCATTGAGTCTGTGGCATCTCAGCATCTCTGCATTAAGTCTGTGGCATCTCAGCATCTGTCCATTGAATATCTATGATTTGACAAAATACAAAAATAAAAGATAGTTTTGCATATTGCTGTGATTAGTACGGCACTGTAACAGGTGCCCACTCTTGCCTTTTTGTATTTTGTTTTTTCTCATAAACCAGAATTATGTTATAAGTGCAGTAGTCCAGTCACACTGGCTTCAGTAAGAATTAGCTAACAACTATAATCAAAGTGCTCATGTACCAGTATGTACTGGCCTGTACAATCTTGAAAATCTGGAATATTCCAGTTTTTCAGAGATTTTTCTTGTATTTTTTCCTGTCTAATAACTAAAACAAAGTTAGCAACGTAGGAAGCTCAATTAAAGTTTGATAGCTGGCAGTATCACTGAGCTCACAGTGTCACTCAGCTCACGGTGTCACTCAGCTCACGGTGTCACTCAGCTCACAGTGTCACTCAGCTCACGGTGTCACTCAGCTCACAGTGTCACTCAGCTCACAGTGTCACTCAGCTCACAGTGTCACTCAGCTTACAGTGTCACTCAGCTCACAGTGTCACTCAGCTCACAGTGTCACTCAGCTCACAGTGTCACTCAGCTCACAGTGTCACTCAGCTCACAGTTTCACTCAGCTCACAGTGTCACTCAGCTCACAGTTTCACTCAGCTCACAGTGTCACTCAGCTCACAGTGGCACACAGCTCACAGTGTCACTCAGCTCAATCTCAATCCCCATCTCCCCACCCTTCTCAGGGCCGCTGCTCATCGCGGACCCCGCCAGCCGACCCTCAGCCGCTGCCGCGGTGTCGCATCCGAGCGAGTCGCTGCCCGCTGAGGCGGTGCTGCTGCTCAACTGGACGTCCAGCGCTGCCGCGGGCGCCGACCTGCTGCGGTTCCGCGTGAGCAGCGCCTCGAAGCCCGACTTGCTGAGGGAGGCTGCGTTCAACTCGATGAGGCTGCTGCTGAGCCTGGCGGAGACGGAGCTGCTCTCGCTGAAGCTGACGGTGGCGGTGGCTGCCGTGGCCAACAAATCCGGGCTGAGACAGGAGGGCTCGGAGATCGTCATCGCTGAGCAGCTGCAGATGCGTGAGTTCAGCTCAGAGTCTTTGTTGTGAGTGAGTCTTGGTTCTGAGTGAGTGTTGGTTCTGAGTGGGTCTTTGTTCTGAGTGAGTCTTGGTTCTGAGTGAGTCTTGGTTCTGAGTAAGTCTTGGTTCTGAGTGAGTGTCGGTTCTGAGTGAGTCTTGGTTCTGAGTGAGTGTTGGTTCTGAGTGAGTGTTGGTTCTGAGTGAGTGTTGGTTCTGAATGAGTGTTGGTTCTGAGTGAGTGTTGGTTCTGAGTGAGTGTTGGTTCTGAGTGAGTGTTTGTTCTGAGTGAGTCTTTGTTGTAAGTGAGTCTTTGTTCTGAGTGAGTGTTGGTTCTGAGTGAGTGTTGGTTCTGAGTGAGTGTTGGTTCTGAGTGAGTGTTGGTTCTGAGTGAGTGTTGGTTCTGAGTGAGTGTTGGTTCTGAGTGAGTGTTTGTTCTGAGTGAGTCTTTGTTGTAAGTGAGTCTTTGTTCTGAGTGAGTGTTGGTTCTGAGTGAGTGTTGGTTCTGAGTGAGTGTTGGTTCTGAGTGAGTGTTGGTTCTGAGTGAGTGTTGGTTCTGAGTGAGTCTTGGTTCTGAGTGAGTCTTGGTTCTGAGTGAGTGTTGGTTCTGAGTGAGTGTTGGTTCTGAGCCTGGTTTTTCCGCCTCCCGCAGCGCCCGGCCGCCCTTCGGTGTCGCTGCTGCCGGACAGGCGCGCCGTCGAGGTGTCGCTGACTGCCAGCTCCGGCTCCGAGCTGCTGACTGCGGCCGCCCACGCAGACAGCGGGAGCTTCGCTGCTGCTACCAACAGCTGCCGCCCGGACTCCGGCAGGTGCACCGTGGCTCTGCAGCCGCTGAGGCCGTTCACCAACTACTCGGTGGAGGCGGTCGCCGAGCTGTCGGGCCTGGCCTCGCTGCCCCAGAGGTCGGAGGTTCGAACGCTGGAGGACGCGCCGTCGCAGCCGCAGTCGGTGAGGCTGGACGATGCGTCATCGCAGTTGCTATGCGACTGGCGGGCTCCCAGCGAGCCGAACGGCGTCATCCGCAACTACTCGGTGGCCTGGGGCTCGCTGAGCTTCCCGGACGGCGCTGAGATTCGCGTCGGAGCCAAGGAGGCGGCGGCCGACACGACTCGCCTGCCGCTCGAGCCGCCGCCGCTGCCGGGCCACGTCGGCTTCTGCCGCGTCGGCGCCTGCACGGGCGGCGGCTGCAGCCGCGGCAGCGACAGGGCGGAGCGCCGGCTGCCCGACGGCGAAGCGCCCGCGGTGTCCGGCGGCTTGCAGCCGCTGGCGGTCCCTGGCGGTCCCGTCCGCCTCAGCTGGAAGCCGCTCAGCCCCGAGCTCGGCCGGGGCGTCGTGTTCGAGTTCGAGCTGCGACTGGACGGTCCGGGCGGCTGCGCGGCGGCCCGGCGGCTGAACTGCTCCGACTGCGGCCGCCACCGCCTCCAGCTGCAGTCGGAGGAGGCCCGGCAGCGGCTCGAGGCCCTCACGGCCGACTGCTCAGCGCCGGTGCTCGTGCGGACCTTTAAGTTCGGCGACGCCTCGCTGTCCGCGGAGGTCGCCGTCAGCTCCGAGGGCGCCTCGCCGAACTCGCTGCTGCCCTTGACCGAGTACAGCGCCTCCCTGTGGCCGGTGAACCTCGCGGGGCCCGGCGCCGTCGCCTCCGCCTCCTTCCGCAGCCCGGAGACTCGCAGCGTCGCCGTCGGCGGCCTGCGGGCGACGCCCTCGGAGGCGGAGGCGCTGGTGGAGTTCGAGGAGCCGCGGCTGCCAAACGGCCTGCTGCAGGCCTTCGCTGTGCAGGTGAGGCCGCCTGTGCGACTGGGAGCTCCTTTGCGGGCATGAGAGGCACTGAAGGGACAGCGGAGGGACTGAAGGGGCAGCGGAGGGACTGAAGGGACAGCGGAGGGACTGAAGGGACGGCGGAGGGACTGAAGGGTCAGCGGAGGGACTGAAGGGACAGCGGAGGGACTGAAGGGACGGCGGAGGGACTGAAGGGACAGCGGAGGTACTGAAGGGGCAGTGGAGGGACTGAAGGGACAGCGGAGGGACTGAAGGGACAGCAGAGGGACTGAAGGGACAGCAGAGGTACTGAAGGGACAGCAGAGGGACTGAAGGGACACCGGAGGGACTGAAGAGACAGCAGAGGGACTGAAGGCACATCGGAGGGACTGAAGGGACAGCAGAGGGACTGAAGGGACACCGGAGGGACTGAAGGGACAGCGGAGGTACTGAAGGGACAGCAGAGGGACTGAAGGGACACCGGAGGGACTGAAGAGACAGCAGAGGGACTGAAGGGACAGCGGAGGGACTGAAGGGACAGCGGAGGGAGTGAAGGGACAGCGGAGGGAGTGAAGGGACAGCGGAGGCACTGAAGGGACAGCGGAGGCACTGAAGGGACAGCGGAGGGACTGAAGGGACAGCGGAGGAACCCATGGACAGGAAGTGACTGATGACTCAATGCAGTGACCTAAGTGGCATTGTCAAGCGCATTATACTTATGGTAAAAGTTACCCAGTGGCAGATATTAGTGAATATTTTCATAGACCCTTTGCTCACTCAGAGTTTCAGTCCTGTCTCTCCTTCTGTTGAGATTCGCACACAGTCGGCACGATGCTCTGGGTTGGCCAGATTTTGTTTGTGTGGAGTTGGCGAGTCGATAAGAAAGCTGCAGTGCACATGCATTGATATCTGAGCTGTATGCCAGTATCCGGGTTATTTTTATTCCTTATGCAGCAACCGCTGTAATTGAGTGTACATATTCAGTGCTATGCTAATGGTTGGTAACAGGGTAGATTATGATAGCTTTGGAGGACTTGACTGACTGTGCATTGCTTTTGTCGCTGTGCCTCTCATTATCTGGCTCCTAACCGAAAAAGTCGTTGCTGAAAACCAATCAGATTTTGCCTAAAAAGTTTGCATGTTGAAGAGGCTTGCATATTTTTCCGCTGCCTCGTCTTATGAATCTTTACTTCTTTTGCTGCAAGGTGGAACCTTCAGTTGAGCTCATCCTCAACCATGTCGGCTACCGCCAAATGGTTCCTTTTAGTAGCGAGTTATTTCTGCACTTTATGAGATGTTGCAACAAATAAAATCCACGGTGCCATTATAGCTTTAGTCGGCCAGCCTGAAGAAAATGAATGCGTCTTGTTGTCTCTGTGAAAAGCTCTCAAATCGTGCCTTCTATTCTCGCTCATCCTTCCATTTAGCATGACAAACTGAATCTTCATTGCCTTGCTTTATCAAATATTTTTCTTGGCCAAGAGATAGATTGTGAGATTCATAGATAAAAGAGTTGTTAGGGAGGGAGTGTGATTGGGAGTTTTAGGGTGAGTGATGGGGATTGTGATCTAAGAGTGATAGGGACGGTGATTGGAGAGTGATGGAGAGGGTAATAGTGAGAGTGATGGGGAGAGTGATGGGGAGAATGATGGGAAAGTGGTGGGGAGAGTGATGGGAGACTGATAGAAGACTGGTGGGGAGAGTGATGAGGAGACGTACATGTATGTGAAGGGTGATGGCGAGAGTGATGGAGAGTGATAGGGAGAGTGATGGGGAGAGGATGGAGAGTGATGGGGAGTGATAGGGAGAGTGATGGGGAGAGTGATGGAGAGTGATGGAGAGTGATGGAGAGTGATGGAGAGTGATGGGGAGAGTGATGGAGAGTGATAGGTAGAGTGATGGGGAGAGTGATGGAGAGTGATAGGGAGAGTGATGGGGAGTGATAGGTAGAGTGATGGGGAGAGTGATGGAGAGTGATGGAGTGATGGGGAAAGTGATGGAGAGTGATGGAGAGTGATAGGTAGAGTGATGGGGAGAGTGATGGAGAGTGATAGGGAGAGTGATGGAGAGTGATCGAGAGTGATAGGGAGAGTGATGGGGAGTGATAGGTAGAGTGATGGGGAGAGTGATGGAGAGTGATGGAGTGATGGGGAAAGTGATGGAGAGTGATGGAGAGTGATAGGTAGAGTGATGGGGAGAGTGATGGAGAGTGATAGGGAGAGTGATGGAGAGTGATCGAGAGTGATGGGGAGAGTGATGGAGAGTGATGGGCAGTGATAGGGAGAGTGATGGAGAGAGTGATGGAGAGTGATGGAGAGTGATGGGGAGAGTGAAAAGGAGAGTGATGGGGAGAGTGATGGAGAGTGATAGGGAGAGTGATGGGGAGAGTGATGGAGAGTTATATGGAGAGTGATGGAGAGTGATGGAGAGTGATAGGTAGAGTTATGGGGAGAGTGATGGAGAGTGATGGGGAGAGTGATAAGGAGAGTGATAAGGAGAGTGATGCGGAGAGTGATAAAAAGAGTGATGGAGAGTGATGGAGTGATGAAGAGAGTGATAGGTAGAGTGATGGGAGAGTGATGGAGAGTGATGGGGAGAGTGATAAAAAGAGTGATGGAGAGTGATGGAGTGATGAAGAGAGTGATAGGTAGAGTGATGGGGAGAGTGATGGAGAGTGATGGGGAGAGTGATAAAAAGAGTGATGGAGAGTGATGGAGTGATGAAGAGAGTGATAGGTAGAGTGATGGGGAGAGTGATGGAGAGTGATAAAAAGAGTGATGGAGAGTGATGGAGTGATAAAGAGAGTGATATGTAGAGTGATGGGGAGAGTGATGGAGAGTGATGGAGAGTGATGGGGAGAGTGATAAAAAGAGTGATAGAGAGTGATGGAGTGATGGGGAGTGATAAGAAGAGTGAGGGAGATTGATAAAGAGAGTGATAAGGAAAGTGATGGGGAGTGGTTGCTAGAATAACTCGAGATGAAAGACAAACTATATGATGCGATATTGAAACGACGAAAAACGAAAAGCCTCTTGAGCGAGATGCTCTGGGTCGATATATTTTATGAGCTGAGTGAAAGCGTACAATACACGTGAGCGTAATGTGGGGTGGGGCGATCGGTGAAGAGTGAAATGGTGCGATCAATAATTGGGGACTGTACGTATGAGAAAAATAAATATTCTAACCTAATGAACGTACATTTAGCTATTGCAAACGAACCCCAGACGCAAAGTACAAGAAATACCACGAGACAGTGGCAGCTCCAGAACAGGGAGAGTGATGGAGAGTAATGGGAAAAGTGATAAGAAAATTGAGGGAGAGTGATAAGGAGAGTGATAAGAAAAGTGAGGGAGATTGATAAAGAGAGTGATAGGGAGTGATGAAGAGTGATGGGGAGAGTGATAAGAAGAGTGAGGGAGAGTGATAATGAAAGTGATGGGGAGAGTGATAAGATGAGTGAGGGAGAGTGATAAGGAAAGTGAAAAGGCGAGTGATGGAAAGTGAGGGAGAGTGATGGGGAGTGGGGAGAGTGGGCGAGAGTGAGATAGATAGCAGATAGATAGATAGCAGAGATAGCACAGAGACGTGAACTGTAAGAGCTGAGCTGTTTAGTAAAACGCAGTCATAACTTGAGAACTCAAACTGCTGCTAAAAGCTCAAAGAGGTGTTCCAGCAGCCAATGTCAGTCACTAGGCAACCAAATCTCCATCCCCCAATTTCCCAGGTGCTGAACTCATCCTCAGGCTGCTCCCAGATGCTGGTGCTGAACTCAAGCTCAGCTCCTGGCTGCCAGCTGCTCAACTGCAGCACCGATGAGCTGCTGAAGGAACTCGCTGCTGAGTGCGGCTCCGCTGTTGTCAATCCACTGGTTGCTATGCAGACTGGCGGCCCTAGCAACGGCTCCACCCGACACACAGTGAGGCTGGAACACCTGCAGCCAGGCTCAGAGTACTCAGTGAAAGTGATTCCCGTGAGCCAGACTCTCAGAGGAACTCCAGCTCAGGTCAAATTCGCCACAACTGGAGGCGGAGGCGGCGGCGGCGGCGGCGGCTCGATGACTATCGTGGTGGCGGTTGCAGTGTCGGTGCTGGTTGCCATGGCGATTGCGGCTGGCCTGTTGGGCTTGGTGTGGTACCGCAGGCGCAGCAGGTACGGCTTGTCGTGATTTCTGATTAGCTGGTGGTTGTTTGGGCAAAAATTTCCCATTTGGTGAGGTGGTGGGCTGAGTCTGTAAGATGACTCAGTTGTGTGCATCAGCCATCGCCCAAGGTGGCCGTTATAGGCAATAAATTCCGCATCAATCGAACTATACCCTCGATTAGATCGTAGTCTTTTTTCGTTATTTCTCATGTTGTTACTTTTAGTAGCCTAGTTAGTAGCGTGGTCAGGGCAGGAAAGTCCGGATGTATTTTTAGCTTTATTCGAATTTAATTTAATTTATTTTATCGACTTTTATCGGAATTTCGCTGAACTGGATTCTACTGACTGGGATTTCCCTGACTGGGATTTCCCTGCCTGTGATTTGCCTGCCTGGAATTTTCTGAATGGGATTCTACTGACTGGGATTTCCCTGCCTGGGATTTTCCTGCCTGGGATTCTACTGACTGGAATTTTCTGAATGGGATTCTACTGACTGGATTTCCCTGCCTGGGATTCCCCTAATTGGGATTTCCATGACTAGAATTCCTCTGTTTGGGGTTCCGATGACTGGGATTTCCTCGCTTGGAATTTCCATGACTTGGATTCACCTGTTTCAGATTCCCGTGACTGGGATTCCCTGTTTGAGATTCCCGTCACTGGGATTCCCCTGTTTGGTATTCCCATGACTGGGATTATCGTGTTTGAGATTCCCATGACTGGGATTCCCATGACTGGGATTCCCATGACTGGGATTTCCATGACTGGGATTCCCATGACTGGGATTTCCGTGTTTGGGATTCTTCTGTTTGGGATTCCCATAACTGGGATTCCCCTGTTTAGGATTCCCATTACTGGGATTTCCCTGATTGAGAATCCACTAACTGGCATTTCACTGGCTGGGATTCTACTGACTGGAATCCCCCGACTGATGTGGGGCACTGGGGAATTGAATCAGGATACAGAATATTGGGAATACATGTAATAGAATTGGAGATATCAATTTTAAATTTTTATAAAGTTAGTACATAAGAATTATCGATTTTTTACTTTTAAAACAAGTTAGCGTTTATTAACAATTCACTGCATTAGTATTAGCTAAAACCAATATTAATTCTTTTGTTTAATTGTCGAACAATATAGGAAGGACTCCGTACTCATTGATGAAAATGATAAGCGATATAAGTACGTTTCGTGTGTAGATAATGTGCTTTTTAATAAAGATTTTTCAATAAATTATATAATACAGATTTGGGCTTGAAAATGGTGTTCTATTACAATACGACTTTCAAATAAACAACCTACATATCAAAGCTTTATAAACAATCAATATGCTGTATTCCTATTCATATTGTCCAATTATAATGCAGCTTTACATGGATCTTGATCTTAAATAAACAAATTTCCAGTCAACCAGACAGCCAAGAGCCAACGACATCCATGAGGGAAATTTCTAATGGCATTGCAAATCCCAGAACAGAGCACGAGCTGCAGACGTCTGTACCGAAGACTTCCTCTCGGAATGGGTAATTCTTCATTTTGCATGCATTTTGTGTGTATAATGACAGACCTGCTGACCCCCTGCTGTAAGGTGAGACAGACCTGCTGACCCCCCTACTGTAAGGTGAGACAGACCTGCTGACCCCCCTGCTGTAAGGTGAGACAGACCTGCTGACCCCTGCTGTAAGGTGAGACAGACCTGCTGACCCCCCTGCTGTAAGGTGAGACAGACATGCTGACCCCCTACTGTAAGGTGAGACAGACCTGCTGACCCCTGCTGTAAGGTGAGACAGACCTGCTGACCCCTGCTGTAAGATGAGACAGACCCATTGACCCCCCTACTGTAGAAACAGACAGGCTATAGTTTCATTTCAAGCTCATTAAGCACAATAATAATACATTTCTGATGCTGTATTTCTCATTTAATGGCAGCCATAAGCCGCCTCAGCCTCCGCGGATGTCGCCAACTCAGCCTCAGCCGCCGCCGCTGTCGCCGCCCCAGCCTCCGCAGTCTCCATCACCACCGCTCTCGGTGCCAGCCGCAGAATTTGCCGCCTACGCAAAGAAGCTCCTGGCGGACGCGGCCTGCCTCAGTGATCAGCAGTACAGCCTGATGAAGCAGGCGGCCATTGAGCAGACTAAATCATTCTCCACCGAAGACGGTCTGGCTAGCGGCAATCGAGAAAAGAATCGCTACATCAATATTTTACCGTTCGATAATAACCGAGTGAAACTGAGCGGAGATAATGACTATATTAATGCTAGCTATGTGAGCGAAGATGCTACTGCTAGTAGTGCACCATTTATCGCTTGCCAAGGTCCCAAGCCGGCTACCGTGTCAGATCATTGGCGCATGATCTGGGAACAGATGGTGCCAGTCACTGTCATGCTGACCACCTGCGTTGAGAAAGGAAGGGTGAGCGATAGCTGCGTTTGTTCTTTGATCTGGCGATTCTGTTTTGATGTCGTAATTGATTGTGTGCTGATGAGAACTTTTAAGGTTGGCTGATCACTCTCCAACTCCTTTTCTCGTGTCTCTCCCCCCTCCCTGACTCTCCCCCTCCGCCCTCTCTCATCTCCCTCTCCCTCTCCTCCCTCTCTCCCCTCTTCTCTTTCTCTCCTCGATCTCTCATCTCCCTCTCTCCTTCCCGTAGCTCCCCTCTTCTCTCCCTCTTTCAACTCCCTCTCTCCCGACAAAGTGAGAGGCTCCTAACCCAGACATTTTTACCTTAACTTAAATCTAATCTTTAAACATTCTCTCTATTACCCTAATCTAACCTGAACTCTATCCTAAATTTAAACCTGAACCTAAATCCTCTCTCCCCTTTTCCCTGAATCATGTTCCTCTGTTCTTCTGTCTCATCTTCTCATTCTCATTTCCGAATCTTTGGCAGTCAAAGTTATGTCCGTGTTGCTAGGCAACTAAAGCTGACCCCCAATCGGTCTGCAGACCAAATGCGAGCAGTATTGGCCGGATAGCGAAGGCGAAAGCCTCGAACTGGACTGCGGACTCACTGTGACCCTGCTCAGCGCTGAGAACTGCGGCTCTTATATTGTTCGGAAACTGCGCCTGATGCCGAATACTGATAATAAAACAACAGATGGCCGAGCGTCCGGCATGGACACTGAGCTGCTGCAGTACATGGAATGGGAGGATCACGCTGTGCCCAATCTGGACAATCTGGCCGAGTTTCTCGGCCGGGTGCACCGCTCGCAGCGCAACGGCGGCGGCGGCCGAATCGTGTTGCACTGCAGCGCAGGTGTCGGCCGCACCGGCACCTTCATCGCGCTGGACCTGCTGGCCCGCCGGCTGCAGGACTGTCAGGAGCGTCAGGAGGTCAGCGTCTACGAGACCGTGTTGCAGCTGCGGCGCTGTCGGGTGGACATGGTGCAGACCAAGGTATGTGCGGGGCGGTTTGGGATGTCTGCGGGTGCTTGAGGCTAGCCTCCCAGATCCTCAGTTGCTGGGCCAGCCTCCCAGATCCTCAGTTGCTGATCCAGCCTCCCAGATCCTCAGTTACTGGGCCATCCTCACAGATCCTCAGTTGCTGTGCCAGCCTCCCAGATCCTCAGTTGCTGTGCCAGCCTCCCAGATCCTCAGTTGCTATGCCAGCCTCCCAGATCCCTAGTTGCTATATGCCAGCCTCCCAGATCCTCAGTTGCTATGCCAGCCTCCCAGATCCCTAGTTGCTATGCCAGCCTCCCAGATCCTCAGTTGCTATGCCAGCCTCCCAGATCCCCAGTTGCTATGCCAGCCTCCCAGATCCTCAGTTGCTATGCCAGCCTCACAGAGTGTCAGTTGCTATGCCAGCCTCCCAGATCCCCAGTTGCTATGCCAGCCTCACAGAGTGTCAGTTGCTATGCCAGCCTCCCAGATCCCCAGTTGCTATGCCAGCCTCCCAGATCCCCAGTTGCTATGCCAGCCTCCCAGATCCCCAGTTGCTATGCCAGCCTCACAGAGTGTCAGTTGCTATGCCAGCCTCCCAGATCCCCAGTTGCTATGCCAGCCTCACAGAGTGTCAGTTGCTATGCCAGCCTCCCAGATCCCCAGTTGCTATGCCAGCCTCACAGAGTGTCAGTTGCTATGCCAGCCTCCCAGATCCCCAGTTGCTATGCCAGCCTCCCAGATCCCCAGTTGCTATGCCAGCCTCACAGATCCTCAGTTGCTAAGCCAGCTTCCCAGATCCTCAGTTGCTGGGCCAGCCTCACAGATCCTCAGTTGCTATGCCAGCCTCCCAGATCCCCAGTTGCTATGCCAGCCTCACAGATCCTCAGTTGCTAAGCCAGCTTCCCAGATCCTGGACTACAAGCCGCTATCATTCCCAAGGCAGTGCAATCCCATTTAAATCCCTCACCCTGGCCGCATTTCAGCACCAGTACGCCTTCATCTATAAATTTCTGCTGAATTTTGTGCAGAAAAAGCAACGAATCAGCGCATTCAATGGTGAGTTTTACAATTTGAATATAGAAACTGCCGTTTATTTTTAAAACCGAAATCCGACGTGATTACTAACAGTAGCTAACCGCCAACAATTGGCGCAGATTCGCTTACTGATGAGTCATCGAACGATCCAGTTTATGTCAGGGCCACCTCCGCCACCACTGCGGCTGGTCGCGATAACGAAGCATTCGATGCTACTAATGAAGCTTAATGAAAATCTGGGTGTGATATAATTTACCTTTAAAGTGATGTTACCGATTCAAGCTCAAATTGTTATTCTAGATAATTGTGCAGATTTTTATCTGGCGCTTTAAGCGATAAAGACAGTTTCTTTCTTGGAAATTATGTATTTTTATATATATTCATTGCGTCTCTAACTGTTTTGGTGCTTATTCTGTGCAATATTTGATATTTTTGCTATTTCTATCGTTTCTTATAGATTAGCGTTAATGTCCGTTTTTATCGCTATTTTATGTTTTTAATCATCCACTTTATACTTAGGACTATATTTTTCGCTATGTACACTACTTATTGATATTCTAGTGAGTAGGCCTGGAAGTAAATATTGTTTTGTATTTTTCTACGATTTCCTAGATAGAGATTATTTGTACTTTACGATTTGTATTTTTCATAAAAACTTTTTCACAGAACAACCAGAACATTCTATGGAGGGAGAGGAGATTCTTTGGAGGGAGAAGAGATTCTATAGAGGGAGAGGAGATTCTATGGAGAGAGAGGAGATTATATGGAGGGAGAGGAGATTCTATAGAGGGAGAGGAGATTCTATGGAGAGAGAGGAGATTATATGGAGGGAGAGGAGATTCTATGGAGGGAGAGGAGATTCTATAGAGAGAGAGAAGATTCTATGGAGGGAGAGAAGATTCTATGGAGGGAGAGGAGATTCTATGGAGGGAGAGGAGAATCTATGGAGGAGGGTGAGAAGGAAGTTCTATGAGGGTAAGAAGATACTATGAGTTGAAGAAGATTTTCATTTTTAGTATATAGGATATATGGTGAGATGGAGATTCTCTGGGAGAGAAGTAGATACTACTTGGATAGAGAAGTAGACACTACTTGGATAGAAAATTAGACCCCACTGGATCGAGAAGTAGACCCTACTGGATAGAGAAGTAGACCCTACTGGATAGAGAAGTAGACCCTACTGGATAGAGAAGTAGACCCTACTGGGTGGAGAAGTAGACGAGATGGAGCTTTAAGGCTGTAATAATTGCATAATATCTAACGATATTATTCTCGCTGCGCTAAATAAATATTTTATTTTTTATAACTTTAAGTTAACAGTTAAAATTTTGACAATCATTCTGTTTAATTGTGCCGTATTTTTTATATGTTTGCTCTCATGGAAACATTCCAGTTTATACTATTGAACTTTTCTCTGCCAATATCGGTGCAATGTGGATTCTGAAGACTTTCTATTTGCAATTTTATTTAATTTAAATATATAAGAACGTAAATTATTTAAGAGACAAGATTATGATTTACAATAATGTATTGCTTTTTGCTTTTTGAATAAAAATAGATGTCAAATAAAATAAAGATATGAAGATTGAAGACTTTTTCTAGGCGGTTCGGAATGCACGCTAATTTATACTTCAGCTCAGGAGTAGTATAAATAGTGTTTTTATGCTTCTTGTGGAAATTTTCCCAGAATAGTCAAGGGTGAGGAGATTTTCGAAGGGTGAAAATGAGATTCTAGAAAATTGAGGAGATTCAATGGAGCGTGCGAAAGATAATCTATAGAGGGAGAGAAGGTGATTATATGGAGGGTGGGGAGGTTGTATAGAGGGAGAGAAGGATATTCTATGTAGGGTGAGGAAATTACTATGGTCATTGAGGGTGAGAGGAGATTCTGTAGAGGGTGAGAAGAGATTCTATGGAGGTGTAGATGGAGATTCTATGGAGGGGGAGACGGATATTCTATAGAGGGTGAGACGGATATTCTATAGAGGGTGAGAAGAAGATTCTTTGGAGGTTGAGAAGGAGATTCTACTGGGTGAGGAGATTCTATCAAGATGAGATGTAGACCCTACTTAGTAGAGAAGTAGACTTCGCCTAGAAAAATTTAGTCTTTTAAAATCAGCAACCTTTACACGGTAGATTTCCTACTCTAAGTAGTATAAAATACCTAAAAAAGAAGTGTATATAACATTGTAAGCTCGAGCGCATTAAGCGAGGTCCGTTCACCACCCCACTGTAACCCTGTATACCCGCACTAGCCAGCTAGTGTATTCAAGAATTTGAGCATTTTAGAGAGAGAGAAGGGTGGGGAGGGAGAGAGAGACAGGCAGACTGTCAGTAGCTATAGCACAATGGACAGTGGATACGTTCGCTGCAGATAGAGTAGCTAACAGAGTAGTGTGGGTGGGGTATATTGGGTGCGACCGGACCCACCCAGTTCCTAACAATATTTCTGTCAATTTTTCAGAGCTCCTATATTCCAAAAAGAGCCGCCTGTCTACTATTAAATTATTCAACTATTGTTATTCTATCATGTCGACAACAATGAATAGTCGAACTGTTGTCGATAAGACTACGGAGTCTTACTATATTAGTTATCGGCGAAATCTGCTAGCTGTTGGAGTGATGTGGGCCATCTTTGTGGTCTGTTTAGCCATTATCAATGTTGTGGTGGTGGCTCAGCCGCAGTGGATCGGCGACACGAGTTCGAGTCCCGGCGTTGGCTTCTTCGGCCTGATCCGCTACTGCCAGCTGTACCAGACTGGCACCAATCTGGTTTGCGACGGTCGGCTGGACGATTTTAGCACCATTTTAAATGACGCATTTAGGGCGGCAACTGTGATGTCCGGTCTGGCCGCCCTGCTGGCTCTGACCACCATTGTGCTCATGATTCTGTTCTTCTTTGTCCGGACTCCGGAATGGGTGTTTCGGATCTGCGGCACTGTGCTGGCTGTTACCTGTGAGTTGGCTGGGTGAGGGTGAGAGTAGTGTAGGAAGAGGGTGAGATTGGTGTAGGAAGAGGGTGAGAGTAGTGTAGGAAGAGGGTGAGATTGGTGTCGGAAGAGGGTGAGATTGGTGTAGAAAGAGGGTGAGAGCAGTGTGTAGGAAGAGGGTGGGAGTAGTGTAGAAAGAGGGTGAGAGCAGTGTGTAGGAAGAGTGTGGGAGTAGTGTAGGAAGAGGGTGAGATTGGCGTAGGAAGAGGGTGAGATTGATGTAAAAAAAGTGGGATTGGTGTAGAAAGAGGGTGAGAGTAGTGTAAGAAGAGGGTGAGATTGATGTAAAAAAGTGGGATTGGTGTAGAAAGAGGGTGAGAGAGTGTAAGAATAGGGTGAGATTGATGTAAAAAAGTGAGATTGGTGTAGAAAGAGGGTGAGAGTAGTGTAAGAAGAGGGTGAGATTGATGTAAAAAGGTGAGATTAATGTAAGAAGAGGGTGAGATTGATGCAAGAGGGCGAGATTGATATTTGAAGAGGGTGAGATTGGTCTAGGAAGAGGGTAAGATTGATCTGAAAATAAGTGAGATTGATAAAAGAGGGCGAGATTGATAAAAGAAGAGGGCGAGATTGATAAAAGAAGAGGGCGAGATTGATATAAGAAGAGGGTGAGATTAATAAAAGAAGAGGGCGAGATTAATAAAAGAAGAGGGCGAGATTAATAAAAGAAGAGGGCGAGATTGATATAAGAAGAGGGTGAGATTAATAAAAGAAGAGGGCGAGATTAATAAAAGAAGAGGGCGAGATTGATATAAGAAGAGGGCGAGATTAATAAAAGAAGAGGGCGAGATTAATAAAAGAAGAGGGCGAGATTGATATAAGAAGAGGGCGAGATTAATAAAAGAAGAGGGCGAGATTAATAAAAGAAGAGGGCGAGATTAATATAAGAAGAGGGCGAGATTAATAAAAGAAGAGGGCGAGATTAATAAAAGAAGAGGGTGAGATTGATATAAGAAGAGGGCGAGATTAATAAAAGAAGAGGGCGAGATTAATAAAAGAAGAGGGCGAGATTAATATAAGAAGAGGGCGAGATTAATAAAAGAAGAGGGCGAGATTGATAAAAGAAGAGGGCGAGATTAATATAAGAAGAGGGCGAGATTAATATAAGAAGAGGTTGAGATTAATATAAGAAGAGGGTGAGATTGATATAAGAAAAGGGTGAGATTGATTTAAGAAGAGGGTGAGATTGATATAAGAAGAGGGTAAGATTGATATAAGAAGAGGGTGAGATTGATATAAGAAGAGGATCTGATACGAATACAGTCAGATCTGAGACAGCAACAGCTAAAACGTGTTAATAATTATCTATGCAAAAACCTTCCCAAAAAATCCCTTTTTCGCAGGCCTGTTCTCCCTACTCGGCTGCGTCATTTATCCCAGCGGCTGGGATCACGCCAAAGTTCGCTCCGTGTGCGGCTCCAACGCCGACAAATTCAATCCAGGCTCCTGCGGCATTCGTTGGGCCTTCATCTTGGCCATTCTGTCCATATTCGACTCGCTAGTGCTGGCTATTCTGGCATTCGTGCTGGGCTCCCGGTTTGCTAAGCTGCGCCCATTGGCCACCGGCACTCCCGGCGCCGGCCCGATGAATGGCGACAAGCACAGCAGGCCGCAGTGTGAGTGCCGCTATTGAGTAAAGTTACTAATTAGGTGGCGAGGCCGGGTGTAGTTACTCATGCTGTTTACCCTTTATGCTAATAAGATGACGAAGCGTTTACAGCTTCATATGCAGTGATGGTTACTCACGTTGTTTACCCAATAAAATCACGATTGATTATTTACTATTTTTTAACAACAAGCATCACTTTAATGCATCAGACAATTACTTAAGAGAAAATCAAAAGATTCTAGGTAGGGTGAGAATGAGACATGTAGATTCAGGTTACGTGAGATTGAGATTCCGGGCAGGGTCAGGGTGAGATATGGAGATGCAGGGCAGGGTGAGATATGGAGATGCAGGGTAGGGTGAGATATGGAGATGCAGGGTAGGGTGAGATATGGAGATTCAGGGTAGGGTGAGATGGATATTCAGGGTAGGGTGAGATGAAGATTCAGGGTAAGCTGAGATATGGATATCTAGGGTAGGGTGAGATATGGATATCTAGGGTAGGGTGAGATATGGATGTCTAGGGTAGGGTGAGATATGGATATCTAGGGTAGGGTGAGATACGCAGATGCAGGTTAGGGTGAGATTGAGATTCAAGTTAAAGCAAACTGTATGATAACATAAACTTATTAAAACATTGCCAATCTACAATCTTCAATACGGCTCTGTCCTACCTAAACTCGTACATTTTAGCTCGACTGGCAAAGTTCTTTCACGTCTCCGGCAATTATAAATTTAAACGATATGTTTAAAATGTTTTTGTAAATATTCATTTATGCATAACATTATTTTGTTATAATTCATACTTGAAATATTTTCCTCTTGTGGGTGTTATAGATTTTGTTTAAATCTTCTTTCTCGGATAACAGACGTGGTAGCGTTATTAATTAATATTTCTATAAATGACATTGTGTACTTTTCTTTCAGCCGAAGTGAACTCCGCCTACGCGGACGATCTGTACCACAACCCGGCAACCACGCCGCGGGTGGCCACTCTGGGGCCCGCCAATTTTGGCGACGATTTCACCGACATCAGCTTCAACACTGCGGCCAAGTCTACTAGAAGCAAAAACTTCCAACTCTAAAATGAGTTAGAATTGCTTTATTTTAAATTCGCGGGTTTTTTGTTTTTAACTTTTCTTTTTAATAAAATGTGGTTTCTTGGAAATTCAAAAATTATTTTAGCGCGAATATTTCAGATATTAAAATAACAAAAAATAGAAGCAAACATAGAAACAATGACTAATTTCTATGTAAATTCGAGTGATCGAGTGTCTAACTATTATAAGTCGAAATCAATTCTAAGAGAAAGTACTATATTTGTTATTTTAATTTCAAATTTGAATTGCCGCCAATTTTCTGTTCAGTTGAATTTATTTTTAAAATTTAAACCATCGTAAATAATTTGTATTGTTATATAATGTTTACGTAAAGTAATTTTTGAAAATCGAAAATAAAAAATTTACGCAGTGTTTGCGTTTTTTACATTTTTACCATTTTTAAATGTGCCTATTTCGAATCTCAACGTTAATTACGGACTTATAAAGCTGTGTTTTTTCACATTTCCCTTTATATTATTTGACCATTATTGAGTATTTTGATCTTCCATTGTTATATCTGTTGCCATAGTAACCGTCTTCCTGTTAAGCATTCCGTCGCTAACGTTTGCTTTTTGTTTTGTGATCAATTTTTGAATTATTAAAAATTAATTGAAATCGTTTTTTTTTCTTAATTTCAAACCCATAAGTACGTTCAAACTACTGGCTGAATCTGTGTTAGTAGTGCATGCTGAATATTATTTTGACAATGAATGTTGAATAAATCGTGGTCTGCTACTGCAGGAATATTTCTATTTACCTGAACTCGTGTCTTGGTTCGGCTTATTTGCAGTGTATGCTTAGATACTGCTTCAGATAATAAATTCATGGATTAGGCTAAGAATCACGAGATAATTACTAGCAGGCTAGTGCCCCCCCCCCCCCTTTCGGAGGGCCAATAATCAAGGGACTAAAATTATTTATGTGAATCCTATTTGCCTTGACATCTCAGCAATGCCCCCCTCCATGTGTTGACATCTCAGCAATGCCCCCAGTAAGCCTAGACATCTCAGCAATTCCCCCAGTAAGCCTTGACATCTCAGCAATGCCCCCAGTAAGCCTTGACATCTCAGCAATGCCCCCAGTAAGCCTTGACATCTCAGCAATGCCCCCAGTAAGCCTTGACATCTCAGCAATGCCCCCAGTAAGCCTTGACATCTCAGCAATGCCCCCAGTAAGCCTTGACATCTCAGCAATGCCCCCAGTAAGCCTTGACATCTCAGCAATCCCCCCCCCCCCCCCCCCAAAGCCTTGACATCTGGCCAAGAATTGGCCAAGGGGGTGTCATGTGACTCACAGCCATAAGGGCCAACCCCCAAGACACAGAGAGAGTGTACATGTCTGACGATTAGAAAGTCAAGGGCTGCTGTACACCCTGTGTGAGCGCGTGTATGACTGCGTGTCTGGTGACGATGTCGCCGAACGCGTTGCGCCAGGCTGCCCCCACAGCCCTCCTGCCATAAATATTTCACCACAACGGTTTTCAGCCAAATTTTGATCCCTTTTTGCCTCTAACAAAGCCTGCAGAGCACTAAAGTACAGCCGGCCATGGGCAATGCGAACTCAAACGAGCGAACTACAACACTTAGCCGTGATACGTATTTTTTTATTACCGAGGATGTGCAGGTGAGAGCCGGCTGCCTGCTTACTACTATCGGTAGTATGGTTTGTTGCAGTTGATAGAGTTCCAGTGATCTAGATAGCTGTCTGACTCTGTGTCTGTCTGTGTCTGTCTGTCTGTCTGTCTGTCTGTCTATCTCTGTATCACTCTGTCTGTCTGTCTGTTTGTCTGTCTGTCTGTGTCTGCCTGTCTGTCTGTCTGTCTGACTCTGTCTGTGTCTGTCTGTCTGTCTGTCTGTCTGTCTGTCTGACTCTGTCTGTGTCTGTCTGTCTGACTCTGTCTGTGTCTGTCTGTCTGTCTGTCTGTCTGTCTGTCTGTCTATCTCTGTATCACTCTGTCTGTCTGTCTGTTTGTCTGTCTGTCTGTGTCTGTCTGTCTGTCTGTCTGTCTGTCTGACTCTGTCTGTGTCTGTCTGTCTGTCTGTCTGTCTGTCTGACTCTGTCTGTGTCTGTCTGTCTGTCTGTCTGTCTGTCTGTCTGACTCTGTCTGTGTCTGTCTGTCTGTCTGTCTGTGTCTGTCTGTCTGTCTGTCTGTCTGTCTGTCTGTCTGTCTGTCTGTCTGTCTGTCTATCTCTGTATCACTCTGTCTGTCTGTTTGTCTGTCTGTCTGTGTCTGTCTGTCTGTCTGTCTGTCTGACTCTGTCTGTGTCTGTCTGTCTGTCTGTCTGTCTGTCTGTCTGACTCTGTCTGTGTCTGTCTGTCTGACTCTGTCTGTGTCTGTCTGTCTGTCTGTCTGTGTCTGTCTGTCTGTCTGTCTGTCTGTCTGTCTGTCTGTCTGTCTGTCTGTCTGTCTGTCTGACTCTGTCTGTGTCTGTCTGTCTGACTCTGTCTGTGTCTGTCTGTCTGTCTGTCTGTCTGTGTCTGTCTGTCTGTCTGTCTGTCTGTCTGTCTGTCTGTCTGTCTGTCTGTCTGTCTATCTCTGTATCACTCTGTCTGTCTGTTTGTCTGTCTGCCTGTCTGTGTGTCTGTCTGTCTGTCTGTCTGTCTGTCTGTCTGTCTGTCTGTCATTCACAGCCCACCCCACCATTCCAGGACCGGCTCCGCCTAGCCGAGAAGCGCCAGGTGAACCTGAGCAGCGAGGGCGAGGACTCTGCGCCATCGGCGGGCCGGCCCCAGTCGCACAGCCTGGCCGACAGCGTGGCCGACAGCATCCGACAGACTCAGCAGCTGGACCAGCTGCAGCGAGACTACGAGTCCCGCCTAGCCAAACTAGAAGAGCGGTCCCAGGCTCGATTCCAGTCGGCAGCCGGTCAGTTCTCGGCGGCAGTCAATCGGGTGGAATCGAAATTCATTGACCGGGAGGCACCGCCGCCCTGCTGCCAGGCCGAGAAGGAGGCGGTGCGCCAGTGCTACGCCGCCAATGTGCGCTACCCGCTGCGCTGCTCCCAGATGGTCGCCGCGTTTGAGCAGTGCGTCACCGAGCAGCGCAGGGTGAGTCCTGGCTTGGGGTGCACGGAACTTGGCTGGGGGTTTGCAGTGCATGGTTCATGCCTCTGAGGCCTGCTGGCGCCTATCTGTAGCTGGCGCCCCCCTCTGTAGCTGGCGCCCCCTCTGTAGCTGGCGCCTCCCTCTGTAGCTGGCGCCTCTCTCTGTAGCTGGCGCCACCCTCTGTAGCTGGCGCCCCCCTCTGTAGCTGGCGCCACCCTCTGTAGCTGGCACTATCTTCATCCAGATTCTCCCATCATCAGCAATACCTTCATCATCCAGTATCTCGCTTTATCTTCTGAATCCCCATCAACCAGAACCGCCCTTCATCCACAGAATCCACATCATCCAGAATTGACCTTCATTTACAGAATCCTCATCATCCAGAATCTTCCTTCTTACAAAGAATCTTCATCATCCAGAATCACCCATAAATTGATTTGAGTAGATAATTTATACGTTCCGTTTTTACAATTTCAGGCATTCGTAATTCGCCAACGCAAATCGGAAACAGCCAAGGAGGCTGGCTACATGTGATGCCGAGTCCGCGGCTGCCCACTGGATGAAATTTATTACCTAAATTTTTGCGTCATTAATGCTGGGGGAGTCTAGTTTCTTTTTTTAGTTTGTGCTCTATTCTGAAATGCTACTATACGACTATAAGTAGACCTAATTATACACACTATCATTCGTGTATGCTAGGTAATTATAACAATTTATATTAGTTTGTTTATTAATTTTGATGACTAAAATAGTGGATACTATAGTGAAACGGCTCATGCACTTTAGAATAGAAATACAAAAGTACTTTTTGGACTCATTTTGCCTATTTGCTTTTTCCAGGCGTCCTAAAGTTAATAATATCGATATAGTTATGCTACCTGGTATATTGTAATAAATACACTCTCGTGTGCGGGAATTCGTTTTTTAACATTGTTGAAGAATGCCGATCACTGCTCAGTGGAGTGTGCTCAACCAAAGCTTTTTTTATTTCCAGCCGGTCTTTTGGTTTCATTTTGTTGACCTTTTACGTACGTTAGACAAGGCTAGTTACTGGTTTATTTATAAATATCGTTAGTACGTCTGTTGGTTAGTTAAGTAGTTAGTTAATTAGTCAGTCAGTCAGTCAGTCAGTCAGTCAGTCAGTCAGTCAGTCAGTCAGTCAGTCAGACAGTCAGGCCGTCAGTCAGTCATGCAGTCAGACAGTCAGTCAGTCAGTCAGTCAGTCAGACAGTCAGGCAGTCAGTCAGGCAGACAGTCAGGCAGACAGTCAGGCAGTCAGTCAGTCAGACAGTCAGGCAGTCAGTCAGGCAGACAGTCAGGCAGTCAGTCAGTCAGTCAGGCAATCAGTCACCCACCCAGTCAGGCAGTCAGACAGTCAGACAGTCAGACAGGCAGTCAGACAGTCAGTCAGACAGTCAGGCAGACAGTCAGTCAGGCAGTCAGGCAGTCAGAGTCAGTCAGACAGTCAGTCAGGGTGTACACAGGTGCCCTGACTCTCTCATCGTCAGGCATGAGTGAGAGTCGCACATGGCAATCCCAGTTACGGGCAATATTTCCCAAGATGTAAAGAAGCAGAATCGAGCCTGGTTGCATGGTGTATAATTAATATCTGAAATCATCTATATAATAAGTCTTAAAGTATGCTTAAATATCTACTGAAACTTCACGAGCTCATCACACTTGAGACTGGGCTGGCACACTAAGCAGATAATACAGTTGCTAAACTCAAGTAGTCTCTGTCTCCAGTGTATGCTAAGGTGTGCATCTCTGCGCATGGCATCGTAAAATTGCGCCCCCCCAGCTCCCAACTGCAGGCTGTCACGGCATCACCGCGTGGGTGTCCCACGCTGCACCGCTACCTCAGCTTAACCTGTTAGCTTAATTGTGTGCTCAAGTGGTACACGCTGCATATAAAACTGCTCGCACAATAGACTCAATGCTATTATAATTTTGCTCACCGGCTCGAGTTTCGAATCCAGTCGCACAATTTTATGTACTTTTATTCGGTTGATTCCTAGCTGCACCGATAAGGTAAGCGATTAATTAATTTAATGTGTTTGTTGAAGCTCATTTTGAGTTTAATCTGTTTTTGTGGTATTGTGCGCCATTTCCAAATTGATGGCTTCAACTGGAACACAGACCAGCGTTCTCACTGACTGACTGGAACCCAATCACTCTCCCAATCACTCACCCAGTCACTCTCCTAGTCACCCTGGCACTTACTCAGTCACCCACCCAGTCAATCATCCAGTCACTCATCCAATCACTCTCCCAATCACTCACCCGGTCACTCTCCTAGTCACTCACCCAGTAATTCGCCCAGTCACTTAACTAGTCACTCAATCAGTCACCCAGTCACTAAACTAGTCACTTACCCAGTCACTCACCCAGTCACTCATCCAGTCACTCACCCGGTCACTCACCCCGGTCACTCGCTCAGTCACTCATCCAGTCACTCACCCAGTCAATCATCCAGTTACTCATCCAATCACTCTCCCAATCACTCACCCAGTCACTCTCCTAGCCACTCACCCAGTCATTCGCCCAGTCACTTAACTAGTCACTCAATCAGTCACCCAGTCACTAAACTAGTCACTTACCCAGTCACTCACCCAGTCACTCACCCAGTCACTCACTCAGTCACTCACCCAGTCACTCACCCAGTCACTCACCCCAGTTTTAATGCACGCAACTTTGCATGAATCAGAATTTTAGCATCTAGATAGTTTGAAAACTATCTGCCTAACAAACTGAGGCTTTGTACCATACTTTTCATTGAGTTCTGCCCCTACTAGCATTTTCATAGCCACAAAAGCGTGATTCTGCTGTACACAGAGCCATGCATTCATTGTGCTAGGCTTTAAGTCTGAAGCATTTTTACTTCTTCAAAGCAACTCCCTTTCTCTATTGTGGCTTCATCCTACTCCCATCCACTTCCTTGAATTCTTCCTCCTCACCTCGCTCTGTCTCCATGGCAACTAAAAAAGTGGTGTTTGAATAGAATACAGTCATTATACTCGTAATTAGTTGCCTTTCAATGCACTCGCAGCGGCCTGTAGAGCCCCAAAGCAGATGCAGCCAATGGTGAGAAACTCTGTGCACAATGCGTTCGTTCATTAAGAGGCTCAGGAAGTTGGGAAAGAACTGCGTGTGGGTCTGCATAGCCGTGCGGTTGCTAGCTGGGTTTCCTAGCCTCACCTCACCTCATCCAAAACCCCAGCGCTCCCTTTTATTCTCATCCCCATCTCTGTCTCTAATTTTCTTGCTCAAACCATAACTGAGCGAGTCAGTCAAATAAACTGTGAAATTCTCAAAAAACAGTGTTTATGTAAACTCTGAAGCTTCCAGTGTCTCGGTAAGTTTGTGCATTTAATGCACATATTTGGGGGGTGTCATGCGATTCACCGCCGTGCTGGCGCCCCTTGGTGCTGGCGCCCCTTGGTGCTGGCGCCCCTTGATGCTGGCGCCCTTTGATGCTGGCGCACCTTGGTGCTGGCGCCCCTTGATGCTGGCGCACCTTGGTGCTGGCGCCCCTTGGTGCTGGCGCCCCTTGGTGCTGGCGCCCCTTGGTGCTGGCGCCCCTTGATGCTGGCGCCCTTTGATGCTGGCGCACCTTGGTGCTGGCGCCCCTTGATGCTGGCGCACCTTGGTGCTGGCGCCCCTTGGTGCTGGTGCCCCTTGGTGCTGGCGCCCCTTGATGCTGGCGCCCCTTGGTGCTGGCGCCCCTTGGTGCTGGCGCCCTTTGATGCTGGCGCCCCTTGATGCTGGCGCACCTTGGTGTTGGCGCCCTTTGATGCTAGCGCCCCTTGATGCTGGCGGCTGGCGCACCTTGGTGCTAGCACCCCTACAAAGAACAAAGCATCTCTCAGCAGGGGGGGGGTATGCCACCCTGACCCTTTCTTTCACTTGTATCGACGCCCAAATGACTTCTTGACATTGTCCATTCTCAATCAAGAACCAACTGTAAGCCGCAGTCACAGACAGAACCACCTACTAAACTGCTCAACACAGGAAATGACAGCAGAAGTTGAATTAGCGGCCGCAGCCTCCGCTGCTCAGCAGCATCATCAGCATCATCAACAACAGCGCAAGGCTTCAAACGCCGGCTCTGACGACCTGCTCGCTCCGTTGCCCAGCAACGTTGGCGCTGGCGCTTCTCATGGACGTCGAATGTCGCGCGTTCTCGGCGGCGGCGGCGGGGGCGGGCGCCAGGGCCGCGGCAGGCTGGGCACCCTGGCGGGCCCAAGCCTCATGCTGGGCGGCGGAGATCACGGAGCTCGCAGCGGGCAGCCACCGCCGCTGGAGAACACCTACCGGCTGAAGCCTGACGAGTCGCAGCGGTTTAACTGCCGGCTGGCCACGGAGATTCTGACGGCGGCGCTGGAGACTGCGGTGGCCGGAGTTGGGCAGAAATATGATGCGGAGAGGTGGGAAAGAACATGCAGATCTATAGTGTAGACTCACCCCTCATTCACTCACCGATTCACTGATTCATTCCAGTTTCACCCCTGATTCACGCCCTGACTCACTCCCTGATTCACTCTGATTCATCCATGATTCACCACCGGATTCACCCATGATTCGCCACCTGATTCACCCATGATTCACCACCTGATTCACGCCTGATTCACCCATGATTCACCCTCTGATTCACCACCTGATTCACGCCTGATTCACCACCTGATTCACCCTCTGCTTCACCCCCTGATTCACCACCTGATTCATCACCTGATTCACCACCTGATTCGCCCTCTGATTCGCCCTCTGATTCACCACCTGATTCACCCCCTGATTCACCACCTGATTCGCCCTCTGATTCGCCCTCTGATTCACCACCTGATTCGCCCTCTGATTCGCCCTCTGATTCACCACCTGATTCACCCTCTGATTCACCCCCTGATTCACCCCCTGATTCACCCCCTGATTCACCCCCTGATTCACCCCCTCCCCCAATCGCAGATGCCGCTCCGCATGCCAGTCTGCGGCTGAACAAGCCAGACGGGAGCTGCGCGAGCTGGACAGCCGCCGCTACAAGCTGGTGGTGAACGTCTCCATCATGCAGCTGCTGGGCCAATCAGCCGCGGTTGCTAGCCGCAGTGTCGGCAACCCGGAGACTGACAATTACGCCACTGCTCAGGTCTCTGCCGGAGAGTTTGCCTGCGTTGCTACTGTCCACGCGCTCTACTATGAGTAGTATGCTAACTGTGTGTTATGCAAGCCAAAAATAGAAAGAAAGACAAAAAATGCTTTAATTTGTTTTCAAATATCATATAAACTTTGGCGTCGAGTTCAGGCTATTTTATTAAGTTCAATAATTTGATCTGGTCTATTGATCAATATCTTCAAACGATATGCTGACTTGATTACCAACAATACGTATGAAGTATACGTATGCTTTGTGGTTTTGATTTTTTATTCTAACTCGTTATTCAACGAACATTCATAATTTCTTCGAGAAAAGCTTTGAAAAAGCACTATATTGGGAGAGCAGAAACTCCCAGATTACAGAATTTGTACTTTTTTGCACAGCGCTCAAGGGGTTTCAGGGGCGTCGCCGCTGAAGGCTGCGTACGGCTGTTCAGTCCAAGGACTGGGGGTTCGCCACACACCCTCAATTACCTCAGCTAATGCTGGCACCCATTTTACACCTGGGTGAACTGAAGCAATGCAGAGTTAATTGTCTCTTGCTCAAGGACACAAATTGTTCCAGTAAAGTCGGGAATCGAGCCTCCGACCTTCAAGTTATTTAGTTTTTTCTATTCATATTTTTTGTTTCAATCCGCATGCACATGTAACAATACCTGCACGAATCTTTAGAACCTTTTTCCCGAACCTAGGCTTACACGCGATCCAGCTGGGATGACAGGATAAATCGGTATTTGGTGAGTGCTAATTTACTATGTACTGTTTTTCTGCAACCCGGATCTGCAACAGGTAAAACTGACTTAATTTTGTCAAATGCCTGATGGGAACCATGGTCTGGAATGGATTCGCGGATTTTTTCCCTATTTGCGATCAGAAAATCCCGGATGCTGGCTTCTCAGAGTCATTCCGCATTGACAGCGTCTGAATTCCTGTGCAATTATTATTCAGCTTCTCCCACCTCCGTAGCCGCCCGCGGAATCGCTCAAAAGCGCTGTTTCCATGGCAACCAACAAAACAAAGAGACGCATCAAGCCGGTGCATAAAACACCTGAGCCCGAGGTGGGAGACGGGCCAGAAGCAGGAAAGAAAAGTTTTGTCTTTTAGCAACACAGCAATCGGCAACTTCAGCAAGAACAGCCTGATGGGCCTCTCGGTGGCGACCTTATTACTCCTGACTGCGGCACGGCTGACCGACGCTTCCACAGTCAGGGAGTTCAACTTCAACGCGTCTGATCGTCTGCCGTCGGGAATCGGCGGTCCCAACGAGTCCGCGGTCTCAGCCGTGGCGCTGAGTCCTGGCTCCATCAAGCTGGTGGGTCCCGTGGGGATGAACGCCAGCTGGCTGGGGAGTCTCCAGTGCGCGACCAAGTGCAGAGCGTGGGCTTTCTGCCACGCGTACTACTTCAATGCCAGTGCGGGCCTGTGCCACCTGGCTGACCAGGGACAGTTCGAGACCTACTGGACTGGCAACGGCACGGCTGGGGAAGCCGCCTTCGTCAAGCTGTACCACGGTGAGTGGGTCTTCTGTCACTCTGTACCACGGTGAGTGGGTCTTCTGTCACTCTGTAACACAGTGAGTGGGTCTTCTGTCACTCTGTAACACAGTGAGTGGGTCTTCTGTCACTCTGTAACACAGTGAGTGGGTCTTCTGTCACTCTGTAACACAGTGAGTGGGTCTTCTGTCACTCTGTAACACAGTGAGTGGGTCTTCTGTCACTCTGTACCACGGTGAGTGGGTCTTCTGTCACTCTGTACCACGGTGAGTGGGTCTTTAATCGAGCTGTTTCCTGTATACTTTGATTTATGAAAGCACACCGACTTCTCCTGCTCAGACATCTGCACCTGGCAGTCCTGGACCAACTGGGCCACCGCCTCTGGTGCGACCGGAGATTCCGACATCTGCAACGCGCTTGTGAATCGAACCCGCGTCCGCCAGTGCACCTGCCCAACCGACGAAGGGGCCTCCGTGAGCGGCTGGTGTCAGGGCGCGAAGGACAAAAGCCAGACGCAGGGCAGCTTCATCAGCTGGTGCCAGTGGTCCGAGTGGGCCACCGACTCGTCCGAAGGCAGCCGGGTCTGTGGGAACTGGAACAGCAAGCACCGGTCCAGGAGCTGCCGCTGCCCGATTGACAGGCCGCCTGCGACCATCGAGACGGCCGCAGTTGAGAACATCACCCAGGTGAGTTTGAAGATGTTGCTGAATTTAGCTTTTGGGTTTGGTTTTTACGTTGATCGCCAGATTGTAAATTCTAGTAAAATGCAACTGGGATACTTTCAGTAGTATAATCAGTATTGTTATTGCTCTTATTCCCCGAAGACTTGGAACTGGTGCAACTGGGAAGGCTGGAACGAGTGGACGAGTGACAAAGGCTATAAGAAGTCTTGGCACTACGCGAACAACTATCTTGGATGCAACTGGCGGTTCACTCGCAAGAGAGTCCGCAAGTGCGGCTGCTCGACTGCGATCAGCGCGTCGGCTGGCCTGGAGGTGAGCAGCGAGTTGGACACTGCCTTCACTGCCTGGTGCGCCTGGGGCAACTGGGGCAGCTGGTACCTGTATAGGGACGGCAAAAATAGCCATAATATTATTCGAAAAAAGAGTCGTACTTACGACTGCACCAGGAACTCGTCAAACAGCTGTTCAGGAGGCCGGTGGGAAAGGCAGACGGGTCATTCATGCCGCTGCTTTGACTGGAGCAGGTGGAGATATTGGCGGCGTTGTTGTTCCAAGAGAGCCAAATTCATGACATGCAGATGCAAATATGATGGAGATTTCAATACGGCCAATGTCACCGGCTACAGGTGTCGCAAGCGCACCAAGCGTATGTTTTAGCGAACGCACAATCCAGTCTGCAAAATATAAACACTGTGTTTCCTTTCCAAATAAGGAAGTCTCTTTTCAAATTGGCATCAATTGCCCGCGTTTCGTACGGCGACTGTGTATTTAATTACGAGTATACTGATTTTTTTGTCAAAAAGATGTTTTATGATGTCTAAAGGCTCTTTCAATTGAGCCATGCAATCACTTGATTGATGGACAAACTCACAATCAGGCCGTCATAACACAAAATCGGCTTCATTTGAATGCGGCTCGTGACATTTGACTGTCAGTGACATTTGACTATCAGTGACATTTGACTGTCAGTGACATTTGACTGCCAGTGACATTTGACTGTCAGTGACATTTGACAGCCAGTAACATTTGACTATCAGTGACATTTGACTGCCAGTGACATTTGACAGCCAGTAACATTTGACTATCAGTGACATTTGACTGTCAGTGACATTTGACTGTCAGTGACATTTGACTGTCAGTGACATTTGACTGTCAGTGACATTTGACTGTCAGTGACATTTGACTATCAGTGACATTTGACTATCAGTGACATTTGACTGCCAGTGACATTTGACAGCCAGTAACATTTGACTGTCAGTGACATTTGACTGTCAGTGACATTTGACTATCAGTGACATTTGACTGTCAGTGACATTTGACTGCCAGTGAAATTTGACAGCCAGTAACATTTGACTGTCAGTGACATTTGACTGTCAGTAACATTTGACTGTCAGTGACATTTGACTGTCAGTGACATTTGACAGCCAGTAACATTTGACTGTCAGTGACATTTGACTGTCAGTGACATTTGATGGCTCATGACAGTCAACAGTCAGCAATAACATGTTCTTATTCCCAGCACTCCATTCCCAGCACTCCAATCCCAGCTCTCCATTCCCAGCTCTCCATTCCCAGCACTCCATTCCCAGCTCTCCATTCCCAGCTCTCCATTCCCACCCCTCCATTCCCAGCACTCCATTCCCAGCTCTCCATTCCCAGCTCTCCATTCCCAGCTCTCCATTCCCAGCTCTCCATTCCCAGCTCTCCATTCCCAGCTCTCCATTCCCAGCTCTCCATTCCCAGCTCTCCATTCCCAGCTCTCCATTCCCAGCTCTCCATTCCCAGCTCTCCATTCCCAGCTCTCCATTCCCAGCACTCCATTCCCAGCTCTCCATTCCCAGCACTCCATTCCCAGCTCACCATTCCCAGCACTCCATTCCCAGCTCTCCATTCCCAGCACTCCATTCCCAGCTCTCCATTCCCAGCTCTCCATTCCCAGCTCTCCATTCCCAGCTCTCCATTCCCAGCACTCCATTCCCAGCTCTCCATTCCCAGCTCTCCATTCCCAGCTCTCCATTCCCAGCTCTCCATTCCCAGCACTCCATTCCCAGCACTCCATTCCCAGCTCTCCATTCCCAGCTCTCCATTCCCAGCACTCCATTCCCAGCTCTCCATTCCCAGCACTCCATTCCCAGCTCTCCATTCCCAGCTCTCCATTCCCAGCTCTCCATTCCCACCCCTCCATTCAACATCAACAAAGTGCATTGCCAGCCATTCATGCGTGAGACAATGTCACTGGGAGCGTTTCGATGCCTGTGTGCAAACGTAGGCCGCACTGCCGACAGTTTCCGAGCCGGCATCAGCCAGCAGGCAGTCGACGAAACGCTGAGTGCGCGCCTGCCCCCGCCGGTAGGGTGCCTGCAGCGTCAGCAGCAGCAGCACCTCCTGCACCGGCTGTGGGCAGTACGACTCGGCTCGGATGAAATTGCCTGCCAGTTGGAGTCGCCAGCAGGGTGTCCGCAACCTGGAAAAACCTGGAAATGCAAAAAAACCAGGAAAAACCTGGAAATGCAAAAAAACCTGGAAAAACCTGGAAATGCAAAAAAACCTGGAAAAACCTGGAAATGCAAAAAACCTGGAAAAACCTGGAAAAACCTAGAAAAACCTGGAAATGCAAAAAACCTGGAAAACCTGGAAAAACCTGGAAATGCAAAAAACCTGGAAATGCAAAAAACCTGGAAAACCTGGAAAAACCTGGAAATGCAAAAAACCTGGAAATGCAAAAAACCTGGAAAACCTGGAAAAACCTGGAAATGCAAAAAACCTGGAAATGCAAAAAAACCTGGAAAAACCTGGAAATGCAAAAAACCCGGAAAACCTGGAAAAACCTGGAAAAACCTGGGAAACCTGGAAAAACCTGGAAATGCAAAAAAACCTGGAAAAACCTGGAAAAACCTGGAAAAATCTGGAAAAACCTGGAAAAACCTGGAAATGCAAAAAAACCTGGAAAAACTAGAAAACCTGGAAATGCAAAAAAACCTGGAAAAACCTGGAAAAATCTGGAAAAACCTGGAAAAACCTGGAAATGCAAAAAAACCTGGAAAAACCTGGAAATGCAAAAAACCCGGAAAACCTGGAAAAACCTGGAAAAACCTGGGAAACCTGGAAAAACCTGGAAATGCAAAAAAACCTGGAAAAACCTGGAAAAATCTGGAAAAACCTGGAAAAACCTAGAAAAACCTGGAAATGCAAAAAACCTGGAAAACCTGGAAAAACCTGGAAATGCAAAAAACCTGGAAATGCAAAAAACCTGGAAAACCTGGAAAAACCTGGAAATGCAAAAAACCTGGAAATGCAAAAAACCTGGAAAACCTGGAAAAACCTGGAAATGCAAAAAACCTGGAAATGCAAAAAAACCTGGAAAAACCTGGAAATGCAAAAAACCCGGAAAACCTGGAAAAACCTGGAAAAACCTGGGAAACCTGGAAAAACCTGGAAATGCAAAAAAACCTGGAAAAACCTGGAAAAACCTGGAAAAATCTGGAAAAACCTGGAAAAACCTGGAAATGCAAAAAAAACCTGGAAAAACTAGAAAACCTGGAAATGCAAAAAAACCTGGAAAAACCTGGAAAAATCTGGAAAAACCTGGAAAAACCTGGAAATGCAAAAAAACCTGGAAAAACCTGGAAATGCAAAAAACCCGGAAAACCTGGAAAAACCTGGAAAAACCTGGGAAACCTGGAAAAACCTGGAAATGCAAAAAAACCTGGAAAACCTGGAAATGCAAAAAAACCTGGAAAAACCTGGAAAAACCTGGAAATGCAAAAAAACCTGGAAAAACCTGGAAATGCAAAAAAACCTGGAAAAACCTGGAAAAACCTGGAAATGCAAAAAAACCTGGAAAAACCTGGAAAAACCTGGAAAAATCTGGAAAAACCTGGAAAAACCTGGAAATGCAAAAAAACCTGGAAAAACCTGGAAATGCAAAAAAACCTGGAAAAACCTGGAAAAACCTGGAAAAATCTGGAAAAACCTGGAAAAACCTGGAAAAACCTGGAAATGAAAAAAAACCTGGAAAAACCTGGAAATGCAAAAAAACCTGGAAAAACCTGGAAAAACCTGGAAATGCAAAAAAACCTGGAAAAACTGGAAAACCTGGAAATGCAAAAAAAACCTGGAAAAACCTGGAAATGCAAAAAAACCTGGAAAAACCTGGAAAAACCTGGAAAAATCTGGAAAAACCTGGAAAAACCTGGAAAAACCTGGAAATGCAAAAAAACCTGGAAAAACCTGGAAATGCAAAAAAACCTGGAAAAACCTGGAAATGCAAAAAAACCTGGAAAAACCTGGAAAAACCTGGAAAAATCTGGAAAAACCTGGAAAAACCTGGAAAAACCTGGAAAAACCTGGAAATGCAAAAAAACCTGGAAAAACCTGGAAATGCAAAAAAACCTGGAAAAACCTGGAAAAACCTGAAAAAATCTGGAAAAACCTGGAAAAACCTGGAAAAACCTGGAAATGCAAAAAAACCTGGAAAAACCTGGAAATGCAAAAAAACCTGGAAAAACCTGGAAAAACCTGGAAAAACCTGGAAATGCAAAAAAACCTGGAAAAACCTGGAAATGCAAAAAAACCTGGAAAAACCTGGAAATGCAAAAAAACCTGGAAAAACCTGGAAAAACCTGGAAAAATCTGGAAAAACCTGGAAAAACCTGGAAAAACCTGGAAATGCAAAAAAACCTGGAAAAACCTGGAAATGCAAAAAAACCTGGAAAAACCTGGAAAAACCTGGAAATGCAAAAAAACCTGGAAAAACCTGGAAAACCTGGAAATGCAAAAAAAACCTGGAAAAACCTGGAAATGCAAAAAAACCTGGAAAAACCTGGAAATGCAAAAAAAAACCTGGAAAAACCTGGAAAACCTGGAAAAACCTGGAAATGCAAAAAAACCTGGAAAAACCTGGAAAACCTGGAAATGCAAAAAAACCTGGAAACGCCCCAAAACAGAAGAAAAACCTGGAAATAGACCAATGTGGGAGGGGAAACCTGGAATTATCATTCTTCCCATGATCTGTGTAATGTAAAACTGGAAGAAGACAAAGACAAAGAAGCCAATGTTTGTCTTTCTCTATGAGAAGCTGAGCGTCATCGTTCTTACTGTTGGTCGCTGAAGTTCCATTATTTTACGCAACAGATTGTCACCAAGGCTTCCGTGTCGGATCTGGCGAATTTGGAACTGGACAAGGCTACTTTGCCAGCAAAGTTAATTGACATTGGATTCGCCGCACGAAAAGAATTGGGTGTCGCTCTTGCTGAGAAGACGATTTCAGAGCAGGACAAGCTGAAATTCCTTTCGGAATGCAAGCAGTTCTACTGCAAATTGATTGAAAAACTTCCAGAGAAGTCGCCTCTTCGATATTCAATTGTTCGCGGAGCTAGCTCTCTCTCGCCAACACTCATTTGCAGCTCTCCAGAAGTCAGCCAACAGCGCTTTCGGATGCTACTTACGGACCTCATGGAGTGTCATTGACTACCTGCAGATGGGTGCGACCTTGCTTAACGCAGTTTTGGGACTTTTGTGGAGAGTCCAGAGGTTCAGAGAACAATGGCCGCATTTAATGCCGCGAGTGAACGAGTAGACACGCTCTACTGGAACCTGCTTCCTGGTGCAGAAGCCACTGCAAGTGCGCTTCATGGCTTGCAGCTAGCAGCCAGGGATGCGCTCTGGAAGCCGATAAGCATGGTGTTGATCATGTCACATGGCAATGCCACTGTTGAAAGTGGATTTTCCGTGAACAAGGACATGCTGGTGCCTAACCTCCTGCAGGATTCTTTGGTGTCCCTGCGCCAAGTCCAGGATACTATAACAACTATAACAGTAGCTTCTATCCAAGAATCTTCTATCCAGTGTAAGAATGGCCAGGCAGCGTTACCGTGATGCCTTGGAGGAAAAACGAGACGAGGAGAAATCGAAGACAGCGGTCACCGTATCCCAGAAGAGAAAAGCGACTGACGAGATTTTCCGAATCGAACAGGAGCTCGAGCTCGTGCCGAGGAGTTGCGCAAAAGGCTCGCCTAAGTACATTTGGCAACTGACGACAGTTAGTTACAAGTACTTAAAAAGACCATAATTATTTGCTGAACATTGGCGAAGCGTTTACTGTCATGCATATTTTGCTTTATTTTCACTTCCATAAATGTCACATTTTATGTCCTATTTTACGAGTTTCAGTTTCGTTCAATGTTAGTCTTGTAGTTTCAATTGACGGCTCATTGACAATAGCCTGTATATTTTACCTATTTTTTTACTTTCCAATTTTCCACTTATTTGCGCCCTGCAGTGCTGATACGAGCTGCTACAGTACGTGGCAACTTTGCTAAACGTTTACTGAATTTTGCATATCTTTTCCGATCATGTCCCCTTTTTCTTTTCGTTGATTGCTCATTGACAGTGGCCCATTTTTACTATGAAATATATAATATACAGTTCGTAGTAGGAAACACTAAATCAAGAAAAATCGCTGCGTACATACGTTTCAAAGCTACACCAAGTAGCAACCTGGAGCTTTACTTATTTGAACCTTGAAAAACCTGGAAATTGATATTGAATTTCGCGCGGACACCCTGCGCCAGGCCGGTGCGGCGATAGAGTGCCGCATTGGTGACTCGCTCGTAGCCGATCTTGAAGGCGGCGCGCAGCAGGCCAGCGTGCGCCTCATCTACCTGCTGTTCGAGTGAATCTGTCAGGATCCAGGTCTCGGCGTTGTACAACAGGACGGTCTCGATCACCGCGTGGAACAACGCTGGCCTCTCGTAATCAGGCAGGGCCTAGGACTGCAGGACGGCCCTCACGGAACGGAAAACAGCCCAGACAAGTCAACGGCGACATCGCAGGTCCTCGCAAACGTCAGGCACGAGACCGCCGAGGTAGACAAACTGCTGACGGCGCACTCCAAACTGACGGCGAAAATGGACAGCGCTCCATTTTCAGCACTCAATTCCATTTAGCACTCCATTTCGCACTTTAGATACACGATTCCCAAGGACCCCATTCCCAGGGACAACATTCCCAGGGACCCCATTCCCAGGGACAACATTCCCAGGGACACCATTCCCAGGGACCCCATTCCCAGGGACACCATTCCCAGGGACCCCATTCCCAGGGGAGTGCGTACACGAACAAAAGTACAGAATCCCGCGCCTAAAATGAAGTCATTATAGCAATGCTACAGGAGGGCATCTCCCAGTAGAATGGCAATATTCAGCTATCTGCTAAAAGAAATCCATTCTCTGCTGATCATCTGCGTTGCCATGGCGACTGACAAAGCCGCAGACTCCGGCAGGGAGCGACCTCGCCGAGTACCGGGTGCTGGTAGCGAAGCCAGCCATCGGCAACTACGAGACCTGCGTGAGTCTCTGGATCTGCTCGCCTCAGCTCAGATCAGCAATCAAGCGGCAGATGGAGGCAGCGTTGCATTGAATGAAATGGGGCCATGCGTTTTAAATTTCTACTGACTACTTTCGCATGTCCGCATGGCAACAACTAGGGTCCGAGATCAGGTTACAACTGTGGCCGTCTGAACATGAGAGAGAGAGAGAGAGAGAGTGAGAGAGCACTCACATTACATTTACATCCAACTGTCAATCAGGAGCGACCTGGCCCCTCAGGTGCGATGCCTTGGTTGAGAGGGTGAAAGGGACAAGTGTTTGAATGCCACATTCTGATAAGTGATCCAGAATGCGAGGGGATACAATGAAAAAGTCGACGGGTCTTGCCACTCGAGTAATGATTGTCACTTAGTAATGATGTTGGCCTGAGTCACGTCAACTTATTGGGCGATTATTCGGCTTCTCCCACCTCCGTAGCCGCCCGCGGAATCGCCCAAAAGCGCTGTTTCCATGGCAACCAACAAAACAAAGAGACGCATCAAGCCGGTGCATAAAACACCTGAGCCCGGGGCGGGAGACGGGCCAGAAGCAGGAGAGAAAAGTTTTGTCTTTTAGCAACACAGCAATCGGCAACTTCAGCAAGCACAGCCTGATGGGCCTCTCGGTGGCGACCTTATTACTCCTGACTGCGGCACGGCTGACCGACGCTTCCACAGTCAGGGAGTTCAACTTCAACGCGTCTGATCGTCTGCCGTCGGGAATCGGCGGTCCCAACGAGTCCGCGGTCTCAGCCGTGGCGCTGAGTCCGGGCTCCATCAAGCTGGTGGGTCCGGTGGGGATGAACGCCAGCTTGCTGGGGAGTCTCCAGTGCGCGACCAAGTGCAGAGCGTGGGCTTTCTGCCACGCGTACTACTTCAATGCCAGTGCGGGCCTGTGCCACCTGGCTGACCAGGGACAGTTCGAGACCTACTGGACTGGCAACGGCACGGCTGGGGAAGCCGCCTTCGTCAAGCTGTACCACGGTGAGTGGGTCTTCTGTCACTCTGTACCACGGTGAGTGGGTCTTCTGTCACTCTGTACCACGGTGAGTGGGTCTTCTGTCACTCTGTACCACGGTGAGTGGGTCTTCTGTCACTCTGTACCACGGTGAGTGGGTCTTCTGTCACTCTGTACCACGGTGAGTGGGTCTTCTGTCACTCTGTACCGCGGTGAGTGGGTCTTCTGTCACTCTGTACCACGGTGAGTGGGTCTTCTGTCACTCTGTACCACGGTGAGTGGGTCTTCTGTCACTCTGTACCGCGGTGAGTGGGTCTTCTGTCACTCTGTACCACGGTGAGTGGGTCTTCTGTCACTCTGTAACACGGTGAGTGGGTCTTTAATCGAGCTGTTTCCTGTATACTTTGATTTATGAAAGCACACCGACTTCTCCTGCTCAGACATCTGCACCTGGCAGTCCTGGACCAACTGGGCCACCGCCTCTGGTGCGACCGGAGATTCCGACATCTGCAACGCGCTTGTGAATCGAACCCGCGTCCGCCAGTGCACCTGCCCCACTGACGAAGGGGTCTTCGTGAGCGGCTGGTGTCAGGGCGCGAAGGACAAAAGCCAGACGCAGGGCAGCTTCATCAGCTGGTGCCAGTGGTCCGAGTGGGCCACCGACTCGTCCGAAGGCAGCCGGGTCTGTGGGAACTGGAACAGCAGGCACCGGTCCAGGAGCTGCCGCTGCCCGATTGACAGGCCGCCTGAGACCATCGAGACGGCCGCAGTTGAGAACATCACCCAGGTGAGTTGACAGTGCCGTGATTTGTTAAAACCAATCACAGCAGTCCTAATGCTTTCAAGTACAAGTGCAATTTTTTTACGATCTGTAAAGGCATGGCACTGGTGCAACTGGAAAAGCTGGAGCGTTTGGACAGACGATCGCGGGTACTCTAAGTGGTGGTTGTACCACCGCAGCTACTTCTATACGCCCAAGTATAACACGCGATTTACGAGAAGGCGCAGCAGGCAATGCGGCTGCTCAGGTAAAGAGGCTGCTGCTCAGGCTGGTTCGAATGTTAGCCAGGAGGTGAGCACCATCTACTCAGCCTGGTGCCCTTGGCTGAGCTGGGACAGCTGGTACCGCGACTGCTCGGTAGGTCGAATAATGCGCAAGAGGACCCGCACAGTGATTGACTGCTTTGTGAATACATCGACCAGCGCCTTGCCGGCAGGCAGCGCACAGGACTATCAATACGACACTGCTAAGTGTGGCTGGGGCAAGTGGAAGAACTACTGGTACAGCAGCTGCTGGTTTCCGTGGCGTGGCCGGAGGCGGTTTTGCTTGTGCTCCAATGCAAATTACCAGACAAAGTCAGTCCCCGAGTACAAATGCCGCTAATTGATAGAAATCACAGCTTACAGCGTGCATATAACTGTGTTAAGCTTCTTGAACTGATTAATGACTAATAAATATACCTCCATTGAGATTTATGGATTCGGCCTTCTTCAGGCCTTGATTGGAGGCTGCTTGGGCCTCAGAGCATATCTTATAGAAATCAATCACTTGCATGTACATGTAGTGCCTACCAATGATCCTGTCAGCCTTAATTGATACTTACCGCCCGGCGAGCCGCCCAGGACCGTAATCATTACTAAATAATCGATGGAGTATCATAATTTAATTAAATAAATTAAAATTTTCTATGCGCCAATGGAGTAAATGTATCACCCCCTTTTGAGGGAACGTTCGTTTAACGGTAGGGTGGGTATGAGATGTTCCACATAATTTGGCAGACAGAAATTGAGTGAGAAGTAATAGTCAGGCTCTATCTTAACATTTAACATGTCTACTGCTAGTGTCGTGTCGCGTTTTGCATTGGCCTTACAATTTTAAATTAGGCTTAAGAAGGCCCTATTCCTTGATCTTAACCTCAACTTTGAACTTGTAACCCGGGTCGGCTTGGGTGCCCAGTCCCGAGTACAATATATATTATATGTGATATAACAGGCGTTGTGACGCTCTGTCTGTACTTTTATGAATACGACGAGCAGGCGTGGCGACGCTCTGCGATAATAATTTGATCCCTCTGGTGTTGTGACACTCAGAGTTCACGCTGCGGCTCGAGGTGTGGTGACACTCTCGAGTGCTTCTATTCTCTATACCGTAGGGCGTACGCAATATATGGTAAACGGTACCGTACTACAGAAGCTATATGGTCTCCCGGCGTTATGACGCTCTGGCAAGAATTCGGCCTAGCAAGCTTCCCGAAAAGAAAGGACTCAAACAGCAGGCGGCTTACCAGTGGCCAGATGACTGTTCACCGTTTATTATTCACAGGTCTCAAGCGCAGTTTCCGACTTCTTCTTAATTCTCCAAGACTCTTCTCAATTAGGCTATTGTCTTTCTTTTATCGAAGTAGCTAATGTTGCTGTTTCTTTTATCAGGTCTCGCGCTTGCACTCTCGGAGCACACCAAAACACAAAAAGCACGCAGGTGGCGGGCAAGAGCCAGAGTCGCACCATAAATAGCACCCAAACCCTGGGGCAGACGGCCCCACCGGCTAAGCTCACCAAAACAAACCACGCCGGCCCAGCCAATCAAAACCCCGCCTAAGGGGGGAGGGGCTGCACCCGCGCCAAAGCTGGCCCGGCCGCAGCCAACCAGCCCTGAGCACGGGGCAGGGGCACGGCTGGGGAGGGGCACGCGCAAAGCCCGGCCGGCGGCCAAACCCTGCCACGCCCGCCAACCCCCCCAACCAGCCCCAAAGTGCAACGCGCCCTGCCAACTGACAAGGGCGCATGCACTACACCCTCCCCTCCTACAAGAAAAACAGGGCGGAGCTCGAACCACGGCGACTGGGACAAAAAATTTTGAAATAACAAAGCGAAATAAACTATCAAAAACAACAAAAAAATTGGGAACAAACTAATGCAACAGGGAAAAGCAAAAAAAAGGTTGCCGCAAGAGAAATATGAAAAAGGTACTAGTATTCTGCACGCGAGTTCGTCAGGAGCAACCACGGGGCACGGAATAGGCTTTCAAAGCTGGCGGCACAGAAAACCATCGCAGGCGGCCGGCAGGACGAGCAGATGGCCGGGCGGGACGCGCAAGTTGCCGACAGGACACGCAGGTGGCCGGCAGGAAGCGCAGATGGCCGGGCGGGAAGCGCAGGTTGCCGACAGGACGCGCAGATGGCCGGGCAGGAAGCGCAGGTTGCCGACAGGACGCGCAGATGGCCGGCAGGGCACGCAGGTGGCCGGCAAGATGCGAAGGCGGCCGGGCGAGGCGCGCAGATGGCCGGGCGGGAAGCGCACGTGGCCGCCGCAGAAGCCGGCAGGAAGCGCAGGTGGCCGCCGCAGAAGCCGGCAGGAAGCGCAGGTGGCCGCCGCAGAAGCCGGCAGGAAGCGCACGTGGCCGCCGCAGAAGCCGGCAGGAAGCGCAGGTGGCCGCCGCAGAAGCCGGCAGGAAGCGCACGTGGCCGCCGCCCAGCTGCTGAGCCATTCCCCCAGGAAGCTTGACCCCACTAGCATGCAAATAAACCCATACAGTACGAGCGTAACAACATACATACAAGTAAGCAGAAAATACAGTATGAATCGGAACTGGGCACCCCAGCGAACCCGAAGTCCAGGGAGACCGACGCAGCTTTTCAGGACCTCGAGCAGCCTGCCGGGCCGGCGCAAACCGAACAGCGGGATGAGCTCGTGACAGAGCTGTCGGACGAAACAATCAAAACTCTGCCTAGACCAGTAACGGCGGCCTGCTCTCTGACGCTTTACCGGAGCGATATCTCTGCGGATGAAGAACAACGCCTGCAGCAGGACCATTGACAGTGCGCTCCTCGGTTCTCGCTGCGAGTCTCGAAACAGCCGTCTCATAGCCGTGAGCACTGACACGATTCCGTCCGACTGTCCAGCCAAAATATGCTTCATCAAACGATGGCGGAGCTGACGCGCAGCTGCCGATAACGACAGCTTTTCATCATCCCATATTGCTCCCGACGCGCGATGTGAGACAACCTCCTTGCTTTCCGGTACATCGATCTCCATAGCTTCTGACTCACTACTTCCGGAGGAGCCATCCGATGCCAGCCACTCGTCTTCTTCTTCTGTGTCGATGCTACATTCATCCGACTCCTCGCTCTCATCGTCGTCCGAGATTAGAATGTAGCCATCCGCTTCGTAATCGTTCCTCTGTCCCTGTCTCCCCTGCCTGAGACCAGCTTCCTTGCGCTGAGCTTCTTCAACTTCTCGCCTTTGCTGTACTCCCTCTTCGATGTCCGCCGGCATTCTTACACCAGTAGGAGGTATGAACGTCATTGCGAAGGTTACAGCCTCGTCATACGGGATTGATTTATCGCCCAACTGGTCGGCGATATGGACACGATAGAATTCTACCAGCAGTCTCAATTTCTTGGAAACGGCGTCCTGCGAGTTCCTTGTCCGGGTGCTTGTCCGGGTGCCAGAAGAGCGCTAGCTGTCGATAGACTCGCCTGATCTCGGCACGTTCGGCTGTGTGTCCGACTTGGAGGACAGCGTACAAATCCATCTGCAAAGCAACGTACTCAAACCTGCGACACACTGTCCCTGACTCCAGATTCTACTCCTGCTCCCCTCTTGCCAGAGCGTCATCTCCTCGGACCGTGGCCCGCGGTACCCTGCATCGTAAAGTCCCAGCGCAAATTCGAGTTGTCACCGGATGCCAGTCCGAATACCCTCCACCGATGCATAGATTTTGTAGGCAAAATTTGATTCTCGTCAAAACTTCGATGAAGATGCGATTAAAATGACTTAATGACGCATTAACGAATTTCTTGAATGACGCATTGGCGAACTGCTCGTACTCATGATGAATGGTGCATTGATGAAGTACTCGTATTTATGATGAATGACGCATTCGCGAAATATTTTTCTGGCTTTTTACGATAATCGCATATGAAACTGATGAGACTTCACGATGACGAGTAACCCATTAGAATGTCACTGGCTGGCCGTAGCGATCCGGCGGCCGTCGCAACCTTCCGGACCTTCGAGGCTCAGGTGCAGCTTCCACCGGGTTATGAGTAGGCTGCGGGTCGTCAACCAACTCCATCTGCTCTTCCAGCACCTCGGCGACTTCCTCGGCGTCCTGTGGCGGCATCAGTTGAGGCCGAGTCCAAGTCTCGCATTCCGCCTCTGTCTCCGAGTCCGTCTCGTCGACCACCTCCGGCGGTGCCGCGGTCCTAACTGGTGTTTCCAGGGCGGCCGGTCGAGCGAACTTCCGGAGGTTGTTGAAGTGGACGAACTTCGACTTTTTACGATTTGACGGGTTTTCCACTTTGAAGAGCACCTCGGATCTTCTTTCGAGCACCTTCACTGGGCCGAGCCAGCTTACGTGAAACTTTGCGGCTTCGTCTGGTTTCAGGGCGGGGCTGTAGACGAAGACATGGTCACCCTCCTGAATATCGGATCCTCGGGTTCTTTTATCGTACTGGTCCTTCTGTCGCCGCTGATAAGTATTCAACTGCTGTCGAGCAGCGCGATGAGCTGTCTGCAATTTGTCTTCTAGCTCCTTGACGAAATTTACATGCGAATCGACAGGCTGTGGCGGCTGGTCAGTCAAGTCTATCGGTAGGCGCATCTCCGTGCCATAGACCATGTAGTGGGGAGTATAACCCGTTGCTCGATGCACGCTTGATCGGTACGCCATTAACGCAGAGCTGACGAATTCTTCCCAGTCGTTTCGTCCTGAGTCCTCTAGGCAGCACTTGAGGATGGATTTTAAACTTTTATTGAAGTTTTCTACTTGTCCATTTCCGCTCGGATGATAAGCTGTGGTTCTGGACTTGCGGATCTCGAGTATCCTGCACATTTCGCGCATCACTTGCGATTCGAAGTTCCTTCCTTGGTCACTGTGCAAAGTACTCGGACATCCATGCTGGCTAATCCATCGATTGAAAAGCGCCCTTGCCACCGTCCTTGCCTTCTGGTTGCGAAGCGGGTACGCGTCAGGCCACTTCGTAAACGAATCTTGGACTGTCAGGAGATAAATGTTTCCAGCCTTACTCCGCGGTAGCGGCCCGACAATGTCCATCATGACGCAATCGAATGGTGCTGCGAATGTCAACGGTTGCAGGGGTGCTCGGTTTCGCTTGCCCGGCTTTGACTTGCAGCAGGTGGCACAACCGCGAATATATTCTTCAATGGCACGAGACAATCCTGGACGCCAGTAGCGCTGAAGCACTTTAAATTTTGTCTTCGCAAAGCCCATGTGGCCACCTCCCACTCCCTCGTGTAGGGTTTTCAAGATACGATCCAATGCCTTTCGTGGCAGCACCATTTGATACTCATCGCGCCTGTCTTTGTTTCTCACAAGGAGCACGTTCTCTTGCAGCACCAGGTCGTCTTTTCGAGTCCAGACGGCTCTAGCCAGTGGACTCCAAGCTGTCTCGCTTTTATCTGGAACTGGGTTTGAGCCAAGCGCTTCCTTTACTGTTCTCAAATCGTCATCTTGATCCTGCTCGCTTGCCAGATTGCCGGCTGAGAATCGTTCAAATTCGACTGCATTTAGTCCTTCTGGATGCTGCGCACATGCCGGGCATGTCTCCGCTCCGAAATGTCTCCGTACTGGCTTCCTCGACATTGCGTCCGCGTTGCCATGCGATCGACCTAGTCTGTGAACGATGCGGTACTGAAATGGAGCCAACTTCTCCAACCAGCGAGCAACCTGTCCCTCGGCGTCACTGAAGTTTTTTAACCATTGCAGGCTGCTGTGGTCCGTTCGCAGACAGAACGCTTTTCCCAGCAGATAGTATCTGAACTTCATGATGAAAGTCACAACCGCTAGTAGTTCTAAACGAGTCGTACAATAGTTGCGTTCGGCTTGATTTAGTGTCTTGGACCCATAGGCGATCACTCGTTCTGCTCCATCTGGCTGGACTTGAGAAAGTACCGCTCCTATGCCCATCTTCGAACTGCCATCAGTATCGAGGATAAACTCTCCGGCATCCGGGGAGAAATCCGGATGAGCCATAACCTCTGAACTTGTCATTCGTTCCTTCAATTTTTCGAACGCCAGCTGCTGTTCCGTTTTCCATTCAAACTTTGCGTCTTTTGTTGTCAATCGAGTTAGAGGCGCTGCTATTGCGGCGAAATCTTTAATAAACTTTCTGTAATAGCCACACAGGCCCAAGAATGAATGCAGCTCCGTCGAGGATCGCGGTGTTGGCCAGTTCTTCACTTCTTGAACTTTCTCCTCATCGGTACTGATGCCAGCAGCCGACAGCGTGTGACCGAGAAATTTCACTTGCTTTTGCAAAAAGTGACACTTCTGGGGCTTCAGGCACAAATTTGCTTGCCGCAACTTGCTGAATATTTCCTCCAGTCTTCTCAGGTGTTCATCCACGTCGGTTGACCAAACCAGTAGATCGTCGATGTAGACGAGACAGGTTTTCCACATCTGCTTGTCCAGAACGGCTGCCATCAACCTGGTGAATGTTGCTGGGCTGTTCACTAAGCCGAACGGCATAACCTTCCATCGAAATTGTCCGCGATGCGGCACTGCAAACGCCGTCTTGTCCTGATCCTGAGGTCTCACCCCTACTTGCCAAAACCCGCTGTGAAGGTCCATTGTCGAGAAGATCTTGGCGCCGTGTACTGCCTCCAGCGCATCATCGACCCTCGGCATCGGCACTGCGTCCTTGACGGTGACCTCATTCAACTTCCGATAATCGACGCACATCCTCATTTCCCCTGATTTCTTCTTTACGCACACCAAAGGAAAGCACCATGGCGACTGTGCTTCTTCGATCTGCCCCTTTTCCAGCAACTCGTTGACTTGACGATCTAATTCTGGCTGTAAGTGGGGAGGCAGACGACGCGGTGGGATTTTGATTGGGCGCGCATTCTCGGTGTTAATTTCATGCTCCACCACGGTAGTTAACTTGCTTGAAGTCTGCTTGGTCGTGAACACATCGCTGTAACTCCGGACAAGGATTCTAAATTATTCGTCTTCTTTCGTCGACAGTCCACAGTCGCCATACGAGTTTGGTAGCAAGTCTGCTTCCGAAGGGCTGTTGCTGCCTTGGACCTTCGGCTCTTCCTGTGGATCGTCTCCTGACTCTACGGCTAAGAGCTTGATGGTGTTCAACGGTTCGGTGGATTCTAGGGGGCAGAACCACCCGAGCGTACAACCTTGGCGAATTCTGACTGGCTCTTCCGTGATATTGATGAGTCGAGTCGGCAGACGGCTGCCGCTATTTGGGATCACTAAGGCCTTAGCAAGCCAGCGGCCAGCTGCCAAATCGTTCGCTCCGAGATTCTCAGTTAGACCGACACACCCTCTGTTCCGTCGTCCTTTGCTCTCCAGCCTTGCTGACAGAACTGCTTGATGACCTGGCGGTATTGTGCTGGACCTTGTCGCCAAAATTCTGCAAACGATCGGGCGCTCAGCTTGCCATCGGAACGGGATTGCAGTGTCCTGCACTGAAAAGACAGCTGTCTTGTAGTCGATGACGCAACTGTTGTCCCTGCAGAAGTCGGATCCCAATACCAGTTGGTACTTCACTCCGCTGACTACCAAGGCTGGAGTATCTATTACTTTATCAGCGATTGACAGTCGCAACAGGACTGTCCTCTCGATTTCGATCGGGCTGCCGTTTGCTAAGCTAACGTAGCCTTCAGCACCGGCCAAATCTCTGACGCTCTGTTTCGGCATACTTTGGTAAGCTTCCCGTGAGATAATGGTGCAGGAAGCTCCCGAGTCCACTAGCGCGTTCACCCTCCGCCCTGCGATTGAGGCCGTAACATATATCGACGCAGGATTGATTTGAATTGACTGAGGTGCGTTGACGGTGATTGGGCGCTGCGACTGTGCAAAACCGGCTAGTTGATGGTGAGGTGCAGTACCGGACGCTGGGGGCTGATGAGGCACTGTACCGGACACTGGATGCTGATGAGACGCAGTACCGGACACTGGAGGCTGATGAGACGCAGTACCGGACACTAGAGGCTGATGAGACGCTGTACCGGACACTGGATGCTGATGAGGCGCAGTACCGGACACTGGATGCTGATGAGACGCAGTACCGGACACTGGATGCTGATGAGACGCTGTACCGGACACTGGATGCTGATGAGATACTGTACCGGACACTGGAGGCTGATGAGACGCAGTACCGGACACTGGATGCTGATGAGATACTGTACCGGACACTGGAGGCTGATGAGACGCAGTACCGGACACTGGATGCTGATGAGATACTGTACCGGACACTGGAGGCTGATGAGACGCAGTACCGGACACTGGAGGCTGATGAGATACTGTACCGGACACTGGAGGCTGATGAGACGCAGTACCGGACACTGGAGGCTGATGAGACGCTGTACCGGACACTGGATGCTGATGAGGCGCAGTACCGGACACTGGATGCTGATGAGACGCAGTACCGGACACTGGATGCTGATGAGGTACTGTACCGAACACTGGATGCTGATGAGACGCAGTACCGGACACTGGAGGCTGATGAGACGCTGTACCGGACACTGGATGCTGATGAGGCGCAGTACCGGACACTGGATGCTGATGAGACGCAGTACCGGACACTGGAGGCTGATGAGACGCTGTACCGGACACTGGATGCTGATGAGGCGCAGTGTAGAGTGTTCTACCTCCCGTAAGAAGACATAAAAGTGTTAATGTACTACTCACACATTTTATTTAGTAGTAAATTGAAGAGCATGAATAAAGGTATGCTTTGAACTATAAGTATATTCGGACTAACCAATAGGAAGAGAGAGACCTCGAGCATGCTAATTTTAGAAATCACCCAATCACGTGCGACCAACAACTGTCAATTCAAACCCCACCTTCAAGTCATCATTTTGTTTGCACTCGGGTTGCACCCGGATGAACCAATCAAAGTCTACCAGCTACGGTAACCAATCATGCGCTTTTACAGTAGACTAGTTGCGCAACTTTCTACCCTGTCATGCTTGACAGCCACCGAATCGTGACCCTTTGACATTTGCGAAGACAGTGATGTACGACCTCGAGAGAGGTCTGAACGCCTATAAATACAAGTGGTCCGGAACGGACCCGGAGCCACAATTCCTCCGGAAGGAGAAGAGCTCCGAAGAGGAAGCCACTACAGGACTTCCTACTGAAGACTCGTCGAGTTCTTGCGGTAAGCCTTACTCATTTGCGCCTGTGTTTTGAGACGTCTCGTTGGAGTTTAGTTTGAGTCTGTTGAGACTCCTGAGTCTGTTTAGACTCTACTGGTTGCAGTCTCCAGAAGGACTGCCCCTGATAGATCTTAGAAGACTATCAGTGGTTTCCGGAGCTATACCTAGAGTGCATAGAGGCACTGCTAGAAGGAGTAGGCTTATATTAAACCGCAGTTTGGCGCAGGGTACCCATTGTTAATTTGGAAGCTTCTTATTGGTCCGAACGACAGATACCGGCCGGCAAAAGAAGAAAGAGAAACTCGGACCAGGACTACAAGTCGAGTCGAATTCAGGCCTGAACTACAGATCGAGATCTACACGAGATCTACGAAGGACTAAAAGGAGAGATATCTCATAAGAAGTCAAGGTAATTGAATACTTTCGTTTGAATTACTGGGTTGCCTAGCTAAAGAGCTAGAAGTGATTGTTCTTTGATTACCGAAGTCGGGTAATAAGGAACACATCAATTGGTGATCTCGCCCTCTCGGCACTACTCAAACTTTTGAGCAATAGCCTGGCCAAGCTATTGTAAAGTGACGAAAGAGCGACTTCATTAATTTTGCGCGCACGTGTTAGAGGTAACACTTTTCGACACTTTTCGATTTTTGTACGATTTGAAACTCGAGTAAAAGTTTAGATATACAGGCTTGAGTACCTGTCAATTTTGAGTAACGTTTGAGCACGCGTGTTAAATTTTTGTTTTTAACGAGCTCGAGCAAGAGTAAACCTTAAACAAAACCGAAAACAACGTCCGGTACACTGAAAACAAACCGAAAAATAATCAATACACACTAAAACAAAACCGAAATTAAAAACACTTGACGAAAGCTAAAACAAACCGAAATTTGATAAAACGTGACAAGGCACGTCACGAAGACAAGAAAGGCCTTTGAAAAAAGCAAGAAGCAGCTGCACTTCAAGCACTTTAAAGATACACTTTGCGGGACGCCGCATAAGTGCGAAAATCAGCCAGCGAATAAGAGGTCAGAAAAAGCAGCCAAAAGCCGAATTCCGCTCAAGGTCAGACATAACAAATTGAGGTGTCAAAAGCACCGCAAGACAATCAGTTACAACCGAAGTTTATTTCGAAAGAAACACCACACTGGAAGATCCATTACAAATCGACCCAGACCTAGAGCTACCGTTCTATCCCATCAACAACATGGCGCGGCGCAATCCAACGGTGCACAGAGATATCAAAGAGACAGTTGGCACCTTTTCTATGGAAAAAGACTTTAACACCTTTGTTGATCATTTTGACCTGGTATGTAGGGAATACAACCTACAAAATCCAGAAAAAGCGCAACTGTTGCCACCACTCCTCCAAGGCACTGCACGAGAGATTTATGGTAAACTAGATGCGGCAACACAGCAAAACTACCCAGCATTAATCATTCAACTGCGCGCGCATTTCAACCGCTGTGGCACAAACAGATCAGTGCTACTGCACAAGTTGCATAACAGAAGGATGCAGCCAACCGAATCCTTCCTGACCTTTGTGGACGACATCCGTCAGATAATTAAGGCACTGCATCAGCCAACACTGCCAGCTGCAGACCAACCACCTCTGGGTGCGGCAGAATTAGCCGCTAGAGAGCGACAGCGATTGATGGATCGCGAACAAAATCTGATTCTGCACGTAATAAACAATGCACAGCCGTCACTCCGAGATAGACTTCTACGCGAAAACATTGAAACCGAGGAAGACCTTTTACGGTGCGGAATGCAGTGGGAAGCAAGCGCTCCACTAATGACAACCGGCAACACAGAAGTGCAGAAACTGACACAGCAACTAAACAAATTGATGCAACATCAAACAGCCGTTATCGCCGAACAAAAAAGACGAAATGAACGAGCCCAAGCCAGATGCTATTACTGTGGACGAGAAGGACACTACCAAATACATTGTCCTCATCGGTCAACAAGAAATGACATGCAGCGACAGCCATTCAACAGAAGGAAGCCGCAAAAACCATGGCAACAACATCAAAATTGGCAGCAGCAAAACACGAAACGCTTCGGAAACAATGGCTACAGACCGCGAAACACCAGATACATGCCCAAGCAACCAACGCAAGCGATGCAACGATATGCAAACGCCATCACGTACACACCGGAAAGCGAACAGCAAGAGCAGCAAGTCTTCACGATAGACGACTTGGAAATGGACTTCACTATCAATGAAATCGACTGGCTCGATGTGGAGAGCAGCGAAAAGACAAAAAACATCAGCATGGTCGAAATGAAAGAAACTAACATTGACAGCGAAGAAGAAAAGACAGAAGTGAGCACAGAAAAAACATTGTCAAGCGACATCAGTGAAAGAAAAGAAGAAACAAACAAAGGCAACGACAAGGAACTGGCAACGAAGGATGACAACGAAAGAAGCAACGACGGAAATGCAGAAATGGAAGAAGAACAGCAAGAAGAAAGCAGCGATCACGATTATGAGATGCAGAATGACGCTGATGACAACCGAGCCGCCGACAAAGAACATGAAGACGGAAGGCACAAAGGAATGGAAGAAAGAAATCTAAGCTCCGACAGCGATCAATGCTACGAGATCCGATATAAACGAAATGGTGAAGCCTACATTCAAACGGTCGACTACAAGGCCGAAGTGAGGTACCGCAGACAATGGAGTGACACAACTACAACATCGGAAGAAAGCAAGGAAGAAAATGATGAAGACGACAAGCAGCGGAACGAATCGGATGCCTTGCGCTCGGAAACGCCAATGGAACAAGAGGAAGAATACGATGCGGACGCAGAAGATAACGAATGGCAGCCGCAGCCAATGCCAGCAAAGACAACGGCAACGTTCAGAAAATGGCGATTCTGGATATTCTGGATCATCATAATACTACTGACGGCAGTAGTCACCAAAGCAACAGCAATGGAGAAACCAATGATATGTCCAACGGATGCGCATATCCAACCGATGATCTACAAGATACCAACCGACATCAAATGCAGCTACTTCAAGACAAACCAGACGAAGCCAAAGAAGATAACAATTGATCTCTACAAAGCTAACATCAAGAAGCATCGACAACTCGGAATAGTGTGCTTTAGAGACAAGCACCTAGTAGAAAAAGTTTGGCGAGGACAGTGGAACAGAATTCGATTTTGGCAACACGAACTACATGTGTCGCACGCTGAATGTCTACAATGGAACCAAACACTGTTCTCAAAGGATGGTCAGCTAGAACCGGATGAGAAAGTGGGGGAGGCACAACTTTACCGAACGAAGAACTCAGCAAACGGACGATATGTACACTTTTCGGAAGCATGGACTAACTACATGACACGAAACAGTTACCTAATCAGGAATATTCCATTCTACCACAATCCTTTTGAAAAATGGAGTCGCTACAACTGCAATTAAGTGACTGCCGATACAGCAAAGGATGGTGTCCAACGCCGATACTGCGGAATGAGGAACTATACAGCTTACCGTTGAGTCCAACATATCATCAAGACTATCGATGGCAAATTATACGCAGAGGCGACTCACGATATGAAGAACCATCTAAGTCACGACAATACTTCTTCGCGTGGGAAGTTGAGCCGGAAATTGACTGCAAGCTTCAAAAGTATCACACAGTTGAAGGAGGTCTACTGTCAAACACGTTTTTGGCAAAGTCAGGAGACTTGGCACTGACGTTTCAAAAGAAACCAGTCGAGCAAAAACTGAAATGCAAGGATACAGACAAGACACTATTCATCTCGGAACAAGAGATACCAGTCTACGTAAAAGATGACGACAAACAAACCTTTCTGGCGATCATCAACGGAACGTATCAACAGCAGGAACAACAGAACAGACGACGACGTGACATCGAACGTCCCAAACTGGTGTCAAACCGACTACTGTCAGCAAAGATAACGGCTTTGGATCACAATCTACACAACCAGTTAAACCACTTGCATCGAACACTGGTCCAGCTAACTTGCAAAATGCACGCAATCAACTTAAATTATGCCAGACAAAACTACTATGTCAACCCTACGATGACTTTTCGTAAAATCACCGGAATGACGAACGTTTTGGCAGTTCCAATATACGAGCATCTGTTGATATACAAGTGCACGCCGATACAGCACTTTAACATCTTGCCGTCGAACACGTCAACAACCTGCTACGACAAGCCAAGGATTGAAGCGTTCTACGAAGGAAAACGAATTCAGGGATTCTTGGACACGGTACACAACATCATAGTTGGCACCGCAATACCGAGACCCTGCACCACGGCAGCAAACTACTATCAACTGGACAATGCACTGCACGTCATCAAAACAACTGGAACGACAGCAAACATCACAGAACCGGAAGTAATCGTCGACGAAAACTACGACATGGAGGATTTGAAAATCCGATTCAACAGAACGAAGTATACGCCATTCGCCGATATCCAACTTGACGAGATAACACCAGGATGGACGATCAACGACTTCTTGCAAGCGTTCATCACCCAACGCAAGATGATTCACCAGCTGTTCACAAGAAAGGACAAAGGAACCGGGACAGGAAGATTTCCCGTCCTTGTTTCAATGGACAGCGCCATCAAATCATTTTGGACAAACAGCTTCTGGGAGCTGCTCAATGGAAGAGGCAGTCTCTATCAAGGATTCATCTTCTACGGTGCTTGCATTGTGTGGATTGTCACGGCAATCTTCATCATTTCGTCAATCGTACGGTGCTTCAGTCAAACTTGTCCAAAGCTAAGAAGACAGTTAATGCCATAATGCAAAGAACGACAACGGAAGGCGACAACAGTTTAGAACTAACAGAAACTGCACATCGTGAGTTCAAGGGCAACCGACACTAGCAACGCGGCTATATCCATCGATTCCGACAACACCAACGGCACCAAGAATACAACCACCCAACTATCAAGCAGAACAGCAAGACCCAAAATGGCCAGAGAACTACGTATGTACTCTACACGCCGAAATTGGCAAAGCCATGGCTCAAGTGGTAATCAACAATCTACCATGTCGAGCGCTACTCGACTCCGGCAGCTCCATCACAGTTATATCAAAACAACTGTGCAACAAGCTACGACTTGCTCTACGGCCAGCAACAATCGCAGTTGCAGGAGCAGGAGGACATTCGCTAAACATTCTGGGAAAAGCCGACATTGATTTAAGAATCGCTAATAAACACTTGACAGTTCCAACGTACGTCATCGACAGACTCCCAAACCAGGACGTTATTGTTGGCATCGACACGTTCAAGCAGCTTCGACTACCATTGACCTTCGACTTCAATAAGCAAACGTTTAAGATCGACTCGGTAGAACAACCATTGATCAACCAGATCCGAGTACTACCAAAAGTAACATTGCAACAAGATGTCATCATCCAACCGGAGAGCGCCTGCTGGATAAAGGCAAAGGCAACTAACGCAACGGAGGAAGCAATGATATTCGACCCAAACAGAAGAGTCACGGCTAAACACCAAATTATGATGCCTACGGCACTAGTACTGGTTGCAAAAGATAAACAGCTGCCAGTACAAATATTCAACCCGAACACAGAAACGGTTCATCTACGACAAGGAATGTGCATCGGTCATCTCAACACCCAAGCATCGGTTATGCTGATTGAGCAAGCGACTCCACGACTAACAGAGGAAGAATTTCAAAAGAAGATCAATTTGGATGACAGCCCGATTACGGAACAGCAAAAGAGGAAAGTTCGACAGCTGTTGTGGAAGTACAACGACGCTTTCTGCCACCATGACTACGACATCGGACGAGCCAAGGACATCAAACAGGAAATCAAACTTCTGCCGCACACGGAACCAATTCAGTGCAAACCGTACCCGATCGCCAAGCATCTGCAACAGCACTTCGATGAGATTATCGACAAAATGCTGAAACACGGCATCATCAGCAAAGCCATTTCAGCATACTCATCACCATGTCTCTTGGTGCAAAAGAAGGAGACTAACGAAAGACGACTCGTATGTGACTTCAGACTACTGAACAAGTACATACCGACGGATCAGCAAAGCCTACCGAAGATCTCCGAACTACTAGCAAAGCTCAACACGGCAAAATTGTTCACAGTGTTCGATCTACGTCATGGATTTTGGCAAATTGAAATCGAGAAAGAGTCACGACAGTACACGGCTTTCAAAACCTACAATGGACAAGTATACGAGTACAATCGATCGCCGATGGGACTCAGCAACAGCCCAGCAACGATGAGCCGACTAACAGCATACATGCTTGCAGGATGCACGAACCTGTTGCACTATGTTGACGACATCTTGGCCTACGGAGAAGACTTCGAACGACTCTATGAAGCGACGGAGAAGGCCCTCGCGCTTATACAACGTCAAGGTCTGAAGCTACAACCAACTAAATGCAAATTCTTCCAAGACAACGTGCGTTACCTGGGACATCAGGTGACAGCCAAAGGAATTTCACCGGACCCAGACAACGTGGATAAAGTGAAAAAGTTTCCTACGCCAACTAGCAAAACGAAGGTCCAATCATTTCTTGGACTTGCGCAATACTTCCGAAAGTTCTTACCCAACTTCGCGAAGACAGCAAAGCCGCTGTACGACCTGCTCAAGTTCGACAAATGGAAGCAGGAGAATTGGACACAAAAGCAACAAGAAAGTTTTGACGAAATCAAACGACAGCTGACATCAGACGCACTGCTACAGCATCCGGACTTCGACAAACCCTTCATCATCGAGACAGACGCCTCAGGAACGGGACTCGGAGCAGTCCTACTACAGGAAACTGAAGACAAAAAGGAACGACCTATAGCCTACGTCAGTCGAGCACTTAAACCGAATGAGACAAAATGGTCAGCTACGGAACGAGAACTACTAGGAGTTCTGTTCGCCCTACGACAGTTTCACTACTACATCTATGGATCTCCATTACAGACGATAGTACGCACAGATCATGCACCGCTGACCTACGTCGTAACTACAAAAGGACAAACAAACAACCGACTCATCAGGATGACACTCAAGATCCAGGACTACAACTACAAGCTCGTCTACAAACCAGGAATTACTAACAAGGCCGCGGACGCCCTGTCAAGAGCCTACGAAGTCAACGCCATTCATCCAATCCCTAACATCAAGGAATTGGTGGATGAGACTGAACACGACAACTTCTACATAGCAGTTAAAAACAACGACAAGGACGTCAAGCTCAGCCCCGTGGAACGAAAATTCCTGCGCAAGCAGCGACAACATTTAACAATCAACAAGTCACGACTCTACTGGATGAGTGACAACAAACCTAAAATCTACATGCCATATTCGTTTAGGCAGGCAATTCTCAACGAGCTGCACGACAACCCACTCGCTGGACACCTGTCGGCAGCCAAAACCATTGCAAGAGTGGAGCAATACTACTTTTGGCCAAGCATGCATGGCGACATCAAGCAGTATTGCAACAACTGCCACTCATGCGCAGCATCGAAGACAGGACGACGACAAAAACCACAGCTACAATCGATACCAAAGTCAACAACTATGGACTGTCTCAGCATCGACATCACCGGACCGCTGCCACCGAGCTGTCTCCATGGCATAGCCTACACCTACATCCTAACAGCCTTGGACATTTTCTCAAAGTTTGCTATTGCCATACCAATACCGGACATCACAGCTCAGACAGTGGCAATGGGTTTCTTCAACGACATCATCTGCAAGTACGGTACGCCAAAGAACCTCACATCGGACAATGGATCGCAGTTTACGTCTCAACTCTTTCAGCAAGTGGTGAAGATCCTCAACATCACGCAGATCTACACATCGACCTACAATCCGAAGGCGAACATGGTTGAAAGGTTTCACCGCAACCTACACGAGATGATTACACACTTCGCGCATCAACAACCGGACGACTGGATCATCTATCTGCAAGCAGTAACAATGGCCTACAACAGCGCTATTCATCGATCAACGGACAATACGCCATTCTTTCTAATGTTTGGGCGAGACTTCCAGCCGCCAAACCTATTGGCGCAGCAACTACTACCATCGCAATATGTGGAAGTCCCGACGTCCATTCAAAAGTTCGTCACGCAACTACACCTCGCATGGAAAGTAGCCAAGCACAACATCGACAATCAGGTGGCTCTAACCACCGGCACCGACACGAGATCGACAACTCTGACAGCCGGCGACATCGTCTACCTGCACTATCCGCCGCAACAGACGCACAAACACGCACAGAAGTACAAAGGACCATATCGAGTGGTCCAACTAACGTCACCGACAACGGCACGCCTGGCCAATGTGCAAGATCCTCATCAGCACCAATTCTACGTGCACATTCATCGACTAAAGAAGATCAACACTGACACGACAACGTTTTTACCGTCACTAGACAACGCTGATCGCACGCGTTCGGCGAACCGCCACATCGCAACAAAACACGAGGAGACACAAACATCAACCGAGAAACAGCAACACGGCTACAATCTGCGACCTCGTTAAGTTGCGAAAACAACCCGTGTAGAGACCGGGTCAGAATAGCTCTACAGCTTCGCAAGCTTGTCGTAAGAGGCGACTAATCTGAGCGACTTCAAACTTCAAGCGACGACGACAATGGGCAACGCACTGTCCAAACAGGCGCCCCAACTACAGCAACTCTACGAATGCCCAATATGTTTAACTGATGACTTGGCTGTCAAGCCACCAATTATTTGTGAAAACAGACATCGCATATGCGGACAATATTTAAGCGACTCACATTATATTCAGCTCTGGCAGAATTGCCCGATAGGTAGAAGTAGTTTGCGGCAGTGCGCCTATTGTTAGTCTTGGCGCACATGTCAATACTGTAACCAAAAACATTTTATTTGCATGCGTATACTTACCTTTAAATAACTTTTATAACCAACGCTCTTAACTACCCATTACTAAATACCTGTAACACTTGTGACAAATGATTATTATAAAGACATGCTTGCACTTTTTATGCGTTTCAATCCTCTATAATTTAAAACTCGGGACGAGTTTTTTGTAAACATGGGAGATTTTGTAGAGTGTTCTACCTCCCGTAAGAAGACATAAAAGTGTTAATGTACTACTCACACATTTTATTTAGTAGTAAATTGAAGAGCATGAATAAAGGTATGCTTTGAACTATAAGTATATTCGGACTAACCAATAGGAAGAGAGAGACCTCGAGCATGCTAATTTTAGAAATCACCCAATCACGTGCGACCAACAACTGTCAATTCAAACCCCACCTTCAAGTCATCATTTTGTTTGCACTCGGGTTGCACCCGGATGAACCAATCAAAGTCTACCAGCTACGGTAACCAATCATGCGCTTTTACAGTAGACTAGTTGCGCAACTTTCTACCCTGTCATGCTTGACAGCCACCGAATCGTGACCCTTTGACATTTGCGAAGACAGTGATGTACGACCTCGAGAGAGGTCTGAACGCCTATAAATACAAGTGGTCCGGAACGGACCCGGAGCCACAATTCCTCCGGAAGGAGAAGAGCTCCGAAGAGGAAGCCACTACAGGACTTCCTACTGAAGACTCGTCGAGTTCTTGCGGTAAGCCTTACTCATTTGCGCCTGTGTTTTGAGACGTCTCGTTGGAGTTTAGTTTGAGTCTGTTGAGACTCCTGAGTCTGTTTAGACTCTACTGGTTGCAGTCTCCAGAAGGACTGCCCCTGATAGATCTTAGAAGACTATCAGTGGTTTCCGGAGCTATACCTAGAGTGCATAGAGGCACTGCTAGAAGGAGTAGGCTTATATTAAACCGCAGTTTGGCGCAGGGTACCCATTGTTAATTTGGAAGCTTCTTATTGGTCCGAACGACAGATACCGGCCGGCAAAAGAAGAAAGAGAAACTCGGACCAGGACTACAAGTCGAGTCGAATTCAGGCCTGAACTACAGATCGAGATCTACACGAGATCTACGAAGGACTAAAAGGAGAGATATCTCATAAGAAGTCAAGGTAATTGAATACTTTCGTTTGAATTACTGGGTTGCCTAGCTAAAGAGCTAGAAGTGATTGTTCTTTGATTACCGAAGTCGGGTAATAAGGAACACATCAGCAGTACCGGACACTGGATGCTGATGAGCCGCAGTACCGGACACTGGATGCTGATGAGATGCGGTACCGGGCGTTTGATGATGATGAGATGAGATGACGGCTTGTTCGGAGGCTGACGAATTGCAGGGGCTCACTTGCCTCCAGCTGGTGGGCCCCTCTTGCCTTTTCCCGGCTTTGGGCACTGGAATGAGAGATGGCCTATCTCCCCGCAGTTGTAGCACTTGACACCGCTACGCTGCTTCGAGCTGGACGGAGCCGCCTGCTTGGATTGTTGCTTGTCTTGAAGGCCGGGTTCGGGCGGCTCCTGCTGGCCCTGCTGCATCTGCTCCATCCGTAGGATCTTTTCTTCCATTTCCTTTACTTTTTGACGCAGTTGGCGTAGCTCCTCGTCTTTGCCGGCGTCACCTGTCGACGTTTCGGTGGCAAAGGCATTCAGCCCAGCCCTGGGTCTGGCTTTGGACTGGGTCGAAGACGCCTTCTGGGCTGCTTCAAGTTTTCTTACTGTTCGAATGGCATCGGTGAGGTTGGCCGGCTGCTGCAGGTACAGTCTTTCTCGGACAGTGTCGGTTACTCGAACGCCTTTTAGAAATCTGTCTTTCGCCAGCTCTGTCCTGGTGTCGGCATCCGCGGTGGGGAAGGCATTGCGCACCAACTCCAGCAGCTCGTCCCCGTAGGTCTCCACAGACTCCTTGTCTAGCTGATCTCGATTCGATAATTCAAAACGGTAGTCCTGGGCTGTTCTGTTCATGGTGAACCGCGCCAGTAGTGCATCCGTGAATTCCCCGTACTCGATGTCGTCTGCCAAGTCCAGCTTATCAACGGCAGCGTAGGCTGTTGTGAGGTCGAGTAGGCCGATCAGGTGCGGCCGCCTGGCTTCTTCTTCTATACCGACAGCCTCGCAGTACTCGTTGAAACTCTGCAGCCATAGGCTGAAATTCATCGTTGGTATGTACTTGGGCGGCTTCGAGAGTCGTGGCGCTGCTCGGTCGGCGTTGGCTCTGAGGCGCGCAGCCAGCGCATCGATCAGTTGGTCCATAGCTTGATCACCCATGGCCGAAGTCACTGAATACCGTTGCTACTCTTTACTCTGAGGTGGTGATAGCTATCGATCTCTGATAACCAATCAGTTGTCTGTCACCGTGATCAATGTCTTTTGCGGTAGGGCAATAGCCGCAAGCGATAAGCAACAGTCGTTTTAATAAGAAAAAACGCTCACAATATGACAGCAATTTTCATAGAAAGCAACTGAGCCGACTTTCAATCTTTGGGGACAGGGTCCCTGTTCGGGCGCCAATTTGTTGTAACCCGGGTCGGCTTGGGTGCCCAGTCCCGAGTACAATATATATTATATGTGATATAACAGGCGTTGTGACGCTCTGTCTGTACTTTTATGAATACGACGAGCAGGCGTGGCGACGCTCTGCGATAATAATTTGATCCCTCTGGTGTTGTGACACTCAGAGTTCACGCTGCGGCTCGAGGTGTGGTGACACTCTCGAGTGCTTCTATTCTCTATACCGTAGGGCGTACGCAATATATGGTAAACGGTACCGTACTACAGAAGCTATATGGTCTCCCGGCGTTATGACGCTCTGGCAAGAATTCGGCCTAGCAAGCTTCCCGAAAAGAAAGGACTCAAACAGCAGGCGGCTTACCAGTGGCCAGATGACTGTTCACCGTTTATTATTCACAGGTCTCAAGCGCAGTTTCCGACTTCTTCTTAATTCTCCAAGACTCTTCTCAATTAGGCTATTGTCTTTCTTTTATCGAAGTAGCTAATGTTGCTGTTTCTTTTATCAGGTCTCGCGCTTGCACTCTCGGAGCACACCAAAACACAAAAAGCACGCAGGTGGCGGGCAAGAGCCAGAGTCGCACCATAAATAGCACCCAAACCCTGGGGCAGACGGCCCCACCGGCTAAGCTCACCAAAACAAACCACGCCGGCCCAGCCAATCAAAACCCCGCCTAAGGGGGGAGGGGCTGCACCCGCGCCAAAGCTGGCCCGGCCGCAGCCAACCAGCCCTGAGCACGGGGCAGGGGCACGGCTGGGGAGGGGCACGCGCAAAGCCCGGCCGGCGGCCAAACCCTGCCACGCCCGCCAACCCCCCCAACCAGCCCCAAAGTGCAACGCGCCCTGCCAACTGACAAGGGCGCATGCACTACACTGACAATTAAGAGATAGCTTTGGTAAATCTAAATAATAGTTTATAGTTATTTGCTAATTGTATTCGGTATTGTGTGTACTCTCAGATTTTATTCATCTTATAACTTATTAGGTATATGTTAGCCAGTTTATTATTTTTACTTAGTGGTGGATGCAGTGGCAGCCGCCCCCCTTTGCCATGGCTGGACTTGCATATAAGGGGGGACAACAACAACAACAACAACAACAACAACAACAACAACAACAACAACAACAACAACAATAGAATGCGCATTTAGCGTCACAGGGCGCGCTTCAAGGCCAGGTCGCGGATGAACGCCACGCCGCCGGCCGAATCCGGGGCGCCCGCGTCAGCCCGCAGGCAGTCGACGAAACGCCGAGTGCGCGCCTGTCCCCGCCGGTAGGGTGCCTGCAGCGTTAGCAGCAACACCTCCTGCACCGGCTCTGGGCAGTACGTCTCGGCTCGGATGATGTGGCCTGCCAGTTGGAGTCGCCGACGGCGCAGCAGGTCGCTTGGACGGAGCAGGCCGGCGCGGCGACACAAAGCCACGTTGGTCACTCGCTCGTAGCCGATCTTGAAAGCGGCGCGCAGCAGGCCAGCGTGCGCCGCGTCAGCTTGCTGTCAGCGTCCAGGTCTCGGCGCTGTACAGCAGGACGGTCTAGATCACCGCCTGGAACAACGCCGCCCTCTGGCGGTCAGGTAGGGCCTCGGACTGCAGGACCGCCCTCAAAGAACGAAAGGCAGCCCAGGCAAGCCCACGGCGACGCCGAAAATCCTCGCTGACGCCGGGAACCAGACCGCCGAGGTAGACGAACTGCTGACAACGTGGAAGCTGTCGCCTGTCCATCAGCGCCTCGGCACAAAATCGCAGCTTCGATGGCGTCCGGCACGCAGAGCACGACGGTCTTCGTTGACCACAAGGTCGACACTCGTCGCAACAACAACTAGCTTGTCCAGTTGTCGCTGGGCGCCCTCGACCGTTGAGGACAGCAGGGCGAGATTGTCGGCGTAGCCAAGCACGCTGGGCCGCCTCTCCGGTTGACGTCGACCCAAGCGTCGCCGCAACAGAAAGCCGTCGACGTTGGTAGTAAGAGCGGTCCGCAGCACCCAGTCAAGCACCAGAACGAACAGGCGAACAGGAACGGCGCAAGTGTATCTCTCTGAAGCACCCCGGAGGATGTCTCAAAGAAGTCCGATAGGTTGTCCGGTGTTGAAACAGCAGTTTCGTATCACGGTAAATCACCATGATAGCGGAAATCAGCTGCTCTGGCACGTTGTACGCACGGAGCACTTTTGGGAGCACAGACCGGACGACCGAGTCGAATGCCTTCTTGAAATCTATAGTTAAAGATAACAATCAGGATCGACTGGCGTATCCGCGCTTCCTCGATGACTCGCCGAAAGCCAGGATCTGCGTCAATGTGCCACGATGGGACCGGAAGTCATTCTGCTCAGGACGCAGGTACGGATCCAGCACGGGCTGCAACCGCGATAACAGCATCCGGTTGAGCGCAGCTAGGACTGAAGGCAGTGGTGCCCAACTTCTTAAGAACTGCGACGATGTGCGCCGTGGTCCATTCGTTGGAGAAGAGTGAGAGTAAATACGAGCTAGATTTGAATTCGTTTTATATACTGCTAACTATTTCTAACAAATAACAAAAAGTATAACAAAAATACATCAACGCTAATAAATTAAATAAGAAGGTTAAATTTAAGTGCAATGTACATGTAGAAGGAGATGATATATGCTTTACACGTACGACGCAAAATAGGAAAGAAGTATGAAAGAAAATGACATCGTCACAAAAGTAAAGGGAATGGGGGTTATGCGGCGTCACATAGGACTGAAAATTCGTTCTTAGCGTGCAATTGGATTAAATTACAATTAAGAAATGCGTATCTATTTTTGAGCAGCTGAGAGACAATCGTAAGTTTCGATAGTTTGTGTAGGATTACATCGTTGAGAAAAGAGTTTCAGAGGCTGTGTACCTCTAAAGATAGAAATTTTTGATACTTTTATCAGGCTTGTTTATCTGTCACTGGTTTGCGTGGGAATTTATTCACTAATATAAGGAAAACATATCATCGACGAGGCTTCAGTCTATAGTCTAAAAGTCATAAACATGGGTAGATGTACCGGTACATGTATATTCTGTAAATTTGATTGTAAGGTAAGGTACAATTAAAATCAAACCTTCCGGCAGCACTGACAAAATCGTTGCTAATTCGCAATCAAGCATTTCCTTTTCGCAATCAATCAAATCAATTCTTTAGTTTGGCCGGAACACAGTTGCGTAAGTACTCGTATTAAAGTACTTCGGCAATCAAGTAGTCCCATAGACTTTTTATGGTGACAATTAGATGCATGCAATCAATACGAATAAATAGCATTGAATTCTGAATTGATTCCATCGACAAAAAAACACAAGAAGTATTTTCGAGTGTTTTTAACGGTGCTACTTTGAAAGTAAAAGTTTCAACAAAATTTTATTGTTAGAAACAAATGACAGGTTCGTAACAAAACACAAATAAACATTTAAATAATTATTAATTTAAAGTATTAATAAATTGCAGTTGTTTAAAGTTAGACATCATATTGTAAAGCAAGTATTCTGATTTCAACTTAGGTGGAAATAAATTTTCGATCGAAATTCTTTCTTTATTCTTGACCGTCCGTCCATGATCGTTAGTTATTGCCTTTGCTGTGCCATTTTTTGTGTGCGAAACAACCAAATTTTGTTTTTTTTGTTGACTGCTTACTGTTTTGCCAGACTTTATATTGGCTACTATACTTGTAGTCCTATGTAGGCTTGACGTGTGACGACATGTTAAATTTTAGATTTTCATTTAGCTACATTTCGAAGTAAAATAGCTGTTCTTTTAAATTTTTTTCTGCAGAATTTTGTTTATCAAAAAACTAAAATCCATATACTAAATCGAGTTAATTGAGGAATAGTGTGAAAAAAGATTGAAAGGTACTGTGCAGTGTGCCACACCATGCATGCAAACAGCACAGCACACACACATCACATGGGCCTACTGCCCTACTTCCTATACACATGCAATCAGTCGCGGATCTAGAGTTTCATTTTGGGGGGCGGTCCAAGTTTGGGGCGCCAACACGAGTATAAGGGGCGCCAATTTTTAAGCTAGCGGCGCAAAAATGGCAATGGCTAGAGTTCCGGCACTGGAACCCATTTCTAACAGCTATGGATCTGGCAGTGGTATTCCAGTAGTGCAATTTATGGGTATAATATAGCAGAAACATTTTACTTTTTAATGGGTGGTTGATATTGGGATTTGTTCAAGATAAGATCAAAACGAAATGATGAGATTCAAAACAAGATACTTCTAATTTTCAAAGACTTCATTAGTAGGCCTACATAACTGCCTGCAGAAGACTGCCAGACCCATAGCCATTAGAAAACAGGTTCCAGTGCCGGAACTCTAGCCATTACCCACAAAAATGCATTAATGCATGCAGGGGGCAAAAAATCAAGCTTAGGCCAGGGGCAAGAAAAGGTATCCAGGGGCGAAAAATGAAGTTTAAGGAGCAAAATTTTAGTTTTTTTGGGGGGCACAATATGTTTTGTCAAGCTAGTTTTGTCGAGTCCTCTCCCCCAAAATCAGCCCCTGCATGCAATGTCATATTCATATTTAATTGAATATTAAAATTTTATTCAAAGTTTTATTAAAAGTATTCATTTTATTCAATTTATATTCAAAGTTATAACATTATTGTTGTGATCTAACATCTATTCATATTTTTAGCTATTACATTTTAAGTATATAGGATTGATATGATATGCTATATTATATCAAAATCATAATAATCATATAGCAATTATAGCCATAGATCTCTATCATATGATGTATTGTTATTTAATAGTAGTAGGCCTATTTATGCTGGCCTAATACTATCAAGTTAAGGCATAATTTTAGAACTAGGCCCTAGCTATTTCATAGCTTTTATAATATATGTTGACTTGATTTAATGGATATAGTCATTTTGTTTAATTTCATATAATGTGCTTGATTCATATTTTTCCAATATCAAATATTTTCTACTAAAGTATATTTATTATCTATTAAATAGTTATAATAGAGCAGTTCACTTAATAAATAGGAATAGAATGAATGAGAGAACAAACAATAATTTGTTTTGATTTTCTTTTATTTAATGTTTAATGCATTTTGACCCTTGTAGGTCATTGTCAAGGCAGTAATGAAATAGAAAGTTGAATAAACAGTGTAAATAAATATACCTATAATTAGTTGAATAAACAATATAAATTAAATATTCATAGTTTTTAATAAAAAATCTAACAAACAGTGCAATCAATAGCATATACTCTAAGCTAAAACATGCTGAGTTCATACATGCGCAACTTTGGGATTCACTCGGCCGTTTCTATTGGCAACACACGCATGTAAGTCGCTATTGGACAGAACAATAGTCACGTGACTGCTCTCAGCCAATAGCGACTTACATGCGTGTGTTGCCAATAGAAACGGCCAGGTGAATCCCAATGTTGCGCCCAAGCATGGCTGAGTTGGTAGCTGGCACCTCCCATAGCTAGCTAGCAGTTTAGACTCAAGTTCTCATCTTTGATGTACATAGCCTTTAAGATGTTCAAAGTGTGCTCATGCCGTCATGGCAGCAGGAATTGATAATCTTAAATAAATCAATAGGTTTGTTGTTACAGCATGAGTTGCATGTGAGAAGGTGCTTTTATATAGCAGATCTTTTGGTTTAGTGCTCCTTGACTCTAGTGTACAAGTGTTGCTTAGTTTTTCTGATATACAAAATACTCTATTTGCCAGAGCAATGAAATTTATAAATATCACCTGCATTAAAAGGCTAAGGCACATGGGACTTCAAGTTTATCCAATATTTTTTTCTGATATTTTTATTTTCTAAAATGTTTGTTCTCATAAATAGTTATAGTTCTCATAAATAGTTTTTGTTCTCATAAATAGTTATAGTTCTCATAAATAGTTATAGTTCTCATAAATAGTTATAGTTCTCATAAATAGTTATAGTTCTCATAAATAGTTATAGTTCTCATAAATAGTTTTAGTTCTCATAAATAGTTATAGTTCTCATAAATAGTTATAGTTTTCATAAATAGTTATAGTTCTCATAAATAAATAGTTATAGTTCTCATAAATAGTTATAGTTTTCATAAATAGTTGTAGTTTTCATAAATAGTTATAGTTCTCATAAATAGTTATAGTTTTCATAAATAGTTATAGTTCTCATAAATAGTTATAGTTTTCATAAATAGTTATAGTTCTCATAAATAGTTATAGTTTTCATAAATAGTTATAGTTCTCATAAAAAGTTATAGTTTTCATAAATAGTTATAGTTCTCATAAATAGTTATAGTTTTCATAAATAGTTATAGTTTTCATAAATAGTTATAGTTTTCATAAATAGTTATAGTTCTCATAAATAAATAGTTATAGTTCTCATAAATAGTTATAGTTCTCATAAATAGTTATAGTTTTCATAAATAGTTATAGTTCTCATAAATAGTTATAGTTCTTATAAATAGTTATAGTTCTATTTAAAGCAGAATTAATTTCCTTTAAAAATTAATATGGTCTTCATTGAGGGTCCTATGATTTGCCAACATGTATATAAAAGGTAAAGTTGAATGAAAATGGGTTTTTTTGCAAAAAAAAATAACTTTGCTAAATAAATAGTTAAGTAAAAATGTTATTCTCTATATTTTAGAGTATGTGCTATTTTTTTGCTATTCAGCTAGGAAATTAATAAGCTTTTAATTCATCAATTTAGTGCCAAATGTGACCCATTTGTAGTGGGCCTTAGAATATCTAGATAGATCCAATATTTCAACAGTGCAATGTCATTGTCAATCACATGTCAATGAATTTATTCTTTAGTACAAAGTCAAAGTTTGTGTTCAACCTACAAATATTTCAAAACCTTTCACATAGGACCTGTGGACTAAAAGCATTCTTGGATGCAGTTCTGACTTTGGACAACCTTACTAATACTAATGCTAGTGGGATATAGTTGTATACCCAAGATTCTTTGCTAACCACATGAAAACAAAAAGGAAAAGATAACTTCAAAGTTCAAATCAAAGTCAAAATGTTGCAAACAGACTTTTGGACATATTTTCTATCAATAAATTGTTTTTACAGAATGTAAATCTATAGGAATTACTCTTGTTTATAATAGTATAATAAATAAGAAATTAAAACGCTTAACCTGCCTACTTACTGCATGCAGTAGTATCAAAATGGGCCGCGGCAGTTTGGCCATCGCAGTGTCGGCAGCCTGCCTGCTAATTGGCTATTCAATCGCTATTGGTCCCTACGATTGGATGCACAGGGACAATTTCGATTTGATCATGGAGAAAATGATCAGCGTGGATGAAAAGAATTGCAAAGAGATGAGCATTGACTCGCTGCGGCTGCCAGTGAACACTCTGGGTCAGGTGCCCAAGTTTAACGTTCTGCCTCAGATTGTGGTATTCCCCAATCGAACTAAGCTGATCCATCTGCACAACATGGCGCTGAACCGAGGCTACTTCTTCTCCTATATCCTGCAGCGATTGAACGAGTCTGAATTTGATTTTCCTTTGTTGCCAGGATTCATGTACTATTACCTGAGCTCAGCTGCTACCGTGACCTCAGCGCCTGGCCTGCTCAATGGTTCATCCATTCTGTTTGACACTCACTGCCAGTACGCCAACTGGTTTCCTACTATACTCAATTTTAACCAGACTCTGCCGCTGTTTGGACCGAAGGCCTGGCGTTTGGACGACTATCAGGATAATGTTAACTGGCTGCGCGAGCCCACCAATAACACTATTATAGTGGAGGACCTGGGCGCCGGGCCGAATCACAACTACACGGCTAGATGGCACCGGCTTAATCCGCTGTTCTTGTACGATCCCGATCCTAGGATTAAGATTGACTTCATACCAGATCTCAGGTAGAACTGCCCCTTTTTCTAACGCAGATTTTTTAATGAATATGTTAGAGTACATTTGGTAGCTTAGATAGAGGGTTGAAGAGCTTTAGGATAAAGGATTGAGCAGCATCAAGATAAAGGATTGAGCAGCTTCAGGATAGAGAATTGAGCAGCTTCAGGATAAAGGATTGAGCAGCTTCAAGATAAAGGATTGAGCAGCTTCTGGATAAAGGATTGAGCAGCTTCTGGATAAAGGATTGAGCAGCTTCTGGATAAAGGATTGAGCAGCTTCAGGATAAATGATTGAGCAGCTTCAGGATAAAGGATTGAGCAGCTTCTGGATAAAGGATTGAGCAGCTTCTGGATAAATGATTGAGCAGCTTCTTGATAAAAAATTGAGCAGCTTCTGGATAAAGGATTGAGCAGCTTCTGGATAAATGATTGAGCAGCTTCTGGATAAAGGATTGAGCAGATTTTATATTTGAGAATGACAATTAATCCGATTTACTAGACTACTTTACTAGTTTGTAAAGTAAGTAGATAAAGTAGTAGGTAGATGCGAGAATGTACTGACAAATTTGTATCGCAGTGTATATCATTCTGTCACCTTGCTGTCACCCCGCCCGCGCAGAACGGACAACCAAGCCAAGCACCAGTACGACTACAACATCTACAACTCTAGCTCCCCCGGCGTGATGGGCAAAACTCCCAACGTGACTCGAAGGTTCTTCGGCCCGCCATCGCCTGGCATTCAAGAGAATTATCAGCCTGTGTACTTTAGTAGGCCCTACTTCGACTGCGGCAGGACCAACATGTGGCTAGTCAGCAGTGTTGGCCCCGTTATCGACTTTATGAGGCGCTACAGTATCGAGACTAACCTGCGCAGTCCCAAGTGAGTGCCTGTCTTGCTGGCTGTTTATTGGATAGAGATGGGAAAGATGAGAGAGGGAGACGAGAGAGAGAGAGAAGAGAGGGAGACAGGAGAGAGGCAGATAGGAGAGAGGGAGACAGGAGAGAGGCAGATAGGAGAGAGGGAGACAGGAGAGAGGCAGATAGGAGAGAGGGAGACAGGAGATAGGCAGATAAGAGAGAGGGAGACAGGAGAGAGGCAGATAAGAGAGAGGGAGATAAGAGAGAGGGAGATAAGAGAGAGGGAGACAGGAGAGAGGCAGATAGGAGAGAGGGAGACAGGAGAGAGGGAGACAGGAGAGAGGCAGATAAGAGAGAGGGAGACAGGAGAGAGGCAGATAAGAGAGAGGGAGATAAGAGAGAGGGAGACAGGAGAGAGGCAGATAAGAGAGAGGGAGACAGGAGAGAGGCAGATAAGAGAGAGGGAGACAGGAGAGAGGCAGATTGAAGAGAGGGAAGATAAGAGAGAGGGAGATAAGAGAGAGGCAGATAAGAGAGAGGGAGATAAGATATATAAAAATGAAGCCGACAATAATGACTCTCCGCCGATATGTATCGTCAATAACTTTCTAGCACTATACATGGCCAGTGAAAATTGAACTAAGCTTTGAAAAGGGTAGCTATACGCCCTGTGTGAGCGTGTGCGCCTGCTTTCTCAATTGTCTGCTCCATTGATCATCCATTCAAACATCCATTGATTGGCTTAAGCATCTGTGTATTTTGAGAATAATTTTGCGTAATTGTTCTATTTTAACAGCTCCTAGGCAAAACTGTTGATTCGATTTTAATTATAATTGATGAACGTGAAGGCTTGAGTAGGCTGGGAGCTGTTTGAAGTAATTTTAGAAATTGTTCAGGACCATTTTCTATTCTGATTGGCTGGCCTCAGCCACCTGTTGTCGGGCTTGTTTGCAGTTAAGTCTGCTTGAATGCGTAAATGGTTGCGCGCGTATCTGGCGGCACTGAATCATAGGACTTATATAGCTTGTCTGATGTAGCTTCCTGCTTCTCTTCTGGCTGTTTTCTCACACATCCTCAGTTGCTGGGCCAGCCTCCCACATCCTCAGTTGCTGGGCCAGCCTCCCACATCCTCAGTTGCTGGGCCAGCCTCCCAGATGCTCAGTTGCTGGGCCAGCCTCCCAGATCCTCAGTTGCTGGGCCAGCCTCCCAGATGCTCAGTTGCTGGGCCAGCCTCCCACATCCTCAGTTGCTGGGCCAGCCTCCCACATCCTCAGTTGCTGGGCCAGCCTCCCAGATGCTCAGTTGCTGGGCCAGCCTCCCACATCCTCAGTTGCTGGGCCAGCCTCCCAGATGCTCAGTTGCTGGGCCAGCCTCCCAGATGCTCAGTTGCTGGGCCAGCCTCCCAGATGCTCAGTTGCTGGGCCAGCCTCCCACATCCTCAGTTGCTGGGCCAGCCTCCCACATCCTCAGTTGGCTGGGCCAGCCTCCCAGATCCTCAGTTGCTGGGCCAGCCTCCCAGATGCTCAGTTGCTGGGCCAGCCTCCCACATCCTCAGTTGCTGGGCTAGCCTTCCAGAGTGTCAGTTGCTGGTTCAGCCTCCAACCTCATCAATTCCAAACACGTGCCTGCCCCCCTCAGGTACGTAGCGGTGTCCACGTCGGACATTGACTTTCGCCGCATCGACTTTGACCCCTGCAAGAGAGGGGTGGAGTCGCCGGATCACACTTACCTGAGCGGCGTGGCCAGGTGTGGTTCAACTACTACGGTAAGTGCTATTGAGGAATAAGGATTAATGATAATCTATTGAGGATCAAGTATTAACGATATTCCCGATTCCAGTGCGAGCCCCTGCCCGGCTACGGTTTCCAACGTGGCGGCTACATGTGCCACTGCCTGCCGGGTTTCCGCTACCCCTACTGGCAGAACGGCCCCTTCCTTGGCCGCAACATTGAGCAGGCCTCGGACGAGGAGGCCAAACGATTCGAGTGCATCCCAGTTAGATGGCGAATTCACCGGCTCACCCAGTCGGGCATTTCCAATTCCGGAACTGGCAATCGGCGCCGGAAACGATCAGCTGACGATGTGAAGCTGCTAGTCCAGCTGATGCGGCTATACAACGCCAGCAGCATGACGGAGCTCCGGGTTCGAGCTGAAGAGCACGACCGTCAGGACCAGCAGGCGGCCGCTCAGGCTAAACTGCAACGAACTGGGGTCAGGCGATTTGTCCAACTGGCTAAGTCTGCCGTGTCCGCCGCAGTGAGCTATCTGAAGAATGCCACGGGCGGCTCATCCGCTGCCCGGAACTCCACGGCCAGTCCCAGCATTGTCAGCACTAAGCTGCTGCCGCGCCATCCGCTGCCCGAGGCCACTCAGCGCCTGTTAGACGAGCGCAAATCTCGAGTGAAGCGAAACATCGAAACAATTGCCGACTATGGCGAGCAGAATATCTATTACCTGGGCCGGCTGTCCAGCTTCTCCTCTGATCGGTACAACGCTGTGAAAGCTTTGATGAGGCAGTACGTATCTATCACGCCCGAGAACTGCGGTGCCCAGCCTCCGGATCGACTGGTGCTGCCCGGAGAAGTCGGCTTCGGTGCTGATAAACAGTTTGAGGTGCAGGCGAGAACTGCTCTGAGGTGAGTCTGGGTGTGCTGACTTAGAGTTTCTCGGCTGTTTAAGGACCATTCTTCCCAAGCCCTCCGATTCTTAAGGACCATTTTTCCTAGGTCCTCGGATCGTTAAGGACCATTCTTCCTAGGTCCTCGGATCGTTAAGGACCATTCTTCCTAGGTCCTCGGATCGTTAAGGACCATTCTTCCTAGGTCCTCGGATCGTTAAGGACCATTCTTCCTAGGTCCTCGGATCGTTAAGGACCATTCTTCCTAGGTCCTCGGATCGTTAAGGACCATTCTTCCTAGGTCCTCGGATCGTTAAGGACCATTCTTCCTAGGTCCTCGGATCGTTAAGGACCATTCTTCCTAGGTCCTCGGATCGTTAAGGACCATTCTTCCTAGGTCCTCGGATCGTTAAGGACCATTCTTCCTAGGTCCTCGGATCGTTAAGGACCATTCTTCCTAGGTCCTCGGATCGTTAAGGACCATTCTTCCTAGGTCCTCGGATCGTTAAGGACCATTCTTCCTAGGTCCTCAGATCGTTAAGGACCATTCTTCCTAGGTCCTCGGATCGTTAAGGACCATTCTTCCTAGGTCCTCGGATCGTTAAGGACCATTCTTCCTAGGTCCTCGGATCGTTAAGGACCATTCTTCCTAGGTCCTCGGATCGTTAAGGACCATTCTTCCTAGGTCCTCGGATCGTTAAGGACCATTCTTCCTAGGTCCTCGGATCGTTAAGGACCATTCTTCCTAGGTCCTCGGATCGTTAAGGACCTTTCTCCCTAGGTTCTTAAGGGCCATAGTTTTAAGAAATATTCTTCCCAGGTCCTCGGGTTCTTCAAGGACTATTCTTCTTAGGTCCTTAGACTCTAAAGACCATTCTTTTTGGTCTTTACCAAAGGGGTGTTGACTTTCTTCTATAATTGTATTTTTATATTGATTTACCCCTTAATTGTCAGGTGATAAACTATAAATTCAGGTGATAAATCGCAGTTCCCCACCCTCCGCCATCACCGATCAGGTTGGCGCACTTCTTGAGCGCCTTCCAACAGAACGTGAATCCGGACGAAATCTACGGCGGTGTCCATGGTGACAAATATCTGAACGAGCACCAGATCTATGGTGAGGTGTTCTCAAACATCATGGCGGATCACTGGATCTTGTCGTCTGGTGTCTATTACGATCGGGACGCATTTTTTAATCCGAAATTGCGCAACAAAGTTGAGTATTTTGGTCCCACGGCCTACAAGCTGGGTTCGGAGCAGCGGACGGATCAGAAACAGCGCGAGCTGAGCTTTGTTGCCGAGGACGCTGCAGGCTGGGAGGCAGCTCGGGCCTACTATGAGCGCGACTGGTTCAAGGTTAGTCTTAGAATCCGTATTCCCAGATCCCATAATCCCTAGCCTATTCCCAAATCCCATAATCCATATGCCCAGATTTCATAATTCCTATTCCCAGATCCCATAATCCGTATTCCCAGATCCCATAATCCGTATTCCCAGATCACATAATCCCATTCCCAATTCCGATAATCCGTATTCCCAGATCCCATAATCCCTATTCCCAGATTGCATAATCCCTATTCCCAGATAGCATAATCCCTATTCCCAGATCCCATAATCCCTATTCCCAGATAGCATAATCCCTATTCCCAGATAGCATAATCCCTATTCCCAGATCCCATAATCCCTATGCCTCAATTTCACAATCCCTATTCCCAGATCCCATAATCCCGAATCCCATGTTCCCAGATCCCAAAGTTCTAAATCCCATATTCCAAGATCTCATTATCTAGAATCCCATATTCCCAAATGCCATTATCCCAGATCCCATATGGCCATATTCCTAGGTATCATATTTACAGATCCCATAATCCCAGATCCCATATTCCCAGATCCCATATTCCCAGATCCCATAATCCCAGATCCCATATTCCCAGATCCCATATCTACATTCAAAGGCTTCACTATTCGCCTTTTGTCGTAATCCATTCTTCATAATCTTCAATTGCTACTTCTTATATCCCATCGCCCTCCAGCTACTCAAAGAGCGCTGGGCCTCCAACACCTACGGTCTTGAGAAGTTTGTCACCAAGCCGTTCGTTCGCTTCGACCTGAACGGCACTTCGTCTAAGCCTTTCCAGCGATTCCCGATCTATTATCGAGCGCCCAGATACGAGGACATCTACTGGTCCAAGCCCTACTTTGACTGCAACAAGGACAAGGACCCCAACAAGCGTCACCTTAACGCCTGGGTCATAACCGTTGCCGTCCCATTTTTTGGCATATCGCCCTACAAATCCTTGGAATTCAGCGGTGTGGTGACCGTCACAGTTCCCCTGTCCAAGATGGACATCAACATGTGCCCGTCCAACTTCTACGAGGCTAATTACTTTAAGAACACTGCCCCGTGCCACTATGAAACTACCTATGTGAGTCTGGGGGTGGGGCTGGGGCTGGTTTCGAGATATTTGGCTGCTAGACACTGTCATTGTTGGTGTTAGACACAGTGTGTAGCTGTTAGATACAATGAGTAATTGTTAGACACAAATTCAGTAGCTGTTAGACACGAGATCAGTGACTGTTAGACACGATGTCAGTAGCTGTTAGACACGAGGTCAGTGACTGTTAGACACGATGTCAGTAGCTGTTAGACACGAGGTCAGTGACTGTTAGACACGATGTCAGTAGCTGTTAGACACGAGGTCAGTGACTGTTAGACACGGAGTCAGTAGCTGTTAGACACGAGGTCAGTGACTGTTAGACACAAGGTCAGTAGCTGTTAGACACGAGGTCAGTGACTGTTAGACACAAGGTCAGTAGCTGTTAGACACAAGTTCAATGACTTTTAGACACAGAGTGACTGTTAGACACGAGGTCAGTAGCTGTTAGACACGAGATCAGTGACTGTTAGACACAGAGTGACTGTTAGACACGAGGTCAGTGACTGTTGGCACAGAGTCAGTAGCTGTTAGACACGAGGTCAGTGACTGTTAGACACGAGGTCAGTAGCTGTTAGACACGAGGTCAGTGACTGTTAGACACAAGGTCAGTAGCTGTTAGACACGAGATCAGTAACTTTTAGACACAGAGTGACTGTTAGACACGAGGTCAGTAGCTGTTAGACACGAGGTCAGTGACTGTTAGACACAAGGTCAGTAGCTGTTAGACACGAGATCAGTAACTTTTAGACACAGAGTGACTGTTAGACACGAGGTCAGTAGCTGTTAGACACGAGGTCAGTGACTGTTAGACACAAGATCAGTAGCTGTTAGACACGAGGTCAGTGACTGTTAGACACAAGGTCAGTAGCTGTTAGACACGAGATCAGTAACTTTTAGACACAGAGTGACTGTTAGACACGAGGTCAGTAGCTGTTAGACACGAGGTCAGTGACTGTTAGACACAAGGTCAGTAGCTGTTAGACACGAGATCAGTAACTTTTAGACACAGAGTGACTGTTAGACACGAGGTCAGTAGCTGTTAGACACGAGGTCAGTGACTGTTAGACACAAGATCAGTAGCTGTTAGACACGAGATCAGTGACTTTTAGACACAGAGTGACTGTTAGACACGAGGTCAGTGACTGTTAGACACGAGGTCAGTAGCTGTTAGACATGAGGTCAGTGACTGTTAGACACAGAGTCAGTAGCTGTTAGACACGAGGTCAGTGACTGTTAGACACGAGGTCAGTGACTGTTAGACACGAGGTCAGTGACTGTTAGACACGAGGTCAGTGACTGTTAGACACGAGGTCAGTAGCTGTTAGACACGAGGTCAGTGACTGTTAGACACAGAGTCAGTAGCTGTTAGACCCACTCAGTAACAGTTAAGTATGTTATATTTTACCTACAGTAAATGCTCAAACTATTACATACATGCATGTACAACGCTACTTTTACCAAACTGACTCGAGTCCGCCCTTGGCACTGATGGAATCGTCACGGAAGCCAGTGCTCTGTGCTTCTTTTCTCTTTCTCAGGTAGAAGACGAACTTTGACGATTTAATTGGTGCCAAAGGTGACCAGTTAGTAAGCATCGTTCCCGTTAGTCCCGTGTTCACCTTATCCTTAATATTGACCTCGATTATATGTTTTCGCCTGACACTCAAATCAGGGTTTAGCGTTTATCTTTCACACCCGCTAATTGGTTGCAATTTTTCAGTGCGTGCCGATTATTAATAATCGCTTCGCGTTGGACAGCTACAAGTGCGAGTGCCGGCAGGGCTACGAATATCCGTTTAACGACGTGTCGATCTGGTTCCACGCCGGCGGTATGGTGTCGCAGAACTACGAGAAGATGGTTAACAATGAGCAAAATTAGTGAGTTGGGTTTTCTGTCTGGCATTTTTGTCTAGATCGGTGGTGTGATAGTTACGTGATTGGATCAGTGATTTAATAGTTGTGTGATTAGATCAGTGATTTAATAGCCACGTGATTAGATCAGTGATTTAATAGCCACGTGATTAGATCAGTGATTTAATAGTTACGTGATTGGATCAGTGATTTAATAGCCACGTGATTAGATCAGTGATTTAATAGCCACGTGATTAGATCAGTGATTTAATAGCCACGTGATTAGATCAGTGATGCATTAGTCACGTGATTAGATCAGTGATGCAATAGTCACCTGATTAGATCAGTGATTTCATAGTCACGTGATTAGATCAGTGATGCATTAGTCACGTGATTAGATCAGTGATGCAATAGTCACCTGATTAGATCAGTGATTTCATAGTCACGTGATTAGATCAGTGATGCATTAGTCACGTGATTAGATCAGTGATGCAATAGTCACCTGATTAGATCAGTGATACAATAGTCACCTGATTGGATCAGTGATACAATAGTCACCTGATTAGATCAGTGATACAATAGTCACCTGATTAGATCAGTGATACAATAGTCACCTGATTAGATCAGTGATACAATAGTCACCTGATTAGATCAGTGATACAATAGTCACCTGATTAGATCAGTGATACAATAGTCACCTGATTAGATCAGTGATGCATTAGTCACGTGATTAGATCAGTGATACAATAGTCACCTGATTAGATCAGTGATACAATAGTCACCTGATTAGATCAGTGATGCATTAGTCACGTGATTAGATCAGTGATACAATAGTCACGTGATTAGATCAGTGATATAATGATAGTCACATGATCAGTTTGTTGACAATAAACCACCCCAGACCAGTATCAACCAGCACCTCAACTCTACCATTGCAGCTACCGGATGCTGACCTGCCGTGAAGGCTCCGCTTCCAGCCTGCTGCCCACTCTGGCAGCCGTGGCCCTCGCCCTCGTCTCACCCTGGCTTACCGGTCAACTGACTTTTTAACATCGTTTTTTATCAATAAAGAAATTATTTATATAGTCTGCTTTTCGCGAACATTCGATCACCAATATACATCAAATACTACTGTTTAACTAGTAAGTAGCTCTACTTATAATTTTTGGACAATTTGTCAGCCGAATTGGTACTACTGAATATATTTAAGTAGAGTTCAAAACAAAATCATAGCTTTTTTAATTTCAAGAAAATGCGAGCCGATATGTATCGAAAAGAACTTAACAAAGCGCAAATTGTCCAACGAAATTCAATACAACTTATCCAATTATTATTATATTGTACTTTGTTTTACTGAGTTTTAGCAGCTGCAAATCAACGGTTTTTATACGAAACAATTTTGCTGTCATGTAAAAGTACATTCCTTTTAAAAGTACGCCGGATTCTCTTGTTCACAGCTGACACTTTTGTACTCCACTATTATTTATTCTAAACACATTCCTATATTTGTCAGTTGTGTATACGTTTTTCAATTTGTAAACTTTTTTCTTTATTAACCTGTGTTTTTTTCCTATTTTGTCAACTACTTGGTACTTGTTGCCAATTTCTTCTATCTACAAAATCTTCATCAGTTTTACTGATCAATCATCTCCACGCAGCATAAGTGCCTGCAGTAGTATCAAGCGCATGTATCGATTGTTTTTACGCAAATCATTCCAAAACAATTTTGAATATCAAATATCAATATACAGCTAAAATCTCAATTTGCATGTATTGAACAACATATCGGCACTGTGTGTGTTTTTCTGCTTAAATTTTTTAATCAATTTTGTCGTACTTTCCTCTCTGCAAGGCATTGGAGGAGATGTTCTTTTATCGATATTGGGTCCAGTAACTTGTAAATAGAAACTTCTGCTCTGCCTTGCTGATTGACACTTTTATTGCTTGCACATTCCTAACTCATGTTTTGCCCCTACCCGTATCGCACTACTGCTATGAGTAGAAAAACTCTATAAGTAGTGCATATCGACTATTGAACGATTTTTATTACTTGTCATGTCTTTTTTTAATGTTATCTTCGACTTCTAATACTGATACTACTAATAGTGGCACCATAACCCTAATTACGTCTGTTTGTGTATCTTAAAGTTGTGAACAAAATGTTATGGCTGAATAAAAAATATACTCGTATATAAAATTGGAATTGTATTTGAGCAAGTGAATTTGTGGTAAATTTGATAATAAAAACTGGGAAAAGTTATTTAATTACAGCTGAAAGTTATTCGTTTACTTACTTACTTACTTACTACTTACTACTGACGGGGGGCGCAGGCGCCGCGAATAGGCCGCGAGGCCCCTATCGCAACCCCAAGGTAAAAGAGCACAAGGATTAACCCTGGGGGTGCGCCCAGTCCCCGCCAGTAGTCGGCAGGTTCGCAGTGGAGGCATCGGCGACCCTCATCCGGCCGGAGTCCCGGACGAAGGCGCGCAGGTCACGGATATTGTCCGGGGTGGTCAGCTCGTCCATCCGCTGGGGGTGGCCGAGGTATTTGTGCCGCGCCTTGTTGAAGTAAGGGCAGAGGGTGACGTGATGCTCCGCGGTCTCCTCTCCTATGCCACAGAAAGGACAGGTGGGAGGGCAACCGGTTTGCAACGATATATGTCTCTGGAAGAATCCGTGGCCGGTTAGGACCATGCACATCTCCCTGAGGTCGGTTCTGTTAAGCGAAATCAGATAATCAGAGACTTTCCTGTTCAGGTTAGGCATGGCAGAGCGGCTCTGCCTGTACTCGGTGCAGCTGTTCCAGTGGAGCTGGTGCTGCTGATGGAGCCACCTGTTGATATGGCGGGTGACTTGCAACCTGGGAGTGGGTAGCCTCATCAGACGATGGTTGCCGTCTGGGTTGCTGCCCTCCTTGGCGAGAGAGTCCGCAAGCTCGTTGCCCAGGATGTTGCTGTGACCAGGTGTCCAGATAATTCTAATCCTGTTAAGGACTGAGAGAGATTGCACACTGCGGTGGCATTGAGATACTGTAGTAGCGGAGATATTCTCAGTGGTTAAGGCCTTAATAGCAGCTTGGCTATCAGTGTAGAAATTAATGTCAAAGTTATTAATGTTCGCCTGAAGCAGTTGCTGGGCACACTGCTCAATGGCGCAAATTTCAGCTTGGAAAACTGAGGTGTTCTCACCGAGGTTCAGACTTTCCTGGAAAAGCATCTTACCCTCGTGGAAAATGGCAATACCCGCTCCAGCGCGGCCGTTGAACAGCGAGCCGTCGGTGAAGCAGTGAATGCCCTGGCTGCGCCGGTTCACACCGACATCCAGCGGAATATTGTCTCGGCCAGGGATGGCGGTCTTGAAGCCCCTCCTGATGTTGAGGGCGGGAGGTCGACTATCCACATTGCCCAGGTCCATGTGGATGTTGTTAAGGTCGCGGCGGACAAAGTCCATATGCGGGATTAATGTTTTCATTGGCATAAAGCCAGAGGGTGCGTTATTTAGCGTTTTATCTCTGATAAGCCGGGAGGCAGACTTCATAGCCTCCGCCCTAATGAATAGGTGAAGCGGAGGCAGGTTAAGGATAGTGTTCAGCCCCTCGTAGGGGGTAGACGGGTACGCACCTGTGATGGCACGGCAAATGCTGCCCTGAAGCTGGTACAGGCGCTGACGGGCGGTCTTGTGCTCCAACACGCTAGTCCAGATGAGACTCGCATATGTGATACTGGGCCGGATGATGCCGGTGTAAATCCAACGGACCGTTCTAGGTGAGAGGCCCCAAGTCGGCACGATGGCTCTGCGCCATCGTTTTACTTACAAGTTGTTTTGTTATCTAAAAATTATTACATCATTAATATTTATATTAATCTTTCAAGTAGCTCTTTTTTGTCCCTTTCAGTCCCTAGACGGTCTTTTCATGGAAGTCTAGACTTTTCACAGGTCTCTACAGGTTATGTTGACAGTCTCTACAGGTCTCCACAGGTTCCAGTACAGCCTTTACAGTCTCCATTGCAGCCTTTACAGTCTCCATTGCAGCCTTTACAGTCTCCATTACAGTCTCCATTGCAGCCTTTACAGTCTCCATTGCAGCCTTTACAGTCTCCATTACAGGCTCCATTGCAGCCTTTAAAGTCTCCATTGCAGCCTTTACAGTCTCCATTACAGGCTCCATTGCAGCCTTTACAGTCTCCATTACAGGCTCCATTGCAGCCTTTACAGTTTCCATTACAGGCTCCATTGCAGCATTTACAGTCTCCCTTACAGTCTCCATTACAGCATTTACAGTCTCCTTTACAGGCTTAATTACAGCCTCTATACTCAAGCTTCCTTTAAATCCGATCTTTCATGCTCCTTTATGTTCAGAAAAGGACAAAGATTATTTTGTGATTCATTTTACGTTTAAATAGCAATATATTACCCTTATTTATTTTCTTGGTGAATAACAACATGCGATAAGAATTATTAACTGTGCGCTGTGGGTTAAACTTTTCGCGATTCAAAATAAATGAAGACACGTCTCTTTGAAGAAAGAGCCTCTTGTCTGATCTGTTGAACATAAAGCGCACACAGATTTAGGCTAAAAATTTGAATGCTTTCAAAATTTGAAAATTACATTTAAAGATAACAAAGCTGTTTTGATAAATAAATAACTTTTATACTGTACTGGGCAACATGTCTGAAAAATTTTTCATTAAATTTTGATAACTCACTGACGAAATAGGATGGTAATTAATAATTTATCTTTCAAATTATGACGATGATCGTAGCTTAATATCTATGGCCAAAGTTGACTGACAGATCTGGCGTGTCATCTGCTAGAGACAGGGGCACCCACCAAAAGACAAGGGGCCCCCACCAAGAGACGGGGGCACCTACCAAGAGACAGGGGCACCCACCAAGAGACTGGGGCACCCACCAAGAGACGGGTGCCAACCAAGAGACAGGGGCACCCACCTAAGAAACAGTGGCACCCACCAAGAGACTGGGGCACCCACCAAGAGACGGGTACCAACCAAGAGACAGGGGCACCCACCTAAGAGACAGTGGCGCCCACCAAGAGACGGGTGCCAACCAAGAGACAGGGGCACCCACCAAGAGACGGGTGCCAACCAAGAGACAGGGGCACCCACCTAAGAGACAGTGGCGCCCACCAAGAGACGGGTGCCAACCAAGAGACAGGGGCACCCACCTAAGAGACAGTGGCGCCCACCAAGAGACGGGTGCCAACCAAGAGACAGGGGCATCCACCTAAGAGACAGTGGCGCCCACCAAGAGACACAGGCGCCCACTGAGACACCAAAGAATTGGCGCCCATTTTAGGGTTGCTTCATCCAATTAAAATCCCTAGCTGTCTTCGCCATGCACTGCTTCTATTCTGGTAAACGAATTGGCCTTGGCTCTTTCTTGACTCGTGCTTCAATCTCTTTGGAGTTGAACATGACAAGAACAGCTGACCTACTTGGCAAACTCGCGCTTGTCATCACCCAATGTTACTTGTGAGGAGTTAACAGATTGTAAAAATTCGACATAAAACCAAAAATGTTCTACACGCAGCTGGTCACACAGCTGTGCCCTCCTTGCTTCTGCAAGGTCCGCCGCTGCCGGTGGCCGCTCCGGGTTCGCCTTGATCTTCGTCGGTGCCACCGCCGCCGCCACTGCCACCACCGCCGCCTCCAACGCAGACGCCCATGATCTTGGCAAACTCCACGTAGCTCACCTGGCCGTCGCGGTCGGTGTCAGCCTCCTCGATCATCGCTTCGACCTCCTCGGCTGTGAGCCTCTCGCCGAGGTTCTGCATCACCTGGCGCAGCTCGGTGGCACTCAGGAAGCCGTCTCCGTCAGCGTCGAACAGGCGGAAGGCGCGTCGGACCTCCTCCTCGGAGTCGGAGCTGTTCATTTGCTTCTTCATCATGTCGAGAAATTCGTCGAATTCGATGCTGCCGGAGCCGTCCTGATCAACCTCGCGGATCATCTCCTGGGGATTGTTGGGTTTGCGGAGTGCTGACAGGTCACTGGTTTTTTAGGTTCTGCACCACTGAGTGCAGCTGCCTTCCTTATACAGCCTCATCTACTTTTACAGCCACAAGGCAGCATCTACAGTCTCATTTACAGCATCTGCAGTCTCATCTACAGCATCTGCAGTCTCATTTACAGCATCTACAGTGATCACCTATAGCATCTACAGTCTCATCTACAGCATCTACAGTCTCATCTACAGCATCTGCAGTCTCATCTACAGCATCTGCAGTCTCATCTGCAGCATCTGCAGTCTCATCTGCAGCATCTACAGTCTTATCTACAGCATCTACAGTCTCATCTACAGTATCTACAGTCTCATCTACAGCATCTACAGTCTCATCTACACCTGGATCTACAGTCTCATTTACAGCATCAAAGTCTCATCTGCAGCATCTATAGTCTCATATACAGCATTTACCGTCTCATTTACAGCATCTACACTATCCCTCTACAGCAGCTACAGTCTCCTCTGCATCATCAGCCTTCCATCGCTGAATGGTTGAGAACCAGGGTTAATGCAGATGGCAACGCAGTTTTTCTGAGACTCAAAGCAATTATCAGACTGCGATCCCTATTTGCACCCCACCCCAACCCGCCCAGCCCCAGCGGCAGCCCTCCCTCATCCCCACGCCAGGTCAAACCCCATTAAACGCAGGTCTATTCCCCTCATACCACTGGAGCATTAATAGTTTTACAAACTGGCGGCATAAACGCCGTATCCTCTAGCCGAAATGATGGGGCATCACTAATTAAGAATTAATATAAATTTGGCGTTCACCAACCACTCATGTGGCTCCGGGACGCAGTGCTCACGTGAGTAGGAGCTGCTGCTATGCAAAATAAAATGCTATCAAGAGCTCTCAATGCATTGAGTACAGCCTCCTCTCGTAGCGATTGCACGGAACAGATCCCATCAAGTTCCTATATGGAACCCACAGTCGCTAGCTATGATGAGTAATATGCGGGAGCACTAGCATGCAGTTTGGTAATGCATTTCCATCTGCTTCTCTG
>NIVC01000551.1:185000-317500 GCA_002269645.1 Macrostomum lignano | reverse complement strand
CTGTTCTAATTGATTACTAATTGACCAGGTGTATTGGTGTGGCTGTTCTAATTGATTATTAATTGACCAGGTGCATTGGTGTGGCTGTTCTAATTGATTACTAATTGACCAGGTGTATTGGGGTGGCTGTTTTAATTGACTGCTTATTGACCAGGTGTATTGGGGTGGCTGTTTTAATTGACTGCTTATTGACCGGGTGTATTGGGGTAACTATCTTATTTGATTGCTTTTAGACCAGGTGTATTGGGTTAACTGTTTTATTTGACTGCTAATTGGTCAGGTTTATTAGGTATGGCTGTTGAATGATAAAGAAGCCATGTGGTTTAAAAAGTTTTATTATGATACAATTTTAATTTTCTCTCGTAGTCAAAACATAAACGAATTAAAATATTAAAAATTACCTTTACAAATTCGAAGACGCTTCTTGCAACCGGTTTTATACTAACAGACCAGTAGTGCTTTTGACTGCAGCGTATGCCGTACTTTGCTACCCACAGCTGTGGTGTCTGCGGATCTAGAAAGATTTGTTAGTTTCGTTTATTCCTTACTTCCGTTTGGGACCAACACCAACACTGTTTGTGTTGTAATTCCTTTGACTTCTAGCAAGTATTGTATTGGACAGGACGGGGTGCTCAACTCAGAACTGTTGAGTCTGCCGGTTTGCTGGAGCTCTCATTGGAGCAGCAGCAGCAGCACACCTTTTCTGTCGCTTTAATCCTGGAGTTCCCACCGCCTCCTCCGCCTCCCATGCAGGCCTGTCTCCTGCCTGTCTGCCTCCCCAACCTTCCTCCCCCCCCTCCAGTCGACTCTCGCCCCCTCCACCAACAGGGATATTTTTCCGCCCAGCACTATCCCTGGGACAGTCAGCATGGCTGCCATAGTTATATGGCTCTGAGTATTTGAGCAGAGCAGGGGGGTCTGCATGGCAATTCTGGGGCCGCCGCCCCCGTCTGGCATAACAGGCAGGCGCTCCTCACCTCTCTGTCCGACAGGCTGCCAGCATGCTGGAGCGGAGGCAGAATGCTGGTAGATAGGGTTGAAGCACAGAAAATTGCTAGATGAGGTGAGCAGTGCTGCGTCCTGCAGCTGGCCAATGCAACAGCTTTTAAGCCTGTCTGCTACTGACGTGAGGGAATGCATTTTCGGGAATGAAGACTCATTCTGCACTAATCTGCATCTTTTCTGAGAAATTAAACTATCAAATTTCTTGCTTTTAATCGTCACGGATATTTTTATACGCTATTTTTTATTTCAGTAAGATGCAGACCCACAAGTTACGTAAATTTTTGATAACAACTTGGGACAACGTCCAATGCCGGAACAAATCAAATTTGTAAATGAAATGCTTTAAACGTAAATGCTTTTCGACATTTGCGCAGTTTGTGGAAGTGAAACTTATTTTATTAAGTCATCTTTACAAAGTCATAGTATCACTGACTCACCTGAATGCACAGATTTGAGCATTTCTCGCAGGTGCCAAACCCGTCCAGTCCGCAAAGCTGCGGGTTTTGGGGATTTCGACATTTGCTGCCAACTGTGCTACTGTTAGTAAGGCTGTAGACTTGGAGTCTAGACAGCATTCTGTCTGTTTGGCCTGCCTGTCTATCTGTCTGTCTGTCTGTCTGTCTGTCTGTCTGTCTGTTTGTCTGTCTGTCTGTCTGTCTGTCTGTCTGTCTGTCTGTCTGTCTGTCTGTCTGTCTGTCTGTGTCTGTCTGTCTGTCTGTCTGCCTTTCTGTCTGTCTGTCTGTCTGTCTGTCTGGCTGTCTGTCTGTCCGCCTTTCTGTCTGTCTGTCTGTCTGTCTGTCTGTCTGTCTGTCTGTCTGTCTGTCTGTCTGTCTGTCTGTCTGTCTGTCTGTCTGTCTGTCTGTCTGTCTGTCTGTCTGTCTGTCTGTCTGTCTGTCTGTCTGTCTGTCTGTCTGTCTGTCTGTCTGTCTGTCTGTCTGTCTGTCTGTCTGTCTGTCTGTCTGTCTGTCTGTCTGTCTGTCTGTCTGTCTGTCTGTCTGCCTGTCTGTCTGTCTGTCTGTCTGTCTGTCTGTCTGTCTGTCTGTCTGTCTGTCTGTCTGTCTGTCTGTCTGTCTGTCTGTCTGTCTGTCTGTCTGTCTGTCTGTCTGTCTGTCTGTCTGTCTGTCTGTCTGTCTGTCTGTCCATCCTCCTTCAGGGAGCCCATTGTCTAATACTTCAATGCCTGCATTCAAGGAGAGGTGTCTGTCACCTCAGCAGCAGTGAATCACCAAAAAGGCATTTGAACAAGAGAATTTCAAATCCTAAAGAAATTCTAGTTTTCACTTTTGTAGGGCAAACATCCGTCCAATACAGCTGCGAAAAAAGCTGATAAGAAGAAAAAGTTGCAGTTTAGAGTTCCCTACTTCACTGCAAGCAGAGCTTCAGCAGACTCATTCTCCAGAGCTTTGTTCTCCGTCGCCCAGCAACCCAGCTTCAACATAAAGTTTAACCAGCTTCTGCCCGCTCTTGCCTCCCAACTTTTTCCCTCCCAGTTCTCCAAGCAGCTGTAGTGTAAATGGCGATGGCTCAAGCATTGACTTACAGTTTCATCTGCGCTGTCATGGCGACTGCTGCGGCCGCAGGCTTCGGCTGGAAGCGCCAGCGTGGCGACCTCGTCGAGTACCGGGTGCTGGCGGTGAAGCTGGCCAGCAGCGACATTCACTGTACTGCGGTCGCTGAGAACGTGGACGCCGTCCGCTTCGACGCGGCCTCGGGCTCCTGCTCGCTGCTGGCCTGCGATCGGGGAGCGATGGACGCCTGCAGGAAGTGCCGGCACGCCAGCGACTCCAGCCTGCCTCAGCTGTGGGTGAGTGAGATGAAATATCCGAGGGTCAAGTCTCAGATTTAATAAAGTACTGTCTCACAGTCTCGGGTCAGATAGCAGCAACAATGCTCAGGATGCCAGTTGACTCATGCTTTTGGGTCATTTCAATGTTGAGCATGGCTGACCTTTGTCAACAGGACAACCAGCTGGTCACGCAGTCAAGAATATTAAAAACGACAATTGTGTCCCCTAAAGAAGACAAGATGATGTCTCAACAAAAATACAAGAAAACTTGCTGGCCTTAAAAGCCTGAAAAGAGTAACAGTGTCGCAGAAAAACAGCCTGTCCTCTCGACTGTCCTCGACGGTTGATTGTAGTACAACTCGTTGCGAATGAGCAACAGGTACATGTCGGTTGGAGAGGCCATAGTCTGGCGCGTGAGTGACTCGCTAGTGGTCTTGAAAGCGGCTCACAGTAGACCAGACAGCCCCGTCAACTTACTGATCGGGCGATTCCGCCAGCGTCCGGGTCTCGGAATTGCAGATTCGGTGCGGTCTCAACCCCTGCCTGGAACAACGCCAGCCTCTGACGGTCTGGTAGCACCTTGGAAGTAAAAAGTGCGCGCATGTAGTCGAAGTACCTGAGCAAGGTTGCGAATAGCAGAGCAGCTCAGCGGTAAACGCGGCTGGCTCTCGCGCCACACGACCCGTGCACGAAAATTGCCCGTCGGTTTCGTCGGGCGATTTACAGCCATGCGGACAACTCCAAGACGCAGAGACTGTAGATGGCTGACGATTAGAAAGTCAGGGCCGATGTGCACCCTGTATGAGCGTGCTTACGGTATTGGCACGCTTGCATGTGCTCGGGAGCCAACGGAATGGGCAGAATAGCTTCAGGGCTGGATGTCGTGGGACGATGTCGCCCTCCTAGAAACTATTATCTTGGGCACTTGAACACTTCTAAAGTGAGTATTGCGTTTGATCTGGAGAAACAAATGCAGCACTTTTGCGCCCCTGCAGATGAGGGAGCCGGTGAAGTGCTGGACGACCTTCCAGCACAGAGTCGACGGCTCCGTCAGCTTCAACCGCAGCTGGGCGGAGTACGCAAGCGGATTCGGTCAGGGCGAGAGTCTCAACTACTGGATGGGACTGGAACAGCTCCACCAGCTCACCGCCACTGGAGTGTGGAGAGTCCGCTGGGAGTTCAGCGACTGGAACGGCACCTGGTACTGGGCTGAGAATGCTCCGTTCTCTGTTGGCCCAGCGACCGACAAGTACAGGTGCTCGATGGGACCTCTGGACGGGAGCAGGTCGAGTGTCGGGCAGCGTACTGAGCAGCACTGGTCTCCGAACAACTGGCAGTTCAGCACGCTTGAATCGGACAATGACAACTGGAGCGGTGGCAGCTGCGCCCGAGATAGATCAGGTGGCTGGTGGTTCGGCTGGTGCAACTTCATCAATCCTAACGGTGTTTACCTGCTCCCACCTGCTGCACTGAATAACACAGGCATCTTCTATTACCTGGTGGAGACGGTTGGTAGTGCGCTCAAACTGGATTACTCTATGAAGACCTTTGAGTGCATGCTTTGGCAGTGAGATTATAATTGCATATAAATTTTTTCTAGAAGCCTAGACGCACCCAAACTTAGAAACTAGCACCTTTTGATGATGACTCCAAGTAAAAATGATGGCGCATCAAAATTTGAGCACCACCCTACTTTTTGAGTCTTATTCTATCCTGTACTTTAACTATACGGTACAACACTAACCAAGCCAAACCTTTCTTTAACTGCTACTTGAGCTCTATATGAGGAAACAATTCCACGAACTCGTACTGAGCTATCTGTATCTCCCAATCCTACCAGATACTAAACTTTAGTATCTATAGTATAAAGCACCTTCAGTCTAAAAAATGTGCCTTTTTCGTGATTTACATTTGGAAAACGAAAACCTTTTGATTAAACATAGCAATTGCACCAGTGTTTTGTTTTTCTTGGAAAGCAACCAGAACTACAGGACTATTTTTGTGCTTTTTATTTGATTTTTTTTTGACTGGATAGGATTAGGTTAAATAATTTAGCTATATAGATTAAAGTTTAGGTTTAGGTGTTTAGTTACGGGCAGGGGCTGCGTGCACCCTGGCACACTTTAAGCGACATTGTTCCCTTTTGTCTATGGTTTCCGGCATTCATACTTGCGGTAACAATTTAATTGTTTGTCGGCTTTTTTCGATTGTTGCCGGATTTCAGACGAATGTATTTGGCTATCAAAACAAGGAACAACAATAGCAACACGGCGAAAGTGTTTCATAGTCACAAAAAGTTCTTAAGAACAAACCGATCGAATCAATTGTTTTACTTTCCGTAAAAGTTGAATGTGCAGTTGTGGAACTGACCACCACAGAGGCTTCTCCTGCAGTTTACGAAGGGACGTTCGATCAAAGTATGCGCGAATTGTTTGCATGTCGTCCTCGGAAATAGCTTCGTATTTGTCTACCTTCTCGACGTGTCCTTCCATGTACATTTTCACCATGGCGACAAGAACGCCATTGCAACGCTTGAAGGCTTCTCCGGTAATGATGTTCACCTGGCGATTAACGGACGGGGATTGCAGGTGGCGTTGAATAGCCGCACGAAAACAGATGAGAGACTTTGGCGCATAGTAAGTTCCATCCTGCTTTCGAAGGGATGAATAGAAAAGCCTCAGATAATCGTTCAAAAATCGATCCGGAACACGCTCAAACTCCTGGCAGAGCCCCTTCTCGTTGAGGAACTGTCGGAACCTTGCCACGTGAAGCTTCCGTTGCGTCTCGGTCGATTTCGGCACTGAGTCACTCTCAAGTCGGTCCAACATTTCCAGATCTTCGCTACCTAGCTCAGGCAGCCCGTTGGAACTGGACGACGCATCCAGGTTGTCCATCTCCAGAACGTAGCGCGTGCTCGACTCTCGGGTGACAAAAGCCAACTCGTCCGTGGAGAGTCCACATATTTCTCCGCCAGGAATGTTTGCGTAGCGAATCATAGCTAGTTTTCCTATTTGCACTCCGAATAGGAGAATTAATTCAAGCTCAAAATCAACTTGAGAATTAACTCATGGCAGCCAGGCTAGCTGTCTTCACTGTCCTTTAAATTTGCCATAAACGATTAATTATCTCTACAACCCTTTCATTTAGAGAACAACTAAATTTGCCATAGACGATTGATTATCTCTACAACCCTTTCAAAGCGCATTCCGGCAACAATCGCATTTCATACTCAGCATCCGCACTATACATGTCTGGGCCATAGACAAGGGAAGTCAAAAGGGTACAATAATGACATGTACCGATTTTTTTCGGCAGCAATTGCTCTACTAAGCTTCAGCCGCTACGCTGAAGTATTTGTACGCGGCTTCAGCTTACGCAATTGCTGCCGAAAAAAATCGGTATATATCGTTACATTGTCACACAACCAGCGAGTCATTGCTGCCCATTACGCCGACTCCCCTGAGCAGGCACACAGGCGCGCGGATACTTACGCAGTCATACGCACAGGCACACACTCACACAGGAGTGTACAGTCGAACTTTATGTATCGTTAGGCATGTACACTTCACTGTGCCTTGGATGTTGGCCCTCAAGGGCGTTCATTGCACGAGCAGAGCCAAGCTGAGATTCCAGTTTAGCCCCAAGTCGATGTGACTGCACTCGGTGTAGAGATCTCTCTTCTAGTTGGTGAGCAGACTACTAAAAGTAGTAAGATAAAAACATGAATACTTTTTAAAAACTAACATTCGTCATACTCTATTTTCAGTAATACCTGCAATATCACGTAAACAGAGAGTGATCTTATACATAATCCGAAAAACCGGTTTTCAACCTATATTTCCAAATATGGTAAATGTCGATTTAAATGCGACCTAAGCTTCACCCCTAATCTATTCAAAACTCCACCGGTCAAGGGACAAAGTCCATTTCTTGATTCTGATCAATAAAACCGGTTTGGGACTCAAGGTCGAATGAAATCGTGTATAAATACAAGCGAAAATCAGAGCTGAAACTTCAGAGTCGGAGCAGCCTTAAGAAATCTTGGGCTTAGCCAGAGCTACCAAGCAAGGCTTTACGAGTATATCTGAGAGAGACAAACACTAATTGGTAAGTCTTTGTTATTTGAGTCTTTGTTACTTCATTATTGAGAGCTGTGTCATTGCCGGCCGATAACTTACTTAACTTAGCTGCAGGGTGGTCCGTAGACACAGCGGGGAGGCGAGGGTCGCTCATTCCGCTAGCCCCTGAAGGCCCGCGGACAGGCAGAGGCGTGGGGCCGGTCAGGGTGGTCCGCCGGTCCGTCCTGCAGCGTGATCTTCCGTGGGGAAGAAACTGGCTCGTCTAGTCGCCCGAAGGAACTGGATGAGCCGTGGGATGCTGTCGGGCTGGCAAACCTCGTCAATGGACGGGTTCGGCCCGAGGTAGCGTAGCCGGTCTCTGTTAAAGAAAGGGCAGTGACAGACAAAGTGCTGAGCATCTTCATTGTCGCACTCGCAAAAGGGGCAAATTTCGCTCTCGAGGTCGCCTCGGAGGAAGCAGTGCCTGGCGAGGTAGCCATGGCCGGTAAGGGTCATGACAAGGGCACGAATATCCTTCCGATTCTGGTTCAGAAGGATGTTTCTGAGCCTGCGAGACGGGCAAGGAACCGCGGCACGAGATTGCCGGCAGTTTTGGGTGCCCGCCCATCTGTCCCTGTGGAGGGAGTCAGCCCAGTCGTCGATCTGACGATTGATGACTGTCAAGGGCATAGGGACCAGGGGGGCAGGGCCGAAGAAAGAGCCAGAGCCGCCCCTCTTGGCGAGGGTGTCTGCCAGCTCGTTCCCCGGAAACCCTGCGTGCCCTGGGATCCACTTCAGCCTGACAGTATTGCTTCTGGTCAGGAGGTTGAGCTGCCGGGCGCAGTCGGCGACTGTCCGGGAGTTCGTTGTGGTGTGGCAAAGGGCCTGTAAGGCCGCTTGGCTGTCGGAGTGGATGACAATAGTCTTTCCTCTCGTAACCTTGGCGTTCAGCTCTGCAGCGCAAGAGCTGATGGCAAGGACTTCGTTCTGGAAGACCGTGGAGAGTCTGCCAGTGTGCTGGGCATGCGTGGCAATGACGCGGTCGTTGATGATGATGCAGACCCCAAAGCCGGCGCGACTGTCTTTGATGGAACCGTCCGTGTAGCAATGGACCTCCTGGAAATTCCAGAGGTCATTGGCAGCATCCCTAGAGGGGATGGTGACCTTGTAGCGCTGAAGGAGGTTGAGAGTGCGGGGTTCACCGTCAGGTAAGACGTGGAGCCCGCCGCTGTCTCTCAAGTCTTTAAGGCAGAGGTCGGCGTGAGGCAGGAGCTTGCGCTTAGCCATGGCCCTATCGGGCAGGATACGAATGCCAGCGTCAAGTAGACGGCGGGCAGTCTTAGCCGCTTACCTGCGGACAAAATTGTCCAGCGGAGGAATGTTGAGGAAGGCGTTGAGGCCATCGTAAGGAGCAGACGGAGAGGCGCTCATGATCGTGCGACATGCGCGCCCTTGCGCTCTCCTGAAAGCCTCTAGACAGGTCTTTATCTGCAGGGCGCTAGCCCAGATCAGGCCGCCATACGAGATAGCGGGCCTAACCATTGCAGTGTAGATCCACCAGAAGCGCTTGGGGGTGAGCCCCCAGGTGGTGCCGACAGCCCTGCGCAATTGCGCGAGGACTGCGAAGGCCTTTTTGGCTTTTGTTTGAACGTGGGGTGACCAGTTCAGCCTGTGGTCCAGGGTAATACCCAGACATTTAGTCTGCTTGCAGAAGGGGATTTCCCTTCCGTAAAGCGTGAGCGGCCGAATCTGCCACTTGGTCCTGCTGGTGAACATGATCGCTGCGGTCTTAGTCTCAGAGAGCCTTAAACCACAGCGGTCCGCCCATTGCTCAGCGGCGTAGATAAAGTTCTGAAGAAGGTCCCTGAGGGTATCAGGGGACGGACCAGATGCCACCGCGGTGACATCGTCCGCATAACCAACTTTCAGAATGGGGTCAGGCCGAACATCCCGGAGGAGCTCATCGATGACCATATTCCAGAGAACTGGAGACAGCACCCCACCTTGCGGGCTACCTTTGCAGACGGGGACCGTCCTCTGGTAGCCCAGCAGACTGGCGGTGGCCGTGCGATGGCTGATCATGTACATGATCCATCTGGTGAGATGTGAGTGCGTTTGCCTCTCACAAAGAGCTCTTCGGAACGCCTCAAAGAGGACGTTATCGAAGGCGCCAATGATGTCCAGGAAGATCCCCAGAGCAAAGCCATTACCAAGCACGGCCTTCTCGAGTTTATCGACCAGGACGTGCAGCGCGCTTTCAGTGGAGCGACCCGCCCGAAAAGCGTGCTGGTTCTCGCTGAGAGGTTTGTTCTTCAGCTCAACAGAGAGAAGGCGCCAAACCACCAGTCTCTCCATCAGCTTGACCAAGGAGGAGGTCAAGCTGATCGGTCTGAAGGATTTGATAGAATGGTAGTCCGGGCGGCCTGGCTTAGGGATAAAGATCACCTTTGCCTCGGTCCATGCCTGTGGGACATAACCAAGCGTGATGCATGCCCGAAGAAGGCTGCAAAGTTTGCGCAGGAAGCCTGGGCATTTAACCGCCTCTCTTAGAAGGGCCGGTACAATGCCGTCGGGTCCTGGGGCTTTGAAAGGCTTGAAGGAATTTGCCGCTCTCACAATGCGGTCCTCCGTGATGATAGAGGCAGCCAGCGCGTGACCTCCCTCCGAGTGATCCGGAGTGGTCTGGTTAGCTGGCTCGTTGGGGAAAAACGCAGTGAGCATTACATCAAGCGTTTCCCCTGGGTTGTCCGTGGACGTACCGTCGGTGCGTTTGACCGAGGAGAGCTTAGACATTTTGTCCAGCGTGAGCGCTTTCACAACTCTGGAGGTGGGGCGTGAGCCCTCTAGCTCCTCACAGTATTGTCGCCATTTTTGAGCCTTTGCATTCCTAACCTGCCTTTTAAACTCATGAATTGCTTCATGATAGGCGGTTTGGTCTGCAGGGCTCTTAGTTTTAGTTGCTCTGCGGTGGAGTCTCTTAGCCCTGCGACGGAGGTTGCCGAGCTCGGGATTCCACCACGGCGCCGATTTTTTCCCTTTATAGGCTTTTAAAGGGCAGGACGCCTCAAAGGCGGCGGTTAGCGTCTCTGTCAAAACAGTCGCGCACTCATCCGCCTCTCGGCACGACGTGATCGTGGGTGGTTTGCCAGGAGACCGATGGAATTCCTTCAGGGCGAGCCCGAAGGTTTCCCAATCAGTATTTCTGGCGTTCCGTCTCCACGTAACACGAGTTGCGCTACGCGCGGCCATTAGGTTGAAGGAGATGAACTTGTGATCCGAGAGTGAGGACACTGGAAGCACCCGCCACGCCCCAATACTCTGGTAGAGTCTGGGCGTTGCGAGCGTAGCGTCGATCACCTCCGACCACCGTCCGTTGTCAAAGGTAGGGGTGGACCCAGAGTTGCAGAACTCGAGGGTCGTAGAGGCAACGTAGGCTAGGAGGTCTTCGCCTCTCTGATTAATGCCAGTGCTGCCCCAGTGAGTGTGGTGGGCGTTGATGTCCCGGCAACCATTAGCTCGTAGTTTTTGGCAGAGCAGAGCTCTACCAGCGTAGCGAGGGCTCTGGGGACGACCGCAGCATCGCCTGGTAGGTAAACCGAGGCAATGAGGGTGGTCTTCCCAGGAAGAAGGTCCTCGGATTGGATGACGCAGATGTCCCTGTTGGACAGGTCCGATCTGAGCCACGCACTGAGCGTTTTGCTCGCAAAGATGCAAGCTCTGGGAGGCTGGTTGGCCTCGCGAGGGTAAGTATAAAAACAATTGTAGCCAGCAGGGGCGTTTTGAGGCTTACCTCTGAGAGTCCAGGGTTCCTGGACGAGGATGAGCCCCGGCTTGTCGAGCTCGGCGTAACGCATAAGGTTGACCGAGGCTGCGACGCAGTGCTGCAGATTAATCTGCAGGCAATGGATTCCCTGGTTGCTGATCATTATCACGCAGTTGGGGAATCGTTGAGCAGGTCATCCTTCTCCTTTTCAGTGGTGGGTGACCCGCATACCTCCATGGGAGTTTCAGCGTCCTCAGCAGTTAGGGTGGCTGTGGAGTCCTCCGCGGACGTGAGCCCAGCGTGGACGTTACCGTCGCCTCCCCTGCGTGCTTCGGTGCTGTCACTGCCCGTCCCCTCTGCCTCGTCGGTCAGGTCGATGCGGGTGGCGCCAGCCTCCTGGTGAGTCACAGACTCGAACCAGTGGGTCGGAGCCTCCCCGCTTAGAGTCTGGCCTTCTGGCTGTTGGGGTGGAGCGCGAGAAGCGCGGGCCCGCTCACGATGCGCACGAAGGTTCTTGGCCTGGTCCAGCGCGCGCTGGATCAGGCCGGACCTCCGGGTGCTCCTGGCGGGTCTGCGATTGCGACTTCCGGTTTCAGCAGCGCGAACTGCCTTACCGGGCATAGGATCGGCCGTTTGCCTCGGCTTCTTTGCCGGAGGAGCCTGGGCCCCAGTTCCGGTTTCGGAAGCTTTGGCATTCTTGGCTTCATCAGCTTTCCGCTCCTCGCAACGGAGGATGGTCAGCTGAGTCAGACCAATATGAATTGTGGACTTAGGCGGCAAGCGCTTAGCCCAGTCATCAGAGAGCCCTAGGATCACCGTAGCCCCCTTCTCCTTGCGGGAAGTGGCGTGGTGTAGGAGCCCGTTGACCTCAAGGTCGGGGTGCAGCTTTAGCAATATTTGCCTAAGCTGATCTCCGGACTTAATGGCACTGCCGGCCGGGATCCAGATGCGAAAGCGCTGGGTCTTTTGTCGTTCGCCCTCGCTGGCGAAGACGAGCTTGCCGAGCTTCTTGGGCCAGTTCAGCTTTGGCAGAAGCTCGCGTAGACTGCGGCTGCTCTCCTCCGAGCTGCACCAGATGAAGATGCAGCCGTCTGTCTTGGCAGATTTGACCACGCTCACAGGGCGGCCCGCCAGGAGCTGGTCGATGAGCGCAGCATCGATGGTGCGCCAGGCACTGTCGAGCTCGTCGGCCGTGAGGTCCTGCTCTTCCCCGAAGACGATGACCGCCGGTTGGAGCTTGACCTTTGAGGCGTAGTTGGTGGCGGCGGTTCCCGAAGGCCCGGCCGCGCTTGTAGCAGGTATACTGGGGGGCAGGGGTTGCTGTGGTTCCTTTCGGCCCAACAGCAGCCTCGCCCTCCCTAGGTTCCCCCTCCGCCGGTGGCCGGCCCGCAGTACCCCGTAGTCGCCATCGCCGCTCGTTGCGGCGTTGGTTGCGGGTGCGTCGGGCTTCAGCGGAGGGCCCGGTTGCGCGTGCGGGCATGTCACTGGCCGAGCCGGCGGCAAGCCCATCTGCCCCCGGTGGGGCGGCGCTGGTGCCAGAGTCACCGGCCGGAGTTGCCGGGGCCCCGGCTTCAGCGGGGTTGAAAGAGGCGGATGACGCCATAGCTGAAAGCGGGAAGGAGTGAGCAGAGTCACAAAAGAAAGAGGAAAGAAGAAAAAGAAAAGGACCGCTAGCGACCGGACAACCCCCGGCCTTCCAGCCCATCGGCACGGTCAAACACCTTAGGCATTAGGGGGTACGTTAAGCAGTACCACGGCCTGCAGGCTGGCAAGCCAGACCCGCATACCCAAGTTCGGCCGAAGCCACTGGATGGGTCGCCAGCGTCGGAGCCCAGTCTGTCCAGCAGCCCTAGGGTCTGCCTTGAACACACGCGGGGACGAGTACCCTGGGTCGACTTGTGAAACAGCGTGAGGGGGGGGGGGTCTGCGGCTGCCAGCGGCAAATAGCGGGTGCAGACGGCCGTTACTGATCAGTCGATTTTATTGAGTTATTGAATTTGAGGCCTCCCTATTCCTAAGGGATTGGGTAGGATCTGCGGACCGATTCCGATACTCTTAGATGATTATTGGTTGATTGATTTTGGTATCAATCCATTGATCAATCCATCAATCCAGCTAAGTGCTAACTAGCTATTCAGCAGCATTCACTTGCTTTTCCTAAGGGCGCTGTGATCCGCTGCACAGTGGCTCAGTCCACCTGATCTAAAGAGAGAGTTACCCTGTGCTGGGCCTAAGTGTTTACTGCCCGATGACTCATCGCCTGAGCAGGCGTGGGCAGCCACACTCAATGTCTTCCCACTCGCGCTGCGAGGCGTAGCTGGATGACTCATCACCTGCGCGGAGTGTAATGGCTGCCTAGAGGGAGTAAACAGGATGACTCATCCGTCCAAGTTCTATTTTTAGCACAGAAAAGCACGTGACTGTGCACGCACACTGTGCGTGGCCACTGACCTTAAGTCACGCCACTGCCGCGTGACAGGGTTGCCTTATTTGGAAGTTGGCCTTGAATCACGCGTCGCTTGCATGATTTCAATGCCCAAATAAGGAAGTTTCACGCGCTCACCGCATGAAACTCACGTGACTTTTGGGGGTCCGCTCGGCTATAAAGACGGAGCATCTGGGAGCCATTTTTCTCCAGACTGCGTCGTCTCGCGGAGCATCGTGGCTGACTCGTGAAGCCTCCTCCGAGCTCTCCTCTCTCATTTCAGGTTTTACAGGTTTTCAGGTTCGAGCAGCATTCAACTAAGACGATCGACTGTCGAGACATTTTCAGATTTGCCTTTGCTCCGAGCGACTTTGTAATTTTTCTTTCAGGTGACGGATAGACAACTCTGCCGACGCGTCGAGTCCACACACCAAGGTGGCAGCAACCCTACCAAGTCACGGCTAACGTTTTAGGTTCATTTTCAGGCAAATCGATAGGTAGTACAGCGGTGCTATCTAGCTACTTCAGGAGCAGCGGGTTCTATTTTTAGGAACATCTTCAAGAACCCGAGAAGGACATTTATGTACGGGTTTGTGCCGCCAGTACAAACCGGCTTTAGTCAGCCAGCCCAGCTTGGCCTTGGGGTGGGTGTTGGTTGGGGGGTGGTTGCTCTGTGTGCTTATACTGTATAAGCCGGCGGTGGTTCTTTTGGGGGCGGCTGTTCGGCTGTCCCCTTGTTCTTTGCTGGGCGCAGCGGACTAACTGCTGATTGTGCTACTTTAAGTAAGACATTGGGTTATGGTCTTTAAGTCTAGTTCTCGTTTTCCAAATGTAAAGTTGGAGAAGTTTATTTAATGCTATGATTAGGAGATACAGTTAGTTAAGAATTAGCTCATAGAATTGTTTTCTACTCGTAATAAAGGTCAAGAAAGGTTTGACTTGGTTACTGTTGTACCGCATAGCTATAATACAGGAAATCATACGGACTCAAAAGCTATATTGTGGTCAAAATTAGATGCTCTATTATTGTATCTGGAGTCATCAGGTGTGCTACGAGCGTATCTTCAAAGGTGCGGTGCATCTCGACTTCTTGTGGAAATCGAAGAATTAAATCGTAAATCTGAACTTCAATAAACTACAAACAGACAGACAGACAGACAGACAGACAGACAGACAGACAGACAAACAGACACACAGACAGACAGACAGACAGACAGACAGACAGACAGACAGACAGACAGACAGACAGACAGACAGACAGACAGACAGACAGACAGACAGACAGACAGACAGACAGACAGACAGACAGACAGACAGACAGACAGACACACAGACAGACAGACAGACAGACAGACAGACAGACAGATAGACTCAGCTTTCTCAATTGTCTCAGTTGATTATCATGCACTCAAAAGTCTTCATGGAGTACGACACAGCGAACACGGTACCCGAGTTACTCAGCAGGTAGTAAACTCCTCTAATGTTCTCGTAAACGTTGGGATATTCTCTGTAGAGTCCGTTCGGGTCCATGGATGAGCAGCGGCCGTACCACCAGCCAGCGGACCGTTGTTGCCCGCAGCTGCCATCGCTCCAGTTGTCATTGTCGGAGTCCGCTGTGCTGAACTGCCAGTTGTTCGGCGACAGTTCCAAATCTGCCCGCTGTCCGACACTCGACCTGCTCGCGTCCAGAGGTCCCATCGAGCACCTGTACTTGTCGGTCGCTGGGCCAACAGAGAACGGAGCATTCTCAGCCCAGTACCAGGTGCCGTTCCAGTCGCTGAACTCCCAGCGGACTCTCCACACTCCAGTGGCGGTGAGCTGGTGGAGCTGCTCCAGTCCCATCCAGTAGTTGAGACTCTCGCCCTGACCGAATCCGCTTGCGTACTCCGCCCAGCTGCGGTTGAAGCTGACGGAGCCGTCGACTCTGTGCTGGAAGGTCGTCCAGCACTTCACCGGCTCCCTCACCTGCAAGCGTGCATAAGTGCTGCATTTGTTTCTCTGGATTAAACTGTTCCAATATTTACTTTATAATTTTTCAAGCGCACATAGGCTTTAATAGTATATAATAATTCGTAGGAGGGCGATATCGTCCAACCACATCAGGCATGTACACTTTCTGTGCCTTGGAGGTTGGCCTTCATAGATGTGAATCGCTCTACCCGCTGGTCAAAGCTTGTTCTGGTCCTTCAAATACCTTAGTAGATGCGCGTACTTTTTACTTTCCAAGGCCCTACCAGATCGTCAAAGACTGGCCTTGTTCCTGGCGGTGGTTTTCGAGACTGTCCGGCTCTGCAGTTCCGAGACCCGGACGCTGGCGTGACCGCCCGAACCGCAAGCTGACTGCCCGCTTGTCTACTGTGAGCCGCTTTCAAGATTGCTAGCGAATCGCTAACGCGCCAAACTATGAGCCTTTCCAACCTACATGTACCTGTTGCTCTGTTGGCTTTGAATTCGAGTCATTGGCACCAAGTCATACTGCCCACAGCCGATGCAGGAGTTGTCGCTGCTGACCCCGCAGGCTACACTCACCCACAGCTGAGGCAGGCTGGAGTCGCTGGCGTGCCGGCACTTCCTGCAGGCGTCCATCGCTCCCCGATCGCAGGCCAGCAGCGAGCAGGAGCCCGAGGCCGCGTCGAAGCGGACGGCATCCGCGTTCTCAGCGACCGCTGTACAGTGAATGTCGCTGCTGGCCTGCTTCACCGCCATCACCCGGTACTCGGCGAGGTCGCCTCGCTGGCGCTCCCAGCCGGAGTCTGCGGCCGCAGCAGTCGCAATGACAGCGCAGATGAAGCTAAAAGTCAATGGCTGAGAAATCGCCATTTGCATTGCAGCTTTTCTCCAAAACTTACTTTTTCTAATTCCGAGAATCCCTTTTAGCAAAGTTGGGAAAAAGTTGGCAGTAGCTAGATGTAGTTAAATTTTCGCTATGGGTGAAGTTGGGGGCTGGGTTGCTAGGCGACGGAGAACAAAGCTCTAGAAGATGAGTCTTCTGAGGCCCTGCTTGCAGTGAAATAGACATTCTGAAATGCCAATCTAAATATACTAAATCTCTAATTTTCTACTAATTGGCATTTCTCGCAGCTGCCTTGGATCGGCTTTTTTTCACGAAAATCTAAGAACACCCTTTAGGAAAAATTTCTCATTATTTATTCATTCGTTTCAACAACACTTCGTGCTTCGTGCTGCACGCAGTCATCTTTGTACTGCAGACATAGAAGTTTTAGTAATTAGGCTCTCTGCCAGACAGACAGACAGCCAGACACTAAGACAGACAGACAGACAGACAGACAGACAGACAGACAGACAGACAGACAGACAGACAGACAGACAGACAGACAGACAGACAGACAGACAGACAGACAGACAGACAGACAGACAGACAGACAGACAGACAGACAGACAGACAGACAGACAGACAGACAGACAGACAGACAGACAGACAGACAGACAGACAGACAGACAGACAGACAGACAGACAGACAGACAGACAGACAGACAGACAGACACAGACAGACAGACAGACAGACAGACAGACAGACAGACAGACAGACAGACAGACAGACAGACAGACAGACAGACAGACAGACAGACAGACAGACAGACAGACAGACAGACAGACAGACAGACAGACAGACAGACAGACAGACAGACAGACAGACAGACAGACAGACAGACAGACAGACAGACAGACAGACAGACAGACAGACAGACAGACAGACAGACAGACAGACAGACAGACAGACAGACAGACAGACAGACAGACAGACAGACCCACAGACAGACACACAGACACACAGACAGACAGCCAGATTCAGAATGATGGCATATGCTCAATAAACTACTACCTCGTACTCAACTAGTAGTAAATACGTCACCAGTTTAACTAGTCTAACAAGGGACTAAAGTCTTGCTTATACGTCACGACTAATTTTAGATGACTCTACAATACAATGTTATGATGCTGCTTTGACAATTTACACAGTCTAGCCTGAAAAATGTCAATTATGTCGGGACTTTCTGACTACAGGATCGGGGGGAGTACACAGATGCACCATATGGACGCTTCAAGGCACTGCCGCAAGTTCTTAATTAGGTTTTTGCGATATGTAAGAGCGTAAATAAAGAATCTTAAAAGAATTATTTTGTATGAAAAACTCATTTTTTCTATGTAACTTTTTAAACTTTCCGTGACTATGAGTATGAGGATCTACGAGTAGGTTTATACTGACACGTGCATGTAAACTATGGGCTAATGCGATTAGGACACCTAGAAAAAATGCTGAAGAGACATCAAAGACATCATAAAAGCAAATAAAAAGACACTGAGGACATCAATATGCCATATATTGAGCACACATTCAATCAACATCAGAGACGCACTGAGCACAGATCAATATGCCATATATTGAGCACACATTCAATCAACATCAGAGACGCACTGAGCACAGATCAATATGCCATATATTGAGCACACATTCAATCAACATCAGAGACGCACTGAGCACAGATCAATATGCCATATATTGAGCACACATTCAATCAACATCAGAGACGCACTGAGCACAGATCAATATGCCATATATTGAGCACACATTCAATCAACATCAAAGACACACTGAGGGCATATCAATATGCCATATATTGAGCACACATTCAATCAACATCAAAGACACACTGAGCACAGATCAATATGCCATATATTGAGCACACATTCAATCAACATCAGAGACACATTATGAACGCCGGAAAAGAAAACTGAGGAATGCTAATAAATAAATCGAGGACACAAAAAAACAAAAATTGAAGGTACATGAAAATATATACATGTTTAAGACACAATCTTAATATAATATCTGGGGGGTGCTTGCTATCTGCAGAATGCTTGCTATCTGGGTGGATGCTTGCTATCTGGGTGGATGCTTCTATAATATCTGGGGGGTGCTTGCTATCTGCAGATGCTTGCTATCTGTGGTGATTCTTGCTATGAGCATTAGAGGATGCTTGCTATCTGCGATTGTTCACTTTTGGAGGGGGTTGCTTGCTGTCTTGGGAATATTTTCTATTTAGGGAAACAATATTTTGTTGACTGTTTGTTAACTTTAGAGAAAAAGTGATTTTTTAATTTTGCAAACATCTTAGTCCGTGACAATTTTACACGAATAAGGTGATTTTTAAAATGTGAAGAAGGAATTAGTGTTTAAGAAAATGTGTTTTTTTATTGTTTTCCATGAACTATTTTTGCTCCTTTCTTATTGGGCGCCCCGAAGGGGGGCCGCACTAGATTGCTAGTATTTACTAAAACGCTATAAATAAAGTTTAACAGTGCAAAACATTAGACATATTCTATAGTAGGCGAATGCGCCATGGCTAAAAATAGAACCGGGGAACTACCGCCAGCCCTATACAAAATAGCTACCTCTGTCCTTTGGAGTGAAAAATGTTCATAGTTGCGGAGACACAGCTGTACCATGGCTTTGTCACTTATTAAAATAGAACAGGAATCGAGCGAAACGACACCTAGTGAGAAGATTGAATTGTTTTGTACTAAAGTTTCTCAGACTTTTCGTTTTCATATTGATGTAGTACGAAAAAATTATTTGGAAAAGATACTAATGTCAAACCGTATGCATTCTGAATAATTCTATATTTGTTTACGTACGCTTTCTTTAATCAATATGACAGTCCATTATTTATTGGTTAAATTTGAAAATAATTATCGAAAAAGTGAATCTTGTCTGCAACCAAAGTGATCGAGTGATAAATTATAAAAGCTATTGTTATCGCGTTTACAAATATTCGGGGCAGTACCAAAACTTTGAAGAGCTTTTGTGGAGTAGCATAATAAAAAGCATATTAATTTTAGCTGTGTTGACAAAAAATTCATGTCGATCTGTAGCTGTTTAATCATTGACACTAAAATAATAATAATAATAATAATAATAATTGATTACACCAGCCCAATTGGGCCAGATGTGCAACCGACAGCTCAGCCGCAGCTATTGCGCGGCGCATCTGAAGGCTGCGTACGGCTGTTCAGTCCAAGGACTGGGGGTCTCCACACACCCTCAATTACCCAGCTAATGCTGGCACCCATTTTACAGCTGGGTGAACTGAAGCAGTGCAGAGTTGAGTGTCTTGCTCAAGGACACAATTGTTGCAGTGGGATCAGGAATCGAGCCCCCGACCTTCAAGTCGTGAGTCCAACGCCCTAACCACTAGGCTACAACCCCACTATAGCGACTTTGAAAGTAATGGTAGCAGCAGCATTTGCGGTACTTCTTGCGTTGATTTCCGCTGTAGAAGTACTTGCTGAAAGGGGTAAATTTACAATTTTTCGTTGTTGCTAAGTTGGCTATATAATATCTACGAGCTAAAACCTAAAAAAATGAGCTAACTTCAAAATACGAGTATCTTTTTGCGCTCACCTGCGGTTGTTGTTGCAGACACTGCATTTTTTTTTGCAGCAACCGTCATCAGCCAGAATATTCTGCTCGTGATGAAGATAGCAGCACCAGCACTGGGTTCTCATGCTCACGCCCAGTTTTTTTTTTGCCATTTGATGTATTTCATCATAATTCTGAAACGTTTTTTTTTCAAAAATGGAAGACATCGAAATTCAGATAAACTGACACGCAGCTACTCACACGCAGCTACTCACACGCAGCTACTCACACGCAGCTACTCACACGCAGCTACTCACACGCAGCTACTCACACGCAGCTACTCACACGCAGCTACTCACACGCAGCTACTCACACGCAGCTACTCACACGCAGCTACTCACACGCAGCTACTCACACGCAGCTACTCACACGCAGCTACTCACACGCAGCTACTCACACGCAGCTACTCACACGCAGCTACTCACACGCAGCTACTCACACGCAGCTACTCACACGCAGCTACTCACACGCAGCTACTCACACGCAGCTACTCACACGCAGCTACTCACACGCAGCTACTCACACGCAGCTACTCACACGCAGCTACTCACACGCAGCTACTCACACGCAGCTACTCACACGCAGCTACTCACACGCAGCTACTCACACGCAGCTACTCACACGCAGCTACTCACACGCAGCTACTCACACGCAGCTACTCACACGCAGCTACTCACTTGCAGCGAACGCATCTTCGGTGTCCAACGCAAGGACAGCAGATTGGCATTTCAATTATGAGTTAAATCACTCAACAGATTGTAGTTGGAACAAGGTAGCTAAATCAATTGATACTTCCACTGGGAAGCAAAACTTTTTATATCCATCAGATTATTAGGCAGTACCTCCTTACCTCAGTTTCAATTCATGGATCCCGTTGAGCCAGTACCTTATTCAGCAACAGGCAAAAACACCTCACAAACTGTGAACGGTTCATGACCCTAACATGACTGCTGCATGACCCTAACATGATTGCTGCATGACCCTAACAAGACTGCTGCATGACCCTAACGTGAATGCTGCATGACCAGAACACGACTGCTGCATGACCCTAACGTGACTGCTGTATGACCCTAACATGACTGCTGCATGACCCTAACATGACTGCTGTATGACCCTAACATGACTGCTGTATGACCCTAACATGACTACTGTATGACCCTAACAAGACTGCTGCATGACCCTAACATGACTGCTGTATGACCCTAACATGACTGCTGTATGACCCTAACATGACTACTGTATGACCCTAACAAGACTGCTGCATGACCCACTGTTAATGTTGTATGACCATAACGTGACTGCTGCATGACCCTAACGTGACTGCTGTATGACCCACTGCTATTGCTGTATGACCCTAACGTGACTGCTGTATGACCCTAACGTGACTGCTGTATGACCCACTGTTATTGCTGTATGACCCTAACGTGACTGCTTCATGACCCTAATGTGACTGCGGTATGACCCTAACGTGACTGCTGCATGACCCTAATGTGACTGCTGTATGACCCTAACGTGACTGCTTCATGACCCTAATGTGACTGCTGTATGACCCTAATCGTAGGGTTTGTCATGGGCATGGTTTTTACAAGCATTTTATGATCTATTTAGCTTAGAGATTGGGTGAGTTGAAGAGCAAGTCGATGAGTGAATTAGTAAGTCCTTTTGTGAGTCTCAGTCGATGAGTTTATTGTTAGGGAACAGCTGTATTCACCTGTTGGTCGCTAATCCATAGGTTACAATTCTTGCAAAATAAAGAATGCACTTCAAAGCTAAAAAGTCAATGATCGAGTCAAAAAAAAGAAAAAAAAACAATTCTCATTAGATTAGTCAAACTGATGGAGGCAGCAGTTCCTGAACTCAATGATCTCATAGAACTGAGCAGCTCGGAGTCTGGCACTGATGGCAGTAGAAATGGTAGCAACAGCAGTGCGGAGATTGTCTATGGTTTCCATTGTGGTAAAATTCACTGAAAAATTTTATCATATGCTTAAATTTATGTTGATCCTTACAGCGAAGATTTAATTAAAATAATTAACTAAAACTGTCTTAATGGGCAGATGTGCAACCGACAGCTCAGCAGCAGCTATTGCACGGCGCATCTTTGGGCTGCAAGTTAAGCAAAGTTGGTTGCGGCTAGCAGTCTATTAAAGTGTGAACCGTGTACAATAAAATTAGGCCATCACTCTACAAATTTAGTTGAAATTTTTTCTCTAATCTATCACATATATATTGACATCAAATTTTTAATATTTAGTTGAAATAAACGTGAAAATGCGAACAGAAACTTAGTACCTATAATAGGCGGTAAAATAAGCGGTCAGCTAACAAGCTGTGCGGCATTCCTTCAGGCCAGTTACATTTTTTACTCAAAACGTGTTTACAAGCGCGTACGCGCTCCTTCTTAAAGAAATATGGACATCCTTTCTAAAAATAGAACAGGAATCTACCGCGTAGGTATGAGTGCACTGTAGATCGTTAAAGTGAGTGACTTTTTGGGCCACTTTTTAACCCCATGTAGAAATTGTTGGCCAATTTATTTTTCATTAGAGAGAAATACAGATGAGCACCTTATGAAGCACACAGATGAGGACACACATTAAAATCTGTTTAAAGAAGTCGAACATCACAAGTAACATTTGTCATCTTTAGCTGTTTGGATAACACAGGCGGTATTAGGAATAACAAATGTATTTGACGCTGATTCACTGAATCGAACGTCTTCACTTTCCTTTTAGCTACTGTTTATCATGCTGAGCGGCAAAGCAGTGGTGGCAGCAGCAGTAGCAGCATAGGTAACTGAAATGCATATTTTTAGACTGGCGCTTTGTCTGATAAAAAATCTGGCGAATGTACTGAGAATCAATTCGGCCTACCTTCGATATCTTCTGCAAACTGTGCAGCCCGCCTTGCAGCAGCCATTCTCATTCAGCCTATCCTGCGCGTGGTGAATATAGCAACACGAGAATCTCAGGGCATCGGCTGTCCCCAGTTTCTCATTCTGCCAAGTGATGTATGCTCTCATTCGACTGAAAAAAATTGGAGCAGCAATGGAGTCTCATTTCAAAACTTTAGAATTTTAGAATTTCATTTCAGAATTTAGAAGAAGATTTGGATCTCAGAAAGTTCTGTATTTTAGAATGATACCATAGAAGAAAGTTAGAATTTACTTACAGGCACATCTGGCACCTGGTATTCGAATTCTTTTCAACGCAGGGACAGCAAATTTTCTCCCTTTTTTCAGACATTTCCTCTGTTGAGAATAGAACTTGGATCAGACTCAGTGGCCATAAACCAACAATTAAAGCGATATAAGCATCTGCTGATATGCGGTAGCTCCTGGTAAAAGCGTGCGAGTCCACCAGGAACTACCCGTTGCAAGATTGTAACAGCAGCAGCAACATTAGTTTTGTGTTGCGTCACTTTTATAAATATAAAGAAAAACATTACAGATGTAACAGTGAAAACGAAAATTAACAATTATAGCAACTGCTGACTAAAAGCACCTGCTGCGACTCATTTACTTAGACTCCTTAGAGACACACTCTGGGTCACTGGGTGTTTGGGTTGCCAGGAACATCAGTTATGCCTTGTTATGATGGTAAAAGAGATTTAATTAATCAATCTTTTAATTTTATAGAGATCTTCATGACTTCTTACGAAATCCGCCTGCGGCTGGGAAATAAACTGATTATTGCCCAAAACCAGTGCCGCGTTCTACCGGGATCAACCTCATTCTACCCTTGATCAACCTCGTTCTACCCTTGATCAACCTCATTCTACCCTTGATCAACCTCATTCTACCCTTGATCAACCTCCTTCTACCCTTGATCAACCTCATTCTACCCTTGATCAACCTCATTCTACCCTTGATCAACCTCATTCTACCCTTGATCAACCTCGTTCTACCCTTGATCAACCTCGTTCTACCCTTGATCAACCTCATTCTACCCTTGATCAACCTCATTCTACCCTTGATCAACCTCATTCTACCCTTGATCAACCTCATTCTACCCTTGATCAACCTCCTTCTACCCTTGATCAACCTCATTCTACCCTTGATCAACCTCATTCTACCCTTGATCAACCTCATTCTACCCTTGATCAACCTCGTTCTACCCTTGATCAACCTCGTTCTACCCTTGATCAACCTCATTCTACCCTTGATCAACCTCGTTCTACCCTTGATCAACCTCATTCTACCCTTGATCAACCTCGTTCTACCCTTGATCAACCTCGTTCTACCCTTGATCAACCTCGTTCTACCCTTGATCAACCTCATTCTACCCTTGATCAACCTCATTCTACCCTTGATCAACCTCCTTCTACCCTTGATCAACCTCATTCTACCCTTGATCAACCTCATTCTACCCTTGATCAACCTCATTCTACCCTTGATCAACCTCGTTCTACCCTTGATCAACCTCGTTCTACCCTTGATCAACCTCATTCTACCCTTGATCAACCTCGTTCTACCCTTGATCAACCTCATTCTACCCTTGATCAACCTCGTTCTACCCTTGATCAACCTCGTTCTACCCTTGATCAACCTCGTTCTACCCTTGATCAACCTCATTCTACCCTTGATCAACCTCGTTCTACCCTTGATCAACCTCGTTCTACCCTTGATCAACCTCGTTCTACCCTTGATCAACCTCGTTCTACCCTTGATCAACCTCGTTCCGACACGATCTACCCATTCTCCAGGGATCTACCCCTATGCTACAGGTATCTACCCTATTCAACAAGGATGTACCTCATACTACAGGGATCTACCTCATTCTACAGATATCTGTCCCTTTCCACAACAATCTATTTACCTTTTCCCACTGTTTTAACCACCCCGAATAGACAATATGAGTACTCAAAGAAATGCAAAGCTCTAAAAATGACTCGTATTTTTTAAATTTCGTTCAAGTGATGGACGAACAAAATTAGCAAGTTGATTTAAAAAATAACCTTTAAACACCGTAAATCAAAGATCACGTATAGAAAATGCAGTAAATATTTAGTAAAATTTCGTGCATTTAACAAAAATAAAGTACATAAGAAAGTATGTGATAGAAATAGAAATTGGACCTCGCTCAAGGCTAAAAATAGAACTGGGATCTACCGTGTTTAAAGCCGATTTTAACAGCTAGTAAATCAAAATAGAATTATGGAACACATATATGACTTAATTAATTCGAAATCACTGTTTTTTGTGTTAACTCATTTATCCAGCCATTCATCAGTTGTCCTGCATTTCAATTCTCAGCTCTCGTACTCATAAAAGTGGTGCTTGCAACAGCAATGAGGATAGCCGTTTCTACTGTTCCGTCTTCTGGGACCGTCGAAGCTGAAATTTACAAGTTCAAGATGCAGGTTTTCAGCTTGAGCATCTTTAGGAAATGATTGCTTAATCAGTTAACTTACCAATTTCGTTCATAGCAGAGCTCGCACCAGCGGTTGTAGCAGCAGGAAAACAGATCATCTGGATGAAACCAGCACCTGCGGGCGTGTCTGCAGCAGCAGGGTCTTCGAACATTGCGCATGATGGCGTAATCTTCGATTCTTCTGCGTTGAGATTGCGTTGCGTAATATATATGCATATGTAGTTTAGGATTCAGGATACCTGCTAAATCAAGGTAAACACCTGTTAGATCAAGGCTGATATCTGTTAGAGGAAGGTTAATACCTGTTAGATGAAGGTTAATACCTGTTAGATAAAGGTCAATACCTGTTAGATGAAGGTTAATACACCTGTTAGATGAAGGTAAATACCTGTTAGATGAAGGTTAATACACCTGTTAGATGAAGGTAAATACCTGTTAGATGAAGGTTAATAAACCTGTTAGATGAAGGTAAATACCTGTTAGATGAAGGTTAATAAACCTGTTAGATGAAGGTTAATACACCTGTTAGAGGAAGGTTAATACCTGTTAGATGAAGGTAAATACCTGTTAGATGAAGGTTAATAAACCTGTTAGATGAAGGTTAATACCTGTTAGACGAAGGTTAATACCTGTTAGATGAAGGTAAATACCTGTTAGATGAAGGTTAATACCTGTTAGATGAAGGTTAATACCTGTTAGATGAACGTTAATACCTGTTAGATAAATGTTAATACCTGTTAGATGAAGGTTAATACCTGTTAGATGAACGTTAATACCTGTTAGATAAATGTTAATACCTGTTAGATGAAGGTTAATACCTGTTAGACCAAACTTAGTTACACCTGTGGACAAGCCATATTATACCCTAGCCTGTCAGACAACCAACCAAGATACCTCGATAGTGACTCACGAGCATTCGCTGCAGCAGAGCTCTTTGCAGCACTTCATTAGTAGACAGTGTCTAAATTATAACTTAACTTAACGTGGGCAGTCAAAGTTTTTTTCTATGAACTGCCATGTCGTTCACAGTTTATGTATACATGTAAACGCGTGATCACAGGGAAGTACCCTGTTGAGACGTTTCACAAGAGCTTAAAAGTACTTAGAAAGTATAGTTTTGAGATACCGGCAGCTTCATAAGTAAGTAAAATATCGATTATGTTTTTATTGCATCCAGTTAAATTAATTTATGGGAATTTAATTGTTGCGTAAAATTAACACCTCCTCCCTCTTTTAGTTGGATTTGGAGTTTCTTTCTTTACAGCACTTTCTTTTGCTCTGCGTTTCACTTTTGTGGTTTAAATGGTACGATCGTAATACTTGATCCACACTGCCTGTTGGTAATATTTAATAACTCGCTATTCTTCAAGACGATATAGTTTTTAATGAACCTGAAATTAAATTTAACTTCTCTTAAGTTTTGTGACTTTAATTCTAGACAAACCTTCTTTATTTGCTTCCTACATCGCGAGCACCTTTGACTTTTATAAACACAACAGTAGCAAGAAATTTCCGTTAAGTAGACTCTTAATAACGATGCTATTAGTAGGTTTAAAGATGAAAAATTCATAAACTTGCTTACCTGTTAGAATGAAATATGTTTATGGGGCAATACATTGAGGTTAAATAAGTAGCATAGTTGGCAGGTACAGGGAACTGCCTCATCATTTATTGTAGTTACGTCATTTATAAATCATGACCCACTAGTCTCTCTAGAGTGACCCACAAATCTCTCTATAAGATGGCGCACTATTCTCTCTAGTGTGACCCACTAATCTAGTGTGACCCACTAATCTCTCTAGTGTGACCCACTAATCTCTCTAGTGTGACCCACAAATCTCTCTATAAGATGGCGCACTATTCTCTCTAGTGTGACCCACCAATCTCTCTATAAGATGGCGCACTATTCTCTCTAGTGTGACCCACTAATCTAGTGTGACCCACTAATCTCTCTAGTGTGACCCACTAATCTCTCTAGTGTGACCCACCAATCTCTCTATAAGATGGCGCACTATTCTCTCTAGTGTGATCCACTAATCTAGTGTGACCCACTAATCTCTCTAGTGTGACCCACTATTCTCTCTAGTGTGACCCACCAATCTCTCTATAAGATGGCGCACTATTCTCTCTAGTGTGATCCACTAATCTAGTGTGACCCACTAATATCGCTAGCTTGACCCACTAATCTCTCTAGCGTGACCCACTAATATCGCTAGCTTGACCCACTAATCTCTCTAGCGTGACCCACTACTGTCAGAAACTTGGTGGGTGGTCTATTATACTCGTAAGCTGTGGCATTCCCTCAGGCAGTTGTTACCCCGGCCGGTATTTTTCTCAAAGCGTTTTGTGCGCTCTCTCGGAATAATATGGACATCATTTCTAAAAATAGAACAGGAATCTACCGCGTAGGAGTGTGTGTACGCACGTGTGTACGCAACTAGACTTCGTGCAACAACTGAGTAGCTGATGACACTTTTGGACTTTAAACGACTGAGTTGTAGTTAGTTGAAGTGGGTGACTTTAACTTCAGGCCAATTTATTTTTCATAGAGACAAAAACAAGGCATGAATAGGTCATGCATTTAACGCATCGAGCACACATCAAGGTCATTATTGAATCATTAATTAATATCTTTAGTCAGTGTTAATCGTGAGTGATAATCAATTTTTATAATTCGTCGACTTGCTGTAGTGCTTGCAGCAACAATGTGGATAAGGTCGTTGATTTACCCCGTCCGGAAAAAAGAAGCTGAAAAAAATTTACATAGACAATTGATTTTAAGCGCAGAGCCGTCTTTGGAAGTCTATCAAAACGGGTTGCACAAACCTGTGATACTTATTGCAGACTGGACAGGTAACTGGATAGCAGCACATGCCATCAGTGAGGTTCTTCCCGTGATGAATGTAGCAGCAGGGAGGCCTCTGCTGCTCGTGAGGACCCAGCTTAGTATTCTGCCAAGCAACGTAAGCCTTGGTCCGTCTGAAATTTTCAAAGTTGATAAGCTTGAAAGTTGAAAAATAAAATTAATCGCCGAATAAACGTCGAACAGTGAATCCATATCTTACGCGCAGTTTTCGCAGTCGTTCCGTTTTTTCACGCAGTTGCAACAGCCTGCTGCAGAGTAGGTCGACATTGCCTCACTGGAAGCCGCTGGTGATCCTTACAATGATTTGAGACCGGAATTCCTCCCCCAATACAGCTCGTCAAAGTCAAAGTTTTAAATAGAAATCATCAAACCAGGCAGTACCATAATACTGATGACCCAGAAGGTACTGCCCTGTAAGAAGGAGTGTTGTACCTTGAGCATCAAGTTGACCTTCCATGCTTAGTGGACCACGTGGTGTTTACCGTTTGAAAATTATTGTTGCAACTATCAAACGGTAAGGCCTCCCGATAATTCACAGTGTTTCGATGTTGACTCAAACTTTAGAAAATCGCTTTTCAACTCAAGTTGGTTGAGCGTTCGACACATGTCACTGGAGACGCTTACACTTGGATAAAACTTCCCAATAACCTTTTGATTCTTTAGAGATCCAAAATCTCAAATCAATAGATAAGTTTCCTGGGTCAGGACAAACTGTTGGCTAACACAAGTGGCATTTGGAGTAGCAGTTAAGTCTCATTTCAGAACTTCATTCAGAATCCTTAGACTTGTAAAGCGTGCAAGTCCACCCGGAACTACCTGTTGTCGTCAGATCGTTAACTTTGTGCTGCGTCAGTTATAGAAATAGAAAAAACAGTAAAGATTAGTGAAAACGAAAATCGAAAAAGTCAGCAACTCTGACTATATGCACCTGTTTAGATTCTCTACTGACTCCTTTACTCAGAAACACAACTTAAGTCACTTTGGTCCCGTTTGGGTTGTCAGGAACGTCAGTTTGGATTGTCAGGAACGTCAGTTTAGGTTGTCAGGAACGTCAGTTTGGGTTGTAAGGACTATCAGTTTGGGTTGTAAGGAATATCAGTTTGGGTTGTCAGGAACGTCAGATTGGGTTGTCAGGAACGTCAGTTTGGGTTGTCAGGAACGTCAGTTTGGGTTGTAAGGAATATCAGTTTGGGTTGTCAGGAATATCAGTTTGAGTTGTCGGTAACGTCAGTTTGGGTTGTCAGGAACGTTAGTTTGGGTTGTCAGGAACGTCAGTTTGGATTGTCAGGAATATCAGTTTGGGTTGTCAGGAACGTTAGTTTGGGTTGTCAGGAACGTCAGTTTGGATTGTCAGGAACGTCAGTTCTCGATCCAATCAATCTCGTTGTACCTTGATCAACCTTGTTCCAACATGATCTACCCCATTCTACAGGGATCTACTCCATTTTACAGGGATCTACCCCATTCTACAGGAATCTACCCAAGTCTACAGGGATCTAACCCATTCTACAGGGATCTACCACATTCTGCACGGATCTACCCCATTCTACAGAGATCTACCCCATTCTACAGGGATCTACTCCATTTTACAGGGATCTACCCCATTCTACAGGAATCTACCCAAGTCTACAGGGATCTAACCCATTCTACAGGGATCTACCACATTCTGCACGGATCTACCCCATTCTACAGAGATCTACCCAAGTCTACAGGGATCTAACCCATTCTACAGGGATCTACCACATTCTGCACGGATCTACCCCATTCTACAGAGATCTACCCCATTCTACAGGGATCTACTCCATTTTACAGGGATCCACGCCATTCTACAAAGATCTACCCCATTCTACAGGGATCTACCCCATTCTACAGGGATCTACCCCATTTTACAGGGATCCACCCCATTCTACAAAGATCTACCCCATTCTACAGGGATCTACCCCATTCTACAAAGATCTTCCCCATTCTACAAAGATCTACCCCATTCTACAGGGATCTACCCCATTCTACAAAGATCTACCCCATTTTACAGGGATCTACCCCATTCTACAGGGATCTACCCCATTCTACAGAGATCCACCCCATTCTACAGGGATCTACCCCATTCTACAGGGATCTACCCCATTCTACAGAGATCCACCCCATTCTACAGGGATCTACACCATTCTACAGGGATTTACCCCATTCTACAGGGTCTACCCCATTCTTCAAGGATCCACTGTTTTAACCGCCCCGAGTTGACAATACTCAAAGAAATGCATAGCTCTAAAAGTGACTCGTATTTTTTAAATGTAGTTGAAGTGATGCAGATGGCATGGATTATATGTATAACCGATCACAATTAGCTAGTTTATTAAAAAAAATAAACTTTAAATACCGTAAATATGAAGTAGAATTTCGTGCATTAAATCAAAATAAAGTACATGGAACACTGACATCTGTACACTGAAATCTGTGCTAAAAATAGAAATTGGAAAGCGCTCAAGGCTAAAAATAGAACTGGGATCTACCGCGTTTATAACCGATTTCAACAGTTAAATCAAAACAGGAATGTGAAAACGAGTATTTGACTCAATTAATTCAGAATTTCACCAATATTCTGTGTCAGTTTACCACATATTGCAAATATTGGTTTCATCAATTTTCCAGCCACTTTTGCTTCCAATCGAAGGTTAATACACCTGTTAGATAAAGGTTAATACCTGTTAGACGAAGGTTAATACCTGTTAGAAAGGTTAATAACTGTTAGATGAAGGTTAATACCTGTCAGAAAAACTCGGTTATACCTGTTAGACAAGCAATATTACACTCCTAACCTGTGAGACAGCCAGCCAAGATACCTCGATAGTGAGTGACTCACGAGCAATAATTGCAGTTGCGTCTTCTGCAGCACTCCATTGTTAGACAATGTTCGACTTTAAATAATATCTAAACGTGTGCAGACAAAGCTTTTTTTCCAGATACACTGCCATGCTGTTCACAGTTTATGTATGCATGTGATCGCGCGATCACAGGGAAGTACCCAGTTGTTAGGACTTTTCCTAGGAGCAGCAGTATGTAAAAAGTATAGTTTTGAGATGCTGGCAGCTGCATAAGTAAGTAAAATATCGTGCCTTTATTGCATCCAGTTACATTATTTTATGGGATTATAATTGTTATGAAACTTAAAGAAAAAATTAACACATTTTAATAATTCTGTAAACAATAAATTGCCGTTTTATCATTCGATTTCAACATCTTATTAAAGCAAAATTCTTTACAGGCTACTAACAGTAGCTAAAATATGTATGCGCGCCTAGATTTGTTTTTTCGTAGTTTTTATGATACTCGTAATTCGTAGCGCTTAGATTTGAAAAAAGGGTTTTCTATAAAAAATATGACGTTGCACTTGATGTCAGTGTTTTTGTTCGATTTGTCAAGCAGCATCATGGCACTTCTTAGATTAAAGAATCCCGCAGGCTTCGCTGTGCGTCTTGAAACAGTAGTGCTTGCAACAGCAGTAGCCCTTCAGGCTGCAATAGAAGTCAAGGGGAGTTGAGTTAAGAATGCTAAGGGGAGTGAGATTTCAGTAAGAACTTGGCATCTGCGCTCGTAATCGACACTGACTCGCCCTCTCCCTCTCCCTCCACCCTCTCTCCCTTCTCTCCCTCTCGCCCTGCCCCTCTCCCTCTCTCCCTCCTAACTCCCTCTCTCTCTCCCTCCACCCTCTCTCCCCTTCTCTCCCTCTCGCCCTCCCCCTCTCCCTCTCTCCCTCCTGACTCCCTCTCTCCCTCCTCTCTCCCTCTCTTTCTCTCTCCCCCTCTCTCTCTCACTCTCTCCCTCTCCCTTCTCTCCCTCTCGCCCTCCCCCTCTCCCTCTCTTCCTCCCGACTCCCTCTCTCCCTCCCCTCTCCCTCTCTTTCTCTCTCCCCCTCTCTCTCTCTCTCTCCCTCTCTCTCCCCTTCTCTCCCTCTCGCCCTGCCCCTCTCCCTCTCTCCCTCCTGACTCCCTCTCTCCCTCTCCCTCCACCCTCTCTCCTCATTTTCTCTTCGCATTTTCTGCACCAGCGCACGTGGCAGCACCGTTTGGAGGGGACTGCCAGGCAGCAGCAGGGCCTCGACTGGCTGGCACTAAACTTCCATTTCTGGTAGCTGCGGACTGTCCTGTGAGTGGGGGAGCGGGTAGTTCATGAGTGAGTGTATGAGTGAGTGTCCTGTATCCTGACCTTCTCTCATCCTGACTCTCTCTCAACATGACTCTCTCTCATCCTGACTCTCTCTCAACCTGACTCTCTCTCATCCTGACTCTCTCTCAACCTGACTCTCTCTCAACCTGACTCTCTCTCATCCTGACTCTCACTCTCTCATCTAGATTATCTGATCCTGACTCTCTCTCTCTCTCTCTCATCTTGATTCTCTGATCCTGACCCTCTATCATCCTCTCTCTCAACCTGAATCTCTCTCAACCTGACTCTCTCTCTCATCTTGATTATCTGATCCTGACTCTCTCTCTCATCCTGACTCTCTCATCCTGACTCTTTCTTAACCTGAATCTCTCTCATCCTGACTCTCTCTCTCATCATGACTCTCTCTCTCTCATCCTGACTCTCTCTCATCCTGACTCTTTCTCAACCTGAATCTCTCTCATCCTGACTCTCTCTCAATCTGAATCTCTCTAATCCTGGCTCTCTCTCATCCTCTCTCTCAACCTGAATATCTCTCAACCTGACTCTCTCTCATCCTCTCTCTCAACCTGAATCTCTCTCATCCTGACTCTCTCTCATCCTCTCTCTCAACCTGAATCTCTCTCATCATGACTCCCTCTCTCATCCTGACTCTCTCTCAACCTGACTCTCTCTCATCCTGACTCTCTCTCAACCTGACTCTCTCTCAACCTGAATCTCTGATCTCTGTCATCCTGACTCTCTCTCAACCTGACTCTCTCTCATCCTGACTCTCACTCTCTCATCTAGATTATCTGATCCTGACTCTCTCTCTCTCACTCTCATCTTGATTATTGATCCTGAATCTCTCTCTCTCTCTCTTTCTCATCTTGATTCTCTGATCCTGACCCTCTATCATCCTCTCTCTCAACCTGAATCTCTCTCAACCTGACTCTCTTTCATCCTGACTCTCTCTCTCTCATCTTGATTATCTGATCCTGACTCTCTCTCTCATCCTGACTCTCTCATCCTGACTCTTTCTTAACCTGAATCTCTCTCATCCTGACTCTCTCTCAATCTGAATCTCTCTCAACCTGACTCTCTCTCTCATCATGACTCTCTCTCTCAACCTGAATCTCTCTCATCCTGACTCTCTCTCAATCTGAATCTCTCTTATCCTGGCTCTCTCTCATCCTCTCTCTCAACCTGAATCTCTCTCATCTTGACTCTCTCTCTCATCATGACTCTCTCTCATCCTGACTCTCTCTCATCCTGACTCTTTCTCAACCTGAATCTCTCTCATCCTGACTCTCTCTCAATCTGAATCTCTCTAATCCTGGCTCTCTCTCATCCTCTCTCTCAACCTGAATCTCTCTCATTCTGACTCTCTCTCTCATCATGACTCTCTCTCTCATCCTGACTCTCTCTCATCCTGACTCTCTCATCCTGACTCTCTTTCATCCTGACTCTCTCATCCTGACTCTCTCTCATCCTGACTCTCTCTCTCATCCTGATTCTCTCTCATCCTCTCTCTCAACCTGAATCTCTCTCATCCTGACTCTCTCTCTCATCATGACTCTCTCTTTCATCCTGACTCTCTCTCATCTTGATTCTCTCATCCTGACTCTCTTATCCTGACTCTTTGATCCTGAATCTCTCAGGATTAGTGAGCATTTTGGGGCGCACATTCCTCAGATAAGTGGTTCTTACCAACGCGGAGTCTTTCTTGCCTTTCTTCCCGAGCCACTTATTTTGAGGTCTGACTTACTGGGAACCTTTGCCAGGACGGCCATGGAAGGCTGTCCGAGTCTCCGGGTTTCTCAGGTCCAGCGTTAGTCGATGTCGGACTTCAAGCAAATAGGGCGGATGTTGGTCACTCTGTGCCCTCTGGACCGGAGAGCAAAGGGGCAGAAGACCCAGTCTATCCGCCTGGTCCGCCTGCTGGGGCCAAAGAAAGTTGGGGAGTTTGCAGAGACGCTGCCTCATAGTGCCGTTAAGGCAATCAGATCCCTGCTGGCCTGGACCAAGCAGAGGCGCATTGAAGTCACCGAAAACAAAAACAAGATCATAGGATGGATTTACATCCAGCAGGTGACCCAGGGTGTCGTAGAGGACCTCGGTCTCTGTGGGATTCTTGCTCACGACAAGATTCACGACAGCAAATCTAATCAACCATACGACCTGGAAATTGTCCCACTCGAGCCACTGTCATTCACGGCCACGACAGCGACCAGGACAGTACTGCTCGGGTCCAGCTGCAGAGCACCTACGTCCAGCGGACCGAGATCCAGCACCAGCTCATGTCACAGTGCTCAACGCTCCTGCTATAGCCGCTCCATTGTTACCAATACCAAATTTTTCCTCTGACCAATCATGGCTGTGGTCGATTTCATTCCTCCCAGGGCCCTGAAGCTGCCCGAGCTAACCCCGCCATCACCAGTCCCCAACCATAATGGCGCACCTCCAAGATCGTTTCGATCCCAAAGAAGGGGGCCTCTACCAGCCTTGAACACCATGGCCAAGCTGCTAAATGCAGTGCTCCAGCGTAACCGCCTCCTGCCTGGCCTCAATCAGATGCTGCTGAGTCTTCAGAGCGGCTTCCGCCCGGGCAGGTCCACCCCAAAGCAGGTTGCGACCAACCGCGCCGTCATCGAGGCCTGCAAGACCCGCTAACGTCTTCGCAGACTTCCGCAAGGCGTTCGACTCGGTGCTCAGGCTTGCGATCGCGCGTGGTTGCTTGTCCTACTACTGCTGTTCCCGCTGCACTGGTAGATGCGGTTATGGACCTGAACACTGATTCCAATGCAGCACAGCCTCCGGCGTCATGCAGGGCGACAGGCTGCTTCCCCTGCTTTTCATCATGGTTTGTGGATTATGTGCTCCGCCGCTTCCTTCAAGAGGACGACAGCTACTTGTTAGTTCCACGCGAAGCTCCTCCAACATCCTGGTGTTCCGCTGCCTGCTCTCGCGTACGCCGATGACAAGGCGCTCTTCAGGGCTCTTCAGGACAGGGCGCACCCGGTCAACACAAAAGACAGAGGGGATGCACGTGGGCACTTGCGCTGCCTAACAGAGACGCCATCGCCGTGTGTGGTGAGGACTTCCGGTACCTCGGATCGCTATAGCAACGAGTCCGCAGACTCCATTGTCTCCGACAAGAGGAATCAAATCTAGGCGCCCGGCGCACCTGCTCGGTCCGAATGTCTTCAACTCAGCTGCGAGGGACGGCCTGAAGGTGCGCCTCTTCTGAGCGGCCGTGGAGCCGGTCCTCCTGTACGGCATGGAAGCGGTGCAGATGACCGACACACGAGACCGAGCCCTCGACGCGCTCTACAGGTCCCTGCAGCTCTCTTATAGACTCTTGTTTGTAATCATTACTAATTACTTATTTACTAATTTTGGGCCAATACGCATTTTGCTTATTGCTAGAGTCTTGAGTCAGCGCTTACCTTTATTTTGCTTTTTATTTATTCATTAGGGAAATAATTAACCCAAGGATTTACTATTTATTATTAAGCTAGACACTGCCTCATTAAATCCTTTTGTTTTGGTAGAGATCGTGGTAGAGGTCTGCTACCGTAACGATTGCATTGAGCATCTTGAAATCATAGAGTTCACGTTCTCTCATATGCTACTCATAGTAGTCTTGCAAGCTGGTACCTTCGGTAGACTCCTGATGAACGCCCACACAAAGTTCCATGTTCGACTATAGGCGACTCCCCCAGCGAACTCAACCACTTCCAACTTCTCTCTGGCCCCGCAGTCCATCGCACATATCTCGAGTTTCTGAATGCTATTCTAAGGCTGCGAGACGTAAAAGAGACCAAATGTATGTTTTCTGATGACGTGTCATGTGTCACGACTTTGCTGTGTCACGTAAAATCATTTTTATTTAAAAACAGCGAAAACTAAAAACGCCTTTAGTTAATCAAGAGATTTAGATATTTAAAAAAAAAGTTTAAAAATTGTTTAAAACTAAAACAAATTCTTGTTCAGAAAATAAAGTTTAAAATGTTTTTAAGCCAATATGTCAGAGATGAATATACAAGTAAAGTGTCATGAACACTTTTTAATCGACATCTGAAGAAGTCAGAAGTAGTCACAGCTTCTCATTGCCTGCAGCAACACCTGTTGTTTCTCCGAGCTGCCCTACAAACACGTTGCGGTTAAAATTTAGTCGATACTGACAGCTGGGACTGAATTTAGTTACTGACTACTGTACATACCGACAATTAGGGCATTTCTTCAAAGCGCAGCATGATGTCGACATAGTGTCAGCGCGAGATGTCAGTTTCGAAAGAAAATATAAAAATCTACTTCCGTCAGAGACTGTGCTTCATTAATGCCTCATCTGTACATGTCGGCGTCATTGCCAGAGTTGTAATCCAGAACCTTACTGTTCTACACGGTTCTACCCTGTTCTCAACAGTGATCTCATCTATTCTACGTGAAAGTATTCTAGATGTATTCTATCCACCTGTCCTCTACTCGTACCTTACACCAAAACTTGCTCTGCATCTTGGACAAATCGATTCAAATCAGATATAGAGTATTCACTAGTCTGTTGGTTTGTACATGTAGCTATAAAGACTGAAAGTCAACAAAAAAGTTTTATTGTAGCAGTTACAAGCAAACATCTTAAACGAATGTTGCTACTTTAATTTAACTATTAATAATAAATCATCTGGTCACGAATCAAAAGTGCTTGACGACTCGACAATAATTTAATGTTATTCTAATGAGTAGTAATACCAATAAGTAGAGTATTGAGTATAGATGTTTATAAAATTAAATTGGAAATCCTTAACCGGTTTTAATATGCGGAGTGCATCCATGTGTACATAGTATATGTCTCCTGTCCATTGTAGCTGGCTAGTGTAAGTTCCACGATAGCTATGGTACGCAGAGAGAAACCCGAACACGTTCCATTTATAAATAGCGCTTAATATAGATCAGGCGATGAGGTACATTCCAGTTTACTGTAGTCTGTGAGTGCATGCAGTGTGTATAGTAAGTATAGAGTTTATTGGATCTTAGTTCTACAGATAAAATAGAAATTCATGACATTAAAAACATTTTACACTAAGTTATTGCTCTTTGTCAGTTTCGAAATTTCGAAACAGGCAAATACTCTTAAATGATCGACGCCGTACCAGAGAAGTGTCTTTGTCAGTATGTTGCTAAATATACGAGTACATGTAGCCATTTGACAGGAGTAACAGTTGTTGGGAAAACAATGTCGAAACTTTCCTATAGGAATAATTTTAGAAATATCAGTCGAAAAATCATTTATATGTTGGGCAAATTACATTTAAATGAAATAAAAAGAAAGATCCTTCTGATTAAACAAAACTCATTGATACTTAATGCAGCACATGATACGGTACTTCATGTCCTCTGCGGGCTTTCAAACTTTCAAAATTGACGTCACAATACCAGTAACAGCAGCAACCGCAGAAACCAGATGAAATCTTCGCCAGTGTACACAACAGCAAATCCCAGCTCTCCTGGCCTGTCTGAGTAATGTACGAAAAATAGTGACTGACTTGAGTGACTGACTGACTTGAGTGACTGACTGACTTGAGTGACTGACTGACTTGAGTGACTGACTGACTTGAGTGACTGGCTGACTTGAGTGAGTGACAGACTTGAGTGAGTGACAGACTTGAGTGACTGACTGACTTGAGCGAGTGACAGACTTGAGTGAGTGACTGACTTGAGTGACTGACTGACTTGAGTGAGTGACAGACTTGAGTGACTGACTGACTTGAGTGACTGACTGACTTGAGTGACTGGCTGACTTGAGTGAGTGACAGACTTGAGTGACTGACAGACTTGAGTGACTGACTGACTTGAGTGAGTGACAGACTTGAGTGAGTGACTGACTTGAGTGACTGACTGACTTGAGTGAGTGACTGACTTGAGTGACTGACTGACTTGAGTGACTGACTAACTTGAGTGAGTGACTGACTTGAGTGAGTGACAGACTTGAGTGAGTGACTGACTTGAGTGACTGACTGACTTGAGTGAGTGACTGACTTGAGTGACTGACTGACTTGAGTGACTGACTAACTTGAGTGAGGGACAGACTTGAGTGAGTGGGTGACTGACTAACGACTCAGTGCCTGCAGCAGCACCTTCCTTCGCTCCAAGCAATCCTATAAACAAATTGCGTAAAAATTTATTCACTACTGACTATACTGAGACTGAATGCAATTATTAACTTCCGTACTTACCAAAGATGAAGGCAGCACAGATCTCATCCATTCTACCTACGGGATTTTAAAAGCATGTATTCTGTCCACCTGCCCATACTCGTACCTTACACCAAAATTTGCTTTTCATCTGTGCAAATCACAGCCTATGAGTGTAAAAAACGATTAAGAAATCAATTCAAATCAGAGATCGAGTAATGCCTACTATCAATAGTTTGTCCATTGGCTGGTTATTATCAAGCACTGAAATTTGATGACAATAAAAGTTCAATTGTAGCAAGGATACCCCCAAGAATCTTAACCGAATGCTGCTAACTTTAACTACCAACTGAATCATCTTGTAGTGCTTTACGATTCAACAGTGCTTTAACATACCTCTAATACGAAACCGTATATTGTATTGCAATTAGTATTTCTACAGAGTTAGACATAGAGCATTGCTGCTCATTAAACTAGATTGAAAGTAATTAAACGGATGTACTATGCATAGTACAGCGATATAAGTACGCTTGTAGATAGTGGAAATCTTCAGCCATGCAGCTAGCTAATGTACGAGCTATGTTCCACTATGGCTTGTACGCAGCGAAATAAAAAACAGTGAATCTATATATAGAATCCAACGCCTGTTCTATGTATGGACTAGTTTATTGCAATCAGTTACTTCGTAACACATGGAGCTTACTTCGTATGACTACAATACATAGACTTGAGGGGATGTTGATTTCTTTCACATTTCTTTTCAACTGATTTCGGCACACAGATAACGCTCGTACAGTTTTGAATATTTAAATCAGGCGGAGAGAAAAAGCTTTGTTGCCAGTTTGTAAAACAGATAGCTATTTAACATATTTTTGTTTCAGAGGAGCAACAGTTTTTGGGAAGACGATGCCGTTCAGGTTCTCTGCGAGAACTAAGACTTCCGACCCTTCAAACTGACGTCACAGTATAAGAACAACAACCGGCAGCACAGCTGCAGCAGCAGAAACCGCAAAAACCAGATGAGCTCTCCGCCAATAATGTACGCAACAGCAACTTCCGGCTATCCTGGCAACTCTGAGTAGTTTACAGATGATGACTGACTGACTGACTGACTGACTGACTGACTGACTGACTGACTGACTGACTGACTGACTGACTGACTGACTGACTGACTGACTGACTGACTTGAGTGAGTGGGTGACTGACTGACTGACTGACTGACTGACTTGAGTGAGTGGGTGACTGACTGACTGACTGACTGACTGACTGACTGACTGACTGACTTGAGTGAGTGGGTGACTGACTGACTGACTGACTGACTGACTTGAGTGAGTGGGTGACTGACTGACTGACTGACTGACTGACTTGAGTGAGTGGGTGACTGACTGACTGACTGACTGACTGACTGACTGACTGACTGACTGACTGACTGACTGACTTGAGTGAGTGGGTGACTGACTGACTGACTGACTGACTGACTTGAGTGAGTGGGTGACTGACTGACTGACTGACTGACTGACTTGAGTGAGTGGGTGACTGACTGACTGACTGACTGACTGACTTGAGTGAGTGGGTGACTGACTGACTGACTGACTGACTGACTGACTGACTGACTGACTGACTGACTGACTTGAGTGAGTGGGTGACTGATTGACTGACTGACTGACTGACTTGAGTGAGTGGGTGACTGATTGACTGACTGACTGACTGACTTGAGTGAGTGGGTGACTGATAGACTTGAGTGAGTGGATGACTGACTGACTTGAGTGAGTGGATGACTGACTGACTTGAGTGAGTGGGTGACTGATTGACTGACTGACTGAATGACTGACTGACTGACTGACTTGAGTGAGTGGGTGACTGACTGACTGACTTGAGTGAGTGGATGACTGACTGACTTGAGTGAGTGGGTGACTGATTGACTGACTGACTGACTGACTGACTGACTGACTGACTTGAGTGAGTGGATGACTGACTGACCACTTACTTAAGTCAGTAACGCCACCATTTCTTAACACAAACATCAGCAATAGAAACTTACTGACATGGTACACAAAGGTATAATGGACGAGGACAGAGGCAGACCATTAGCTCTTTATTCTTTTAAACTGGCTATTTAACAAATGCTAATAGCAAGCAGATTTAAAATCACAGGGGTCCATTGGAAACTATATGTTAGACAAATTTGGGGGGAGAATATTTTTGTTGCAAACGTTTCTAACAGCAATAGCCTCAAACAGAACAGTCTTCAGAACCAGGTAGTACTGAGGAGATTGTACAGTACATTTACGAGCATAGAGGGTAGACTATACTTCTGGGGTACTGAGACGGGGGAGGTGCGGTCAGATAGAAGCTTAATGATATTAAATTCATTGGTGCCACACCTTCAACTTGGTATCGCCTTCAATAAATTCAAAAATTAAATAAATTCAAAAGTTCGTAATTTCAATTTTGCACACAACTGTACGAGTATAGCGGGACATCTGTAGAGTGTAAAAAAGCTTGTCAGGATTCGCCGTACCGAATATCTTCTTAGGAGCGCCATACAGTATGAACAATATGTGACTCTCCGATCCTGACTCTCCGATCCTGACTCTCTGATCCTGACTCTCTCTGATCCTGACTCTCTGATCCTGACTCTCTCCGATCCTGACTCTCTGATCCTGACTCTCTCTGATCCTGACTCTCTCTGATCCTGACTCTCTGATCCTGACTCTCTCTGATCCTGTCTCTCTGATCCTGACTCTCTGATCCTGACTCTCTCTGATCCTGACTCTCTGATCCTGACTCTCTGATCCTGACTCTCTCCGATCCTGACTCTCTGATCCTGACTCTCTCCGATCCTGACTCTCTGATCCTGACTCTCTCTGATCCTGACTCTCTGATCCTGACTCTCTGATCCTGACTCTCTGATCCTGACTCTCTCCGATCCTGACTCTCTGATCCTGACTCTCTGATCCTGACTCTCTCTGATCCTGACTCTCTGATCCTGACTCTCTCCGATCCTGACTCTCTGATCCTGACTCTCTCTGATCCTGACTCTCTGATCCTGACTCTCTCCGATCCTGACTCTCTGATCCTGACTCTCTGATCCTGACTCTCCGATCCTGACTCTCTGATCCTGACTCTCTCCGATCCTGACTCTCTGATCCTGACTCTCTGATCCTGACTCTCTGATCCTGACTCTCTCCGATCCTGACTCTCTGATCCTGACTCTCTGATCCTGACTCTCTGATCCTGACTCTCTCTGATCCTGACTCTCTGATCCTGACTCTCTCCGATCCTGACTCTCTGATCCTGACTCTCTCTGATCCTGACTCTCTGATCCTGACTCTCTCCGATCCTGACTCTCTGATCCTGACTCTCTGATCCTGACTCTCCGATCCTGACTCTCTGATCCTGACTCTCTCCGATCCTGACTCTCTGATCCTGACTCTCTCTGATCCTGACTCTCTGATCCTGACTCTCTGATCCTGACTCTCTGACCCTGACTCTCTGATCCTGACTCTCTGATCCTGACTCTCTCTGATCCTGACTCTCTGATCCTGACTCTCTGATCCTGACTCTCTCTGATCCTGACTCTCTGATCCTGACTCTCTGATCCTGACTCTCTGATCCTGACTCTCTGACCCTGACTCTCTGATCCTGACTCTCTGATCCTGACTCTCTGATCCTGACTCTCTGACCCTGACTCTCTGATCCTGACTCTCTCTGATCCTGACTCTCTGATCCTGACTCTCTGACCCTGACTCTCTCTGATCCTGACTCTCTGATCCTGACTCTCTGACCCTGACTCTCTGATCCTGATACTGAAATTGCAGTAATCCACTGAAAAGGAAATTTTTTTTGTAAAATTGAAAGAATAAATTTAAAGAACTTGTCAATGTTGAGCATAGCAACATACACAGCAATTTATACTGGGCTATACGCTTGTATTTAGGCTCGCTCCCGTGCTTGCAGCAACACACCAGTCGGCATTTCTGATTGAAGTTCTCAGCTCTCATTTTCTTAAGAAAATATTTTGAAAATTTCATCAGTTTACATTCGGTTTCCTTCATTCCTAAGCTGTATTCCTGTATAAAGTTACATCAAGAAGAAAATGAATCGAACCGACCGAACGGGCAGCAGCTGTCCGGAGGCACCGACTGCTCAATCGCTGGCTTGCTCTCGCAGATGTTCATTATTTTTAGTTCAAAAGTTGCGATTGGCTTTGCGACTATCAAAAAGAGACGAACTTTGATTTCAACTTTCCTGATAAATATGTACAAAGATTTACAAATATTCGCGACATCCAGGCAGTACCTGGTTGGCAATCCCCATGTATTTTTAAGCATGAGTTACATGTAGCTGGTGAAGTCACCGCACCTAATCAGATTTTCGGGACAAGGTTGTACTGTTTAGCTGAATTTCTAAGAAATCTAAACCATACGAAATCTGCTGCTTACAATGTCATTTTAGCGCCACAATAATGTTGGTAAGATTTTGGCGCCACTGTCACTCATTTTGGCACTTATTTTGGCACCATTTTCACTCTTAAGTCTTGAAGGAAAAGCAATTGGTTTTGCAGAAAAGTATTTTACTGCTCCAAAATCAAACAATAAGAATAACTAGTAGTTTTATTGCAATAGGGAAATCAAACTAAACCAAAACACCACTTAATGAGCAGGTGATGAACACGTTTGATAATAAATGACCTCAAAAAATCGATTTCTTACGAGCTATTACTTCTTAATACTAAAACTGGTGCGATGATTGTGTGTGTGTTGCGATTTTTCTCCTAGACAACTAGCAAGTCAGCGTCGAAACTTATATGGGAAAACTGCAAATTTTCCGGAGCAGGCTTTAGGCTATTTTAATTTTTAATTTTCACATTTTAACATCCCTAAAAAAGCAGAAAACTGCTTTTTTAACCCCCAATAACCTTCTTTGGCCACTCTGCCTGGGGCTGCAGCCAGTTTGTAAAAATAGCCACCCCAACCTCCGCCCGCGGGCCGCTGTGTATTGAGGGGTGGTGGGTGCGCGTGTTCTGGGTTCAATGCAAATAAAACCCCCCGCGTGTTGGGGGGTTGAGTTAAATTTAATGCTTCCCCCAGAACGGGGGGTTGGGCTTGGGCTGAGTGTACATAGCAGTTGTACAGTGTAAATAGATAGACTGTGTCGAGATTCATTTGGTTTTATTATTGGCAGCCCTGTGTATTAGTTTGGCAGTGAAATTCAATGAATAAACTTGCGAGCTTCTCTAGCAAGCAGTCGGGAAATCGGTAAATTTCAAACGCTAACTGTTCCTCGAGTTTTAAACTTTGAGAGAAGAGACTTATATTGCTGGAAAGATCTTGCAGCGCTGAGTTCGGGGATATAAGTTGTATGCTTTAAATATGAAAAGAAAAAGCACCGCATTTAAAAAACTATTTCCATACTTTTAACTTTCTGCAAAAATTGTACTCAGTTTTGCGAGACGTAATAGATAAAGTTGGGCGTATTGGAAGGGGGTCTGCCGCTGCGTATTGGAGGGTTGATTTAGACTGCGCAACCGTTTATTTAAATTTAAATAAGACTGATACTGTCTGACTGAGAAATGGTTTGCGCAATTAATTGATTCAATTAATTCAACACGCAGCTCTGTGCAGCTCTAACCCTAACCCTAACCAATGAATTCTGAGAGTTAAGTTCTTTTTGACAGAGAAAATTTCGATTGAGTCCAGTTTCACGGAGTATTCTGATGGTTTTCGGTTTCACGGAGAGGATTTTTTTTCGTGGAGAGAATTTAGATGTATTTCTGTTTTACGGAGACGATTTTGATGGATGTCAGTTTCACTCAGAGGATTTCCATGGAGCCCAGTTTCACGGAGAGGATTTCTGTTTCGCGGAGAGGATTTCTGTTTCGCGGAGAGGATTTCTGTTTCACGGAGGGATTTTGATGGATTTGGTATCTTCAGTCAGTCAGTAAAGAGAGTAAAGAGAAGAGTGAAAAGAGAAGAGAGAAGAGATTATAGAAAAGAGAGTAGAGATGAGAGAGGACAGATTAGACATGACAGATGGGAGAGAAGAGGGGAGTAAGGCGGGAACGAAGAGGGAGAGAGAAGAAAAGAGGAGAGAGGAGATGAGAGGGAATATATGAGATAGTAGAGGGAGACAGGAGAGATGAGAGGAGAGAGAAGAGAGGAGCTGAGAGTAGAGGAGAAAGAAATAGTGAGATGAGGCATGAGGGATGAGAGATGAGAGAGGAGAGAAGAGAGGAGAGAGGAGAAAACAGGGGATAAAGGAGACAGGAGAGAAAGACGAAAGACGAGGGAGAAGAGATAAATAAGGTAGTAGAGATGAGAGACGTGAGAGGAGAGAAAAGAGAAGAGAGGAGACAGAAGAATCTGAGTCTGGACAATGGCAGTCAGTTTTTGCGAACAGGGAAAACAAGATATGGTATTTGAAAGGCTTTACAGAGGATTTGGAGATGATTTGGAAGATGGGATTCAAGTCATGGAATTTCAGCTGATGGATTTCAGGGAATGGATTCCGGTGATGGGAGTTCTTCCCCTTTCTCCTCCAGAGGAGGAGTTGGCCTCGTAAGAAAATAAATTTGCTCGTAATCATATTCGGAATAAATGGGTTTTAAAAAACGATTGCCACTAGGACTGTTGATGGGTGAAGGCGTTCTCATCACTCGGGCCAACTCAATTCAAGACAGACACTTAGACAGACAGACAGACAGAAAGAAAGACAGACAGACAGACAGACAGACAGACAGACAGACAGACAGACAGACAGACAGACAGACAGACACACAGACAGACAGACAGACAGACAGACAGACAGACAGACAGACAGACAGACAGACAGACAGACAGACAGACAGACAGACAGACAGACAGACAGACAGACAGACAGACAGACAGACAGACAGACAGACAGACAGACAGACAGACAGACAGACAGACGGACACACAGAGAGACAGACAGACAGACAAAAGTAAGTACAGATCTTACTGGCACTGTTCGCAGTTTGCGGGATCTGGGCAGCACGCCCAGATCTGGCAGTGCAGATACTTCCACTTTTGCACATGCTTGCAAATTGAAAATAAGCTTACTAATTTGATATTAAACTTGAATGCGATTTTAATATTTAAAAGTTTTTATTATTATTAAACCTGACGCTTTTCTGCTTCTGGAATCTATGAAAATGACATTAATCACGAGCTTACTTGCCCCATGCATATTCTAACTCTTTTTTTCAGGCATTACGCCATCAAGACCTTAACGTCATGTTATTTGGCACTAGAATGCCTCAGAAGTACCGCTTTGGTGGCATTCTACTGTTACTAGTGATTTGGGGGAATCCAGAAGTTAGTAAGTAGTTTCCACTGTCTACGAGCTAAAAATAGACCACACGCTATCTGTTCCTCGTCTAGTGAAAATGACTGGTTCTACAAGTCTCGGACACGCATGCATGTGCAGCGATCCGGTGCTACTTTTGTTACTCACGAAACTTCCGAGTCAACAGTCAGTTTTGGTAATAATTATTTCGGTATTAGTGAGCAAAAATGCTGCATCTGAATGCTGATTGATTAGAGAATACACTTGTAGAGTTTTATGAGATTGAAAATACTGACTTGGATCCTGACTCTCTGATCCTGACTCTCTGACCCTGACTCTCTGATCCTGACTCTCCGATCCTGACTCACTGATCCTGACTCTCTGATCCTGACTCTCTGATCCTGACTCTCTGATCCTGACTCTCTGATCCTGACTCTCTGATCCTGACTCTCTGATCCTGACTCTCTGATCCTGACTCTCTGATCCTGACTCTCTGATCCTGACTCTCTGATCCTGACTCTCTGATCCTGACTCTCTGATCCTGACTCTCTGATCCTGACTCTCTGATCCTGACTCTCTGATCCTGACTCTCTGACCCCGACTCTCTGATCCTGACTCTCCGATCCTGACTCTCTGATCCTGACTCTCTGATCCTGACTCTCTGACCCTGACTCTCTGATCCTGACTCTCTGATCATGACTCTCTGATCCTGACTCTCTGATCCTGACTCTCTGATCCTGACTCTCTGATCATGACTCTCCGATCCTGACTCTCTGATCCTGACTCTCTGATCCTGACTCTCTGATCCTGACTCTCTGATCCTGACTCTCTGATCATGACTCTCTGATCCTGACTCTCTCTGATCCTGACTCTCTGATCCTGACTCTCTGATCCTGACTCTCTGATCCTGACTCTCTCTGATCCTGACTCTCTGATCCTGACTCTCTGATCCTGACTCTCTGATCCTGACTCTCTGATCCTGACTCTCTGATCCTGACTCTCTGATCCTGACTCTCTGATCCTGACTCTCTCTGATCCTGACTCTCTGATCCTGACTCTCTGATCCTGACTCTCTGATCCTGACTCTCTGATCCTGACTCTCTGATCCTGACTCTCTGATCCTGACTCTCTGATCCTGACTCTCTGATCCTGACTCTCTGATCCTGACTCTCTGATCCTGACTCTCTGATCCTGACTCTCTGATCCTGACTCTCTGATCCTGACTCCTGAGTTATCTCTTGCTTCATGGCGTGGTGGAATGCTGGTTTTGAATTTGAGCCGAGAGCAGAGCGTGGACGGGATTCCGTCCGAGAGGGTCAGCAGGCCTCTCGCTGCTTCCAGGTCTCGCAGGTTGAGGTCGCCATGCGGCCAGAGGTTCCGCTTTCTAAAGGCGAACTGCTTCTGCATTTGGACACCCGCGTCAAGCAGACGGCAGGTGGCTTTCATTGCCTCCCCTCTAACAAAGAGGTCGAGGGGGGAATGTCCAAGAAGGAGTTCATGCCAGCAAAGGGCGTAGAGGGAGCCGCGCTCATGATAGCTTGACAAGCGCGGCCTTGCACCCTATTTAAAACCTCAAGAACCCCTTTCACCTCTAGGGCACTGTTCCAAATGAAGCCGGCGAAGGAGATGGCCGGTCTAACAATGGCAGTGTAAATCCACCAGAGGCGGCGGGGGTGAGGCCCCAGGTAGCACCGAAAGCTCTGCGGATCTGCGCGAGAGTCGCGAGAGCTTTGCGGACTTTGGTTTGGACGTGCGGGGTCCAGCTCAGTCTATGGTCGAGGGTGACGCCCAGACATCTAGTTTGTTTCTCCATGGCAACGGGTTTGCCATAGAGGGAGAGCAGCTCAGTCCTCCAGTTTCGGCGGCTGGTGAACATGATAGCCACGGTTTTAGACTCAGAGAACCTGAGACCGCAGCTATGTGCCCAGCGCTCGGCACGGTGGATGAAGGCTTGAAGGAGGTCCCTGAGGACAACGGGTGACGGTCCAGCCACGGTGGCGGTAACATCGTCCGCATAGCCGACCTTCTGAACTGGGTCCGTATGCGGGCTGCAAAGCAGCTCGTCCATGACTAAATTCCAGAGGATCGGGCTGAGGACTTCACCCTGCAGTCCGCCTTTCTGGACTTCCACGGAGCGGGAGTGTCCCAGGAGGTGCGAGGTGGCAGTACGATGGCAGATCATGTACATGATGATCCAGCAGATAAGTTGCTCGTGCGTGCCCCGGGATTCCAGGGCCCGCCTAAAGGCTCCAAAGAGCACATTATTGAAAGCACCATCAATGTCGAGGAAAAGCGACTGCGCGTATCCACTGCCAAGCACGGCGCGCTCCAGCTTGTCGACAATGGCGTGCAGCGCACTCTCGATGGAGCGTCTAGGACGAAAGGCGTGTTGATTGGGGGAGAGCGGGGAGTTCCTCAGCTCAACGAGGAGAAGGCGCCAGAGCACCAGCCGTTCCATCAGTTTGAGGAAGAAAGATGTCAGACTGATAGGGCGGTAAGCTTTGGCAGAATGATAGTCTCCGTAGCTTCCCTGGTTTGGGTATGAAGACCACCGTGGCCTCTTGGCAGGCTTTTGGCACGCACCCGAGGGTAATGCTGGCCTTGAAGAGGTTGCAGAGGAGGCCGAGAAACCTGTCATTTTTAACTGCCTCATGGAGGAAGGCAGGATAAATGCTGTCAGGTCCCGGTGAATTGAAAGGAGAGAAGGATTTTGCGGCGCGAGCCGTCTTCTCTCTAGTAATGATGGTCGAAGCCAGGATCTGTCCGCCCGGAGAGTGGTCCGGTGGGCCTAGCTGCGGTGCGGCACGTGGGAAAGAGCTGGTGAGCATGATGTCCAGCGATTCCCCTGGGTTCTCAGCGAGCCGGCCGTCCGGTCTTTTAATGACTGAGAGCTTTGACATTTTGTCGAGGGTGCGAGCCTTAACCACGCGTGAAGTAGGGCGGGTGCCTTCTAACTCCGCGCAGTATTGGCGCCACTTGTCGGACTTGGCTTTCCTGGTTTCACGCTTAAAGTCGCGAATCGCGTCTTGATAGGCGGCCAGGTCGGCTGGGTCCTTGCTCTTGCGAGCTTTCCGTTGGAGGCACTTTGCCTTGCGCCGGAGGGATCCAAGCGCCGGGTGCCACCAGAGGGCGGATTTTTTGCCTTTGTAGGCTTCAATAGGACAGGAAGCCTCATGGGCTGTCAGGGCTCCTGAAGTAGGATGATGCCCGGTTTCCCAAATTTTGCCACCTGCATCAGGTTGGTCGAGGCCACGATGCAGTGGTGTAAGTTTAGCTGCAGGATGTCCACTCTGGGGATTCCACGAGTGGTCCGCGCAGCTTCCTGCCGGCTCAAGACGAGTTGTGCAGGAGAGCCGCCTCTTCTGCCTCGCCGATAGCTCCAGGCTCCAGTTCCATGGGCTCCTCCCGGATGGTCTCCATGGTCGAGGGCGGGGCCACCACAAGGTCGGCATTCTCGCTCTCGGCCCGGTTTTCCAGGGGGGGGGGCAGCAGTGGTGACATTGGGCTGGGGGTTGCTGCGGTTGTTGGCCTTGGCGGTGTCCAGCAGCTGCTTCGCGCGCTGAGTCAGACCAGAACGGATAGTGTTCCTGGCAGGCTTCCGACCCTTTCCACGGCCGCCTGTTGCTGCAGCTTTCGCGGCTTTCCCGCTGACGGGGTCCACGTCCTCGGAGGGGTCGTGACGACCGGGAGCTTCTTTTCCTAGGCGTTTCCGCCCGGCAGAGCCCCCTGCTCGCCCGCTTACGCTTCTCCGGGGACGGTGGGCGAGTGGCGTCAGACTCAAAGCTAAAGAGCTGAATCTGCAACAGCCCGACAGAGATGAGGGACATGTCCAGATAGCGGAGCATCCAGCTATCCGACAGTGCAAGAATAGCCGTGAAACCGTCTTCGCCCGGCTTGGAGATGGTCTCGTGAACTACGACGCCATTGGCCGGTAGCTCCGGGTTGGTAGTGTTACGCTCCTTCCCGAGTTCTTGAAGATGTTCCTAGAAATAGAACTCGCTGCTCCGGAAGTAGCTAGATAGTACCGTTGTACTACCTATCGATTTGCCTAAAAAGGAACCTAAAACGTTAGCCTTAGACTCGGTAGGGTTGCTGCCTCCTTGGTGTGCGGACTCGACGCGTCGGCAGAGTTGTCTATCCGTCACCTGAAATAAAATAACAAAGTCGCTCGGAGCAAAGGCAAATCTGAAAATGTCTCGACAGTTGATCGTTCTTGTAGAATGCTGCTCGAACCTGAAAACCTGAAAAACCTGAAATGAGAGAGGAGAGCTCGGAGGAGGCTTCACGAGTTAGCCACGATGCTCTGCGAGACGACGCCGGTGAACGTGATCTGGAGAAAAATGGCTCCCAGATGCTCCGTATTTATAGTCGAGCGGACCCCCAAAAGTGAGCGCGTGAAACTTCCTTATTTGGTCAACAGGATCATGCGAGCAACGCGTGATCCAAGGCCGACTTCCAAATAAGGCAACCCTGTCACGCAGCAGTGGCGTGACTCAAGGTCAGTGGCCACGCACAGTGTGCGTGCACAGTCACGTGCTTTTCTGTGCTAAAAATAGAACTTGGGCGGATGAGTCATCCTGTTTACTCCCTCTAGGCAGCCTTTACACTCCGCGCAGGTGATGAGTCATCCTGCTACAGCTCCTCAGCGCGAGAGGGGAAGATATTGAGTGTGGCTGCCGCGCCCGCTCAGGCGATGAGTCATCGGGCAGTAAACACTTAAGCCCAGCACAGGGTATCTCTCTCACTAGATCAGGTGGACTGAGCTGCTGTGCAGCGGATCACAGCGCTCTTGGGAACAGCTAGTGAATGCTGCTGAATAGCCAGTTAGCAGCCAGTCACTACAGTAGCCACTAGCAGGCGACGCAGCTCGTCGGCCTTGGTGATGCAGCTGCGAGCCGGAATCCAGGCATGGTGCCGGTGTGTCCGGGGTCGCTCGTCCTCCCTGTAGATAAACAAGTTTTCCAGCTCCGTACCCCAGTCGAAGATTTTCAACATCTCGAGGAGCTGCTGTACAGACTGGCTGTCGGCGGGCTGGATTTGAAGGGCTTGGTCCTCGACTTTCGTATTTTGGACTGGAATAGCGGTACAGTTCAAGGCCATCTTGACCAGGTGGGAGTCCAGCCTGCGCCAGATTTGGTCGAGCTGTTCGGCCATAAGAGGCGTCTCCTGGCCTTGAATGATCAGGGCCGGCTGCCTCTTGGCCATAGCCGCATAGGTGCGCTTTGGCTTGGTGGTTTGGCCAGCACCCCCCCCCCGCTTTGGATCCCTCCACGGCCGTGGGAGCTTCCACACGGACAGAGGGCCCGTCACGGGAGGGGCCAGCCGCACCAGGAGCTTCGGCGGCACCTGATGCATCTGACCGGCGCGAGGTCCGCCCCCTTGTCGGATGTCGGCTCCTTTGCGGGATTCGCAGAGTTACTGGCACCCTCCTCGGAGGTGGCCGGAGAGGCGGCTTTCGCACTCCTCCGTTCCTCCGCTTTGCGCTGGAGAAAAGCTTTTTAGCGAGCAATGCTACGGGCCTTCTTTTTAGAGATCTGAGGTCCGCTTTCCTGTTGTCCGGCATTGTCCTGAGCGGCGGCAGGGGCTGACTGAGAGGCACCGGGGGTTCCAGTGTTGCGAATGTCCGGCTGGGCCGCGATACCAAGCTCGGTTGGTGCTCCAGCAGCCTCGGACATGTTGGATGAAAATGAATACTCCATGATTCGCTGAAAGGCGAATGGGGACTAGAGGTGAGAAGCTGCTGGGCAAGTAACCCCAAACCCAACATCCAGGCGAGAGGTAGCGACCGGGGGTAGCTTAAGCCCTTACCGGCCCGACCGCTAGCAACCGAGAAACTCCCCGGCTAAGAGCCCGGCTTGGAAAAACCAGAGGCCGAACCAAAGGACCATCAGCACGGTGGTACACTGGGCCCTTGAGGGGGACAAGAGGCCGTCCCCGGAGCCTGCGGACTGGCCGCATACCCTGTTAAGGTCAGAGGGTGATACCTGTTCCTCAGAGCCGTGGCCAGAGATACCTGATACGCACAGGTTCACTTCCGGGCGGGGCCCGTACCATAATTGGCCAGCAGGCCACGGATGGGTTGCCGCCGCCGGAGCCCAGTCAGTCCAGCAGCTTGAACACATGCGTCAGCTGGGAGAGAGTTCTCCTGCCATTCCTGCACCAGAATAGAGGGGGTGCAGGTGTGTAGGATCGCAGACCGTAGCTCGTAAGCCTGGGGATACACAGGCGTTGTTAACAAGAGATTCTTAAGAACTGAGAACTCAGCACTTGGCGGCTAGCCTCGCAATTGACAATCGTAGCAGAACAAAATCACCAAGGGGGGTTTCGCGCAGTCTACTCTTGAGCTAGGTATATTTATTCTCAATATAATATATGGCGGAGTTGACACAGGCTTTAGCGGGGGGGGGGTTGTAAGTGTGCATGACTTGCAATGTACGTTATAACAAATCAATATGGAGGCGGTGAGAAAAGGTGGCGTGAGGCGCGGAGGGGGGCAGGTAAAATAGGCAAATGATGAGTACAATGAAATAAGCAAAACTTTACTCTTCAATCCAGGCGTGCTGAACCCACCATTGCATGCGGCGCACCTGCTCAGGAACGTCTTCAACTTATCTGCGAGGGATGGTCTGAAGGTGCGCCTCTTTTGTGTGGCCGTGGAGCCGATCCTCCTGTACGGCATGGAAGCGGTGCCGATGACCGACACACGAGAGCGAGCCCTGGACGCGCTCTTCGTGCTGCGCTACACCCTGGGCGTGCACTACCCCGAGAAGTTGCCGTCAGAGACCTGATGGGCCGCGCCGGCGTTCCACATCTGAGCGTCACCCTGCGCCGGCGCCGCCAGATGCTGCTGGGTCACTGCCTCCGGAGTCAGCCGCAGCGACCAAGTCCCGTTGGCACGGGTTCTTCTGCACCAGCCGACGGAGCGGAATCGCCATGGACGAGGGCGACTGTGAGTGTCTGTTTCGTATCTGACTTGCAGGCGTTGAGTCTCAGCCTAGACCGCAGCCGCCCACCTCTCTCTCGTCTGTTTTGTGAGCGCGTGTGCGCAAGAACTCTCAAGTTTTTTGCGTTTCTCTGTCTATCTGCAGGGAACCGTGCTGGCAACTGCATCTACAGCACCTACAGCATCAGCAGCCAGCATCATGCAGGCCTCAGGTGAGCCTGCACTTTTGTCTGTAATCATTTGCTTTGCTAATTTAGAGGCCAATAAGAATTTTGCTTATTGCTGGAGTCTGAGAGTCAGCGCTTACCTTATTTTCATTTGGACTCATTTCATTTAGAATACTTATTTTCAGTAGGGAAGTAATTATTAACCCTAAGATTTACTATTATTATTAGGCTAGCGCTATTGCCTCATTAACTAATTTTATTGCTTTCACTTTCTACACTCTCGCAGTGAGTGTGATGTTTGAGTGTAGAAATCTATTACTGCAGGATTGGAAGGCCAAGTATCGCAACTCCTGGACAGAGGACCATTCTCGCAATAAACATCTGGAAACCATAGAGTCACGTTCTCTAATAAGCTACTCATAGTAGCTTATGAGTCTAGCAAGTCATAGTCAGTCTAGCAAGCTGGTTCCTTCGATAAACTTCCAATGAACGATCTTTGACTACAGACAACTGCTCAGCAAACTCACACACTCCAAACTTCTCAATGGCCCTGCAGTCCATCGCTCATTTCATTCCTCGAGTTTCTGAATCCTGCTCTCAGGCTGCGAGACGTAAAAGACTAAATGCTTTGTTTTCTGATGACGGGAATGTACTTTTTGTGCGTCACGTAAAATCATTTTTATTGAAAAAATCGTGAAAAATAAAAACGCAACTACTTCAGAAAAGAGATTTAAGTATTTTTAAGAAAAAAGTTTGAAAAATTGGTAAAAATTAAAAACAATTTTTTGTTTAGAAAATAGAGTTTAAAAAGTTCTTAAGGCAATATGTCAGAGATGAATGTATAATTAGTGTCATGAACAGTTTTTAATCGACTTCTCAAGAAGTCAGAAGTGGTCACAGCTTCTCAGTGCCTGCAGCAGCACCTTCCTTCGTCCCAAGCATCCCTATAAACGCATTGTGGTTTAAAATTTTGTCGATGATTGACTGCTGAGAGTGAATGCAATTACTGACTTCTGTACTTACCGACAATTACGGCACAAAATGCCCCAAGGGCAGCATGGGGTCGACATAGTGTTGTGCGCGTGATGTCCGTTTTAAAAAGAAATTACCGAAATATGCTTCCACAAAAATTAAGAAAGCCCTGTCGAAGGCCGTGGCTCATTAAATGTCTCATCTGTATTATCACATGTAGACGTCATTGTCAGAATTGTAATGTCAGAACCTAACTGTTCTACACAGTTCTACTGGTACCCTGTTCTCAACAGTGATCTCATCCATTCTAGGTGGAAATATTCTGGATGTATTCTATCCACCTGTCCCATATTCGTAATCTACACCGAAATTTGCTCTGCATCTTGGTGAATCGATTCAAATCAGAGATCGAGTATTCACTAGTTTGTCTGCTGGTTAGCAGCTAAAGATTGAAAGTTGATGACAAAAAAGTTCTATTGTCGCAAAGTTACAACTAAGCGTCTTAAACGAAATTTACTTAACTTTAACTATTGATAATAAATCAACTTTAAAAAAGGGCTTTACGATTCAACAATGTAGGAGCACTCCTAGAAAAAAACAATGAGTATAGGTTTCGGTATAGCTGTTTATTAAATTAGATTGGAAATCCTTACCGGCTGCACCATGCATAGTACGAGCGTACACATATATGATACGTACATGTAGCTAGCCAGTGTAAGTTCCACTATGGCTATAGTACGCAGAGAGAAACAGAAAACATTAAATTTATAAATAGTCTCAACGCCTGCGCTAAGTATAGATCAGCGAAGAGGTACAACATTCCAGTTTATTGTAGCCTGTAAGTGCATGCAGCGTATAGAAAGTAGAGTTTAGTAGATCTTAGAGTATTTCTTATAATTTATTTTTAAGAAAAATTGTATAGACTAAATAGAAATTCATAACATTAAAATTCATGATAATTTGGTAATTTAAACTATATTTCCGTCAGTTGACAGTCAGTCAGACAATGTTGAAACTTTTTTAATCGAATTATGGAAGTAGATATCAGCTTAATAAATATAATTATAGAAATATCTATCGAGACATGATTTAAATATAGACCCAATAGCAATTACATTACAAGTCCAAATGAAAGATGCCAGTTATTAAGCAAAACTCATTGATACACTGTTGGTTGTATGCCCATGTTCTGCAAACAATTAGTTCATGTTCTCTGGGCAATTAGACTTACGAAAGTTTAAAATTGACGTCACGGTGTGAGCGCAAAAACCGACAGCACAGCTGCAGCAGCGGCAACCGCAAAAACCAGATGAGCTCTTTTTCCCCAATGTACGCAGCAGCAACTTCCAGCTAACTTGGCCGCTCTGAGTAGTGTACAGTAATAATGACTGACTGACTGACTAACAGACTGACTGACTGACTGACTGACTGACTGACTGACTGACTGACTGACTGACTGACTGACTGACTGACTGACTGACTGACTGACTGACTGACTGACTGACTGACTGACTGACTGACTGACTGACTGACTGACTGACTGACTGACTGACTGACTGACTGACTGACTGACTGACTGACTGACTGACTGACTGACTGACTGACTGACTGACTGACTGACTGACTGACTGACTGACTGACTGACTGACTGACTGACTGACTGACTGACTGACTGACTGACTGACTGACTGACTGACTGACTGACTGACTGACTGACTGACTGACTGACTGACTGACTGACTGACTGACTGACTGACTGACTGACTGACTGACTGACTGACTGACTGACTGACTGACTGACTGACTGACTGACTGACTGACTGACTGACTGACTGACTGACTGACTGACTGACTGACTGACTGACTGACTGACTGACTGACTGACTGACTGACTGACTGACTGACTGACTGACTGACTGACTGACTGACTGACTGACTGACTGACTGACTGACTGACTGACTGACTGACTGACTGACTGACTGACTGACTGACTGACTGACTGACTGACTGACTGACTGACTGACTGACTGACTGACTGACTGACTGACTGACTGACTGACTGACTGACTGACTGACTGACTGACTGACTGACTGACTGACTGACTGACTGACTGACTGACTGACTGACTGACTGACTGACTGACTGACTGACTGACTGACTGACTGACTGACTGACTGACTGACTGACTGACTGACTGACTGACTGACTGACTGACTGACTGACTGACTGACTGACTGACTGACTGACTGACTGACTGACTGACTGACTGACTGACTGACTGACTGACTGACTGACTGACTGACTGACTGACTGACTGACTGACTGACTGACTGACTGACTGACTGACTGACTGACTGACTGACTGACTGACTGACTGACTGACTGACTGACTGACTGACTGACTGACTGACTGACTGACTGACTGACTGACTGACTGACTGACTGACTGACTGACTGACTGACTGACTGACTGACTGACTGACTGACTGAATGACTGACTGACTGACTGACTGACTGACTGACTGACTGACTGACTGACTGACTTGAGTGAGTGGGTGACAGACTGACTGACTGACTGACTGATCGCCATAATGTAACAGAAAAGTATCAGCAGCAGAAGCTTACACGCACAATGGACAAAGGGGAATTGGGCAAACGCAGAACATTTGCTCTTTGTTCTTTACATTTACACGTTTAAACTGACATGTAAAAATTTGGAACTCCTTTGATAATTTGATAAACCACATTGGCCCACCGTAACCTTTATGTTGCAAACCATCTCTGAAAAATCTCGATATTCTTGTTCATAACGTTTCGGACAGAAATAGCCTCACGCAGAACCGTCCTCAGAAAAAGGCAGTACTTAAGGTAGTACAGTACATGTTCGAGCGTACGAGCCTAGAAGATAGACTGTGTTACTGGTATACTGAGCCGGGGAAGATATGGGTCAGATAGACTTAATGCTTTTCATTTCATTGGTTGCCACACCCTCGACTTGGTATCGCCTTCAAAAAATTGAAACTATGAATTCAAAACAATCACGAACGCAAAAAGTGACTCTCTGATCCTGACTCTCTAATCCTGACTCTCTGATTCTGAATCTCTGATCCTGACTCTCTGATCCTGACTCTCTGATCCTGACTCTCTCTGATCCTGACTCTCTGATCCTGACTCTCTGATCCTGACTCTCTAATCCTGACTCTCTGATCCTGACTCTCTGATCCTGACTCTCTGATCCTGACTCTCTGATCCTGACTCTGCGATGATCCTGACTCTCTGATCCTGACTCTCTGATCCTGACTCTCTGATCCTGACTCTCTGATCCTGACTCTCTGACTGACGATCTTGACTCTCTAATCCTGACTCTCTCTGATCCTGACTCTCTGATTTTGACTCTTTCTGATCCTGACTCTCTGATCCTGACTCTCTGATCCTGACTCTCTGACTGACGATCTTGACTCTCTGATCCTGACTCTTTGATGATCCTGACTCTCTGATCCTGACTCTCTGATCCTGACTCTCTGATCCTGACTCTCTAATCCTGATTCTCTCTGATCCTGACTCTCTGGTCTTGACTCTCTCTGATCCTGACTCTCTGATCTGACTCTCTGATCTTGACTCTCTTTCTGATCCGGACCTTTAGGATTTAAAATTAGGATTTGGAGTGAGCAAACGAACGATTATTGCAGGACAGACTTGTTTTTTATGAATTTTTCACGCTATTGACAGTAGCAACTCTGCAAAAATACTGTTTTCTTGTCAACCAGCTTTTTCGACTGAGGCCAATACGCATATTATTGCTCTCTTTTTGCAGTGTGAGTGGTAGAGATCTGTTGTCGTAATGATTGGAAGGTTAAAATTATCGCAACGATCCTTTACATAGGACCATTCTCGTCTGAACGTATGGAAATCATAGAGTTCAAGTTCTCTCATGTTTTACTTCGATAGACATCCGAAGCGCAGAGGCCTCGTTTGAGTGAGAAATGACGGTTGCGGCCCCACAATCCATCTCCAATTCCACGAGTTCCTATACTCTCAGGCTACCAAACATAAAGAACGAATGCCGATACATGTACTTTGTTTTCTGATAGCTGGAATGAACTGTTTGGTGCGTCACATAAAACCTTTTTTATTTAAGCAGGCAATAAAAACAAATGTAGCTCGTATTAAAAAAGGGATTTACATGTAATTGATCTTTTGAAAAACAGTTAAAGAAATGTTAAAATTTTAAATTAAAAACAAAATTTCCGTTCTAAAAACAAAAAATTAAAGAAAATAATTTTGAGCCAAGATGTAAAAGATAAATACGAGTATAGCAATAAATTATCGTTCCAAACATTGTTCAATCGACTTCAGAGTAAGAAGCGGTCACAGTGGCGGCAGTGGCACTGGCAGCAGCAGCAATGCTGCTCAAATGCTGCTCAGTGCCTACAGCAACACCTTCCTTGGCTCCAAGCAATCCTATAAACACATTGCGATTAAAATTTGGTCGATACTGTCAGCTGAGAGTAAATGGAATTGCTGACTTCTGTACTTACCAACAACGAAGGCATAAATAATACCAAGAGCAGCATGGTGACGCCATAGTGTCAGTGCGAGATGTGAGTTTTAAAATAGATTAGAGAAAAAGATACACAAAAATAAAAAAGCCCACTCGGAGGCTGTGCTTCATTAAATGCATCATCTGCCCATGCAGACGTCATTGCAGTTTTGTAACGCCAGAACCTTCTATTCCAAATGGATCTACCCTGTTCTAAACAGAGATCTCATCCATTCTTCTGACTAACCATCTGTCCTCTAATCGCACCTTACACTGGAATTTGCTCTGCATCTGGGCGAATCGACTCAAATCAGATATCGAATCGAGTATCTGTGCTAGTCTGGCTGTTGATTGCAATTAAGGCCTAAAAATTAATTACATAAAAGTGCTAGTAGCAAAGTTACAATCATAAATCCTCTTGCAGGAAGTGCCTTAACGATTCAACAATACTTCAACGTACCCTATAAAACAAATGCAATATACTAATATTACAAATTGGTATTTCTACATAGTGAGGCGTTGAGTAGAGCTGTTGACTAGACTAGATTGGAAATCCTATCAACCAGTTGTACAATGCACAGTACAGCTATCAATGTACATTTTAGTATATATGTCTCCTGTCCATTGTATAGCTAGCTAATATTCTAGCTGTAGCGTACATGTAGCTGTAGTACGCAGCGAAAACCGAAAACGTTGAACTAAAACAGAACCAAACGCCTGCGCTCAGTATAGATCAGCTATGAGGTACTTGCCAGTTTGTAGTCTGTGAGAGCATGCAGCGTATCTTTTGTATCTATCGAAACATCATTTATATGTACTTGAGTGACTGACTGACTGACTGACTGACCGACTTGAGTGAGTGGGTGACTGACTATTTAAGTAATGTTTTAGAAAGATGTTTTAAAATGTTAAAAATATTTTTTTTACCTAAAACGATTGGAAATTTTACAGCAGCAGCTGCTACAGCTTACTGCTACAGCAGAAACCATCAAAATCTGATGAATACTTCTTCGCCAATAATTAATATGTACGCAGCAGCAACTTCCGGCTCTCCTGGCCTGTCTTAGTAGTGTACGAAAAATAATGACTGACTGACTGACTGCATGCCTTGAGTAAGTGAGTGGGTGACTGACTGACTGACTGACTGACTGACTGACTGACTGACTGACTGACTGACTGACTGACTGACTGACTGACTGACTGACTTGAGTGAGTGGGTGACTGACTGACTGACTGTCTGACTGACTGACTGACTGACTGACTGACTTGAGTGAGTGGGTGACTGACTGACTGACTGACTTGAGTGAGTGGGTGACTGACTGACTGACTGACTTGAGTGAGTGGGTGACTGACTGACTGACTTGAGTGAGTGGGTGACTGACTGACTGACTGACTGACTGACTGACTGACTGACTAACTGACTGACTGACTATTTAAGTAATGTTTTAAAACAATGTTTTAAAATTAAAAAATATTTTTTGTACCTAAAACGATTGGATTTTTTTAGCTAAGATTTGAAAATGTCAGTTATGGATAAATTTTGATAAACAATGTTCAATAGACTTCAAAAGACGTTAGAAGCGGTCACAGTAGCGGCGGAATATTCTGATCAGTGCTTGCAGCAGCACCTTCCTTCGCTCCAAGCAATCTTATCAACAAATTACGCTACAACATAGTTGATAGTGACTGCTGAGAGTCAAAGTAATTACTGAGTTGCGTACTCACCAACAACGAGGGGCAGAAAATACCCCTCATGGGGTAGCATGGTGTCAGCGCGAGTTGTCAGTTTTAAAAGAAATTACAGAAATCGATTACCACAAATAATATGAACGCCTAGTCAGAGGCTGTGCCTCATTAATTCCATCATCGATCTGTACATGTAGACGTCATTGTTAGAATCTATAATAAACAGATATATCCCGTTCTCAGCACAGATCTCATCCATTCTACCTACGGGATTTTAAAAGCATGTATTCTGTCCACCTTGACCCTACTCGTACCTTACACCAAAACTTACTCCGTTCCGTATATGTACAAATCACAGCCTATGAAAGTAAACACATCAATTCAAATCAGAGATCGAGTAATATCTGCTATCAATAGTTTTGTCCGTTGGTTGGTAATTAACAACTGAAAGTTGATGACAATAAAAGTTTGATTGTAGCAAGGATACACTCAAGAATCTTAACCAAATGCTGCTATCTTTAACGATACAACTGAATCATCTTGTAGAAAGTGCTTTACGATTCAACAATGCTTTAGCGTACTTCAACTACGAAATAGTATACTCGTACAGAGTTAGACGGCGAAATATACTAGATTGAAAGTAATAAAACGGATGTACGCTTGTACATAGTGTAAATCTGTCCATGTAGCTAACTAATGTACGAGCTAAGTTCCACTATGGCTTGTCCGCAGCGAGGTAAATCTACGCTCGTACATATAGAATCCAACGCCGGTGCTAAGTATAGATCAGGCGTTGAGGTCTTCCCAGTTTATTGTGGTCAGCTATAACCTTGTAATACTCGTACATGCAGCGTATCTCGTATAGTAACCAGGACTACGAGTACAATACATAGACTTGTGGGGATGATGATTTCTTTTGCATTTATTTTCAACTGGTTTCGGCACACAGATTACATTTTTGAATTTTTAATGAGGCCGCCAGGGTGCACACAACCCCCGCCTCTAATAAAAAAATAAAAAAAACAAAAACACCAATTAATGAGTAGGTGAAAAACAAGTTTGATAATTTTCAAAAAGAGCACATAAAGGTGGTATTAAAATCCTAGTGAACAATGACTTCAAAAAACTTGAATTTTTACGAGCCATTACTCAAGAAACTCAAATTTGCTCGCAGTCATATATATTCGGAATAAAGAATCGGCTTTAAAACATGATTGCCGCTATTGGACTGTTGATGGGTGAAGGTGTTGTCACTACTCGGGCCAACTCAATTAATTGCAGTCTCTCAATGCAGTATCTAGCTAGACCCCTGTGCCAATGTTTAGTCAGCGTGCTTGTGACAGCATGGCTCCTTTTTCTTCAAACTTCTTGCTTTCATTTTTACCTCTCTAGAAAAACGGGATTAAAATTGAGTTGCACCTTTGGTACTGACAATTAATGAAATTAAAATATCTAATTGACTTTCAGGAGAGACATATAGACAGACAGAAGGACAGACAAACAGTCAGACAGACAGACAGACAGAAGGACAGACAAACAGTCAGACAGACAGACAGACAGACAGAAGGACAGACAAACAGTCAGACAGACAGACAGACAGACAGACAGACAGAAGGACAGACAAACAGTCAGACAGACAGACAGACAGAAGGACAGACAAACAGTCAGACAGACAGACAGAAGGACAGACAAACAGTCAGACAGACAGACAGACAGACAGAAGGACAGACAAACAGTCAGACAGACAGACAGACAGACAGAAGGACAGACAAACAGTCAGACAGACAGACAGACAGACAGAAGGACAGACAAACAGTCAGACAGACAGACAGACAGAAGGACAGACAAACAGTCAGACAGACAGACAGAAGGACAGACAAACAGTCAGACAGACAGACAGACAGACAGACAGACAGACAGACAGACAGACAGACAGACAGACAGACAGACAGACAGACAGACAGACAGACAGACAGACAGACAGACAGACAGACAGACAGACAGACAGACAGACAAACAGACAGACAGACAGACAGACAGACAGACAGACAGACAGAAGGACAGACAAACAGTCAGACAGACAGACAGACAGACAGACAGACAGACAGACAGACAGACAGACAGACAGACAGACAGACAGACAGACAGACAGACAGACAGACACACAGACAGACAGACACACAGACAGACACACAGACAGGCACACAGACAGACAAACAGACAGACACACAGACAGGCAGACAGACAGACAGAAGGACAGACAAACAGTCAGATAGACAGACAGACAGACAGACAGACAGACAGACAAACAGACAGAATGACAGACAGACAGACAGACAGACAGACAGACAGACAGACAGACAGACACACAGACAGACACACAGACAGGCACACAGACAGACAAACAGACAGACACACAGACAGGCAGACAGACAGACAGACATACAAAGGAAGGTACAGATCTTACTGGCACTTTTCGCAGTTGGCGGGATCTGGACAGCACGCATTGTCAGGTGAATCAGCACTGCGAGTACAGGTGCTTCCAATGTTGCCCATGCTTTCTTATTGAAAATAAGCTTACTAAATTCGATATTAAACTTGATGTGATCAAATTTGTCCAATAACTTCTTCATAGCTACCTACAGTCGAGCATATTGTATTATGTATAGAAAGGGATCAGTGCAGTACCCCATTCTAAATGCATATCAGAGTCATGGTTTGATTTTGATATTTGTTAGTTATTATCATTATTAACTCTGACGCTTTTCTGCTTCTGTAATCTATGAAAATGACATTAATCACGAGCTTACTTGCCCCATGCATATTCTAACTCTTTTTTTCAGACATTACGCCATCAAGACCTTAACGTCATGTTATTTGGCACTAGAATGCCTCAGAAGTACCGCTTTGGTGGCATTCTACTGTTACTAGTGATTTGGGAGAATCCAGAAATTAGGTGGGTAGTTTCCACTGTCTACGAGCTAAAAATAGACCACACGCTATCTGTTCCTGGACTAGTGAAAAGGATTTCGGTTCCTCATGTCTCGTGCATGTACAGCAATCGGGTGCTATTTTTGGTACTCACGAAACTTCCGAGTCAACAATCAGTTTTGGTAATAATTATTTCGGTATTAGTGAGAACAAATGCTGCATCTGAATGCTGATTGAATAGAGAATACACTTGTAGAGTTTTATGAGATTGAAAATACTGACTTGGATCCTGACTCTCTGATCCTGACTCTCTGATCCTGACTCTCTGATCCTGACTCTCTGATCCTGACTCTCTGATCCTGACTCTCTGATCATGACTCTCTGATCATGACTCTCTGATGCCGACTCTCTCTGATGCCGACTCTCTCTGATCCCGACTCTCTCTGATCCCGACTCTCTCTGATCCCGACTCTCTCTGATCCCGACTCTCTCTGATCCCGACTCTCTCTGATCCTAAATATTTTTTATCTTGACTCTGATCTTGACACATTTGTGTTTCAAACAAACTTTCTGCCTATTGCTTACTGTTTATGGACAAAAGGAGTTTACGAGCGTAGAGTTGTTAGCTTATTCATTGTTATTTCAAATATATTGTAGATAATATGGTCATAAAAAGAGAAAATTTCCAGCTACATGATATATATGGATACCGCAACTCAAGGACTCGATAGGAAGACTTTGATTACTTTTTCAAAAAAATGTAAAAAGAAAATGTTTTTTTATCAAAGAAGGCACTTGTACTCTGCCAGTGACGTGTAAGTCAAGTCAAATTCAAGAAATTTTGGGCCAAATTCAAGTCAAGGTTTGGGTTTACTGGTGCACTGGGCCGCTGTGCACTCCTGTGTGTGTGTTTGCCTGTACGTATGACTGCGTACGTATCCGCGCGCTTGTGTGCCTGCTCAGGGGAGTCAGCGGAATGAGCAGTAATGTCTCTCACCGGTTGTGTGACAATGTCACTTACAGTGCGTGTACACATAAGATAGAAAGTGTATAAGCTAAGAACAGGAAACTTCCATGTGGCCAAAAATAGCACATGCGTGGGTTCTAATTTTGTTAGCCTTACCTATTTTCCAGTACCTTAGTTTTTGAGCGTTTGCTATTAAAAATATTTGTTCTGAATAAAACAAAATGTAGATATTGTTTAGGAATTGATAGTTTATATAAAAGTATAAATATGTCAGCAGTCAGCTTTTGCTGACATTGAGAATGACCCGAAGATCACAGCTAGATAAAATCGATGCTGATGTCAGCTGCATTATCCGCTCCACGGCTGCTCGCTAGATTTGGCTCTTCGATTGGAACTCCAGGATCTATGGTAGCATCGCCAGCAATGGCCGACAGCATTGTACATTCAACATCGTCTGTAGCGGGTTTGCAGCCTCTGAAATGAGTAACTGTGTGCATTTAGGGAAAAGAGCTTCGGGCTGGCGATTCTGCGCAGATAAACAATGCGACTTACGTGCCGCTCGGGTGTACGCAGCATCCGTCACGGCAGCCTTTGCAGTTGTCTCTTCTAAAATTGTCAAAACGTTAAAGAACTGCTTTACAGAGGCATGACAGGGTCAATGGAACCAGAGAGGATCCAGTCCCACTCTAGGGAGGTTGCTAGCGCGAGTAGATATTTCTATAACTTAATATCGAAACCATGCAAGGCGAGTAGGAATTCTTTTGAGTGTCGCTTCTTGAGGAGAGAAACGAACACAGAGGCTTCCTTGCCGCGTACCTAAAAAGCCAATTAACAGTTATGAATAAAAATGCTTACACACTCTTGCATTCGACACAATCTTTCTTTTGACAGCATTGGGAAGAAACTGGGCCCATGGTGTTGAAGAATTTATTTGTGGTTTGTCAGAAGCCCTCGCCCGCTGTAGAGAAATCAAATCACCAACACTTTGGTCGAATAGCATAGCAAAGCTGGGTCCAGGATTCTTTAAATGAAGTCAATATTGGTGAAAACACGGCAGTACATGCAGGTTGTACCGCATCCATCGGTCTTGCACAAAATACATGCCAGAAGACATTTCGATTGAAAAACTTGCATGAAGAACTACCTGATTTTCCAATCCATTATCGTGTGGCGACAATTTTGTCGACTTTTTAGCATTCCAACCGGTAATCTACGCGACCAGTTCATGAGCGGTGTCTGTTCGGTATATGCTGCTCGTAAATCTTTAACTAAAGTCAGTGTTTTAATGTTAGAATAGGATAAAAAAAGTCATTAACAAACGATGATGCCATCAAAAATCCTTTCGGAGGCATTCGGAATAAATATTTATACATATTAATAGTTGATACAAAAATACTTCGGAATTCGGTTAATTTGAAACAGTAGATTTAAGAGTAAATCGTAGGGTTGTAGCCTAGAGTGGTTAGAGGGTCGGACTCACGACTCAAAGGTCAGGGGTTCGATACACAAACCAATTTGTGACCCTGAGCAAGGCAATTTACCCTGCAGTGCTTCAGTTCACATAGCTCGTAACTGTAAAATGGGTGCTAGTGCTAGTGGACTGAACAGCCGTACGCAGCCCTCGACTGAGCTGTCGGGAGCACAAATCTGACGCAATCTATGAATATTATTTGTAGAGTTCGAGCACAGTTACCAAAAGGAGTTTTTTTTAATATTTAAGTCAGTTGGCTTTACATCAGCCTAGTAAAACAATTTAGCTATGCAGGCGATGCCAGCAACCACAGCTCCACCGGCTATCACTATAGGCGCAGCAGCAACAGCCGCTGCACCAACAGCAGCTCCAGCGCCACCAGCAGCAACAATGCTTGTTGCTACACTCTTGCCGCGACAGCCACTAAAAGAAAGAAAATGTAGAGAGGAAAATTGCGTCAGCAATTGCAACTGCTTACGTAATCAAACGTGTTCAATAGTAAATAAAGACACACTTGCCGCCTGGATGAGCGCAGCATCCTCCTGACAGCTTCCTAAAACAGCGCAAAAATTCAAATTAAGGAAATAAGAGAATTGAGCGCCTCTTTTTATTGGGATCTTTTTTGAATTATCAATGCTTTTTCATCGCATCATGTTTTGACGCGCCATCATGATTTATGAGCTAATTTACAAGCTTCTGACTCTACTCTTAAATTACTCTTACTCTTAGATGACAATGGATGACCATAAATGACCGTAGATGACCAGCTAGACACTTACAAGGCTAATGGACATGGAGTTTATTCATCCAGCTCTCCATCAGCTCTTCCCCTAACGCATCAGCTCGATCTTATCATCAGCATCAACATCAGGATCGAAGTTAAAATTCAGTCATACTTAGATGATCTGATTGATGGCTGGCTTGATGGGCATGAGTCTATGAGCCCATAGACTAAAGTTTTTGTCGATTTTCAAGCTTGAATTTTCTAACTATGATCAGTTAAAAGCTCATAGGATTAACCTGAGCAGAAAATGCTACATAAACTACCTGTGAGGATACTGACTATCACTGACTATCTGGTAGTTGTGGGAGTCCAGAGCTCTCAAAAATTGATTTCTGAGCTCTCAGGCACGTCAGTCGAAGGCTGAGAGGCTACGTAGAGGCTCGTAGTTAGATCAACCAGAAGTGTCAAAATAATGGCAGCATTATCAATTTACTTCACTCACATTTGAATGCAGATCCCACAAAAAGGTTTATGACAACACTGATTCATGATGGTTGACTCTGCATGAATTTCAATAAAATACAGGACAATACAGTGTTGAAAAAGGCCATAGATCTACTCGTAAATAGTTGATAGCTGCCTTAATGCATATTTATGACAGGTAGTACCTCATCAATCTTAGACGAGCTCAGTAAGCGAAGGGCTATGCTTGAGTTCGAATTTGGTTACTCTTCAGCGGAGTAGATGTACGAAGTACATCAAAACTGCTTTCCATCAACGAGATAATTGCATGCATGACGCCAGTGACTCAAATACTGATTTTTTGCCTAAAGTTTGTTGAAAATATACATTAGCTGAATAAAACCTAATTTAGCACTCGCATGATAGCTGAACATATAGTTGGACGAAAAGAATGATTTGAGAATAGAAAACTCGAGAGGGCGAGAGAATTGGAGTAGAACCTTGTACAAGCTAAGTCGAATTTAGGAATTCAGCGAAAGCCATCTTAAATTGAGTTGGATTGAATTGAGTAATACATTCAGATTGATAATTTTGAATAAGTAGTTCACTAAAGATGTTGCAATTGAGAACAGCAATAGGTGTTGTTCTGTAGAAGTCTGTGGGACGTCTTTGATTTTCAACAGCATGAGGATACCAGCGAACAAGTTTTTGACCTTTTTGAGTTCCTGGCAACCCGCCAAGTGGCAGTTCCTATTAGTCCCTCTGGACAGCAGCACATGAGCTTACTAGACTTTGCAACAACCCCACCGTGAAGGCGTAAAAATTCTTTACAGAGCTAGAATAATTCGTATTGCATCTACGCGTACAGAACTGCGAATGTACTTTTATAGACTGCAAGCGCTGCAGTGCACGCTATCCGGGAATTTACACTGGATTAGAAGTGTGCGCCAAAGTCTTGAAATTGGCAATCCTGAATAATAATCATATGGCATCAAAATAACTCCAGTTTTTGTAAATTTGGTGAATAATCGAACGGCAAACGACAAATCTCGGACTCGGACTGACTTTTATCTATAAAGTTGAGTTTAAGCTTAGTTTATTAATAATGTAATTTAGTCCAAACCCCTTGCATGCTTGTATTTAAAACCTTGCCCGTTGAGTAGCCAGGGAAAGTCGCTGAATAACTGAATAAACATGTTAAAAAAATTTCTTGTGATGAAATCACCGATCAAATCAATTGGGATCCATTTAGCATAGTTTAAACAAAACTTTGATATTGAATAATGAGCCAAGAATAATAAAGACAGGTATGAAAATTGGAAATCATGGTCCTAGCTTGTAAATCCAGCGAATGGCGTTTGAAAGAGTGACCACACGGCTAATTTACGGCTTTTCATCTAAATCTTACCTGCGGCCGTTTCTAAGAAACCAGCCTCTCAAGGTGAAAACTCGTCGACACGGTGATATTAGAATTCTAGAGAATTACTAAAGCAAAGTCACCATGATCACGCTGAATACAAGGTCAAAATCAAAATACGCTCGTAATGTTAAATCAGATAGTAAAACAGACAAACAAAGTCTTACATGCACAGCTCACATTTGGCTGGATCTTTACAACACCTGTCTTTGTCCTCCTCCTGACTCTCAGTCTTGCTTCCACTTTTATCAATGCCGCCTGGTTTTTAGTGACCTCTTGTAAGTAATGTATCGTTACCGAAAATTGCGGGAAATCAAGGGAAAAGCATCCCATTTTTATCTATCCTCGGAACCGTTAAGTAGAGAAGAATTAGCACGTAAAAGGTTATTGATAATTTTTGCTCTTGATCAAGCTCCATGACATCATACGCATGGTTATTATGACAAAAATTAATTGCTGGAAAGATAACTTTCTTAACTTAATGTGACATACGAGCGTACAATCAGCAGTCACATTGTTGAGGCATTTACAGCACACATCTTTTAAGGTCTACAAAATCACGTAGAAGATTTATATCCTTCTCAATTGCGTAAAGAGCAGTTTAGTACGAGTTACTGCTGGAGAATCCAAATCAGGTACTTCCCCAGATCTAAATATAGCCTAAACGCGAGGGCTAAATAGAACGCGGCAAGTACTAGCTCGTATTGCGCATTTGCGTCGTCCTTTTATTGTACCACCTATCGTCCACAACTCCTTGGGTTGGTAGTTTTCTAACCAACTGCTCTTAGCCACTGTAGCTGCTAATTCCAATCTTTATCGCTTTTTATCGCTTTTCGAGCGTATATATTTATACACTACTTTAGAAATTCAAGCAGTAGTATCTGTATAAAGTAGCTGCAATCTATGAGCACAAGTCAAGAAACGAACAGTGTTACTTTACTTATATAGAGACACGAGTCATCTGTCTTCGTTTCTGCACTGTTTCGCAACCATCGCGGTTGCAGCCCCTGCTGGATCCGCACAAGTGCCCTCAACAAAACGGGTTCCGGCACCATCGCGGCACAATGGCACAGATCCTGGCTCTTTTTCGAGTCATCGAGGAGGCGCGGATACACCAGTCGATCCTACGATTGTTATTTTTATAAATTTCACCCAGGAATTCGACTCCATCGTCAGGGCAGTGCTCCAGAAGGAGCTCCGTGCGTAAAACGTTCTAGAGCACCTTTCACACCAATGAAAAGTGACACGAAAACTGTCCTGGCAACACTGAACGACATATGAGACCTATTCGAGACATCCTCTGGGCTGTTTCAGGGAGATTTGATGCTTGACTGAATGCTTGAGGACTGCTCTGACTTACTTACTGGACTTAACTGCAGGGCAGTCCGAAGACGCAGAGGGGAGGCGAGAGTCGCCCATTCCGCTACTTAAACCCTGGTGTCCCGCCCGCTTCGGCAATGGTGCGGGGCCAGTCAGGGCGGTCCGCCAGTACGTCCTGCAGCGTTTTCTTCATTCGGGAAGAAAGAGGCTCGTCTAGTTGCCCGAAGGAACCGGACGAGCCGTGAGATGTTCTAGGGTCTACAAACATCATCGATAGATGGGTTTGGACCGAGGTGGTTTAGCCGCTCCCTGGTGAAGAACGGGCATTGACAGACGAAATGCTGAGCATCTTCGTTGTCGTACTCGCAAAACAGGACTGTTCTCTTACCAACTAATATGGCTTTCTGGAGCGGTGATGCATGAGTCGACGCAAAGCAGAGAGGCGGCTCAGCGTGCTTGCCTAGCGCTGCTGTCTTAGACAAGCTAAATTTGCTTGATGGTCAGCACGAAGAAGAATATCTTGCTTGCTTGCTAAAATGCGCGAGGCAACGCCACTTCTGCGATGACAGGATCGTTCGTCTACATTGTCGGTCTGATTCCTAACACCCGCGAGAATCTTTGGCGTTGCCGTTGGGTTATTAAGACTGCCTCTCGTTCTGTGAGGGCTGTCTTGTAGTCTAAGATCTGACCGTCAGAGGGCGGAGTTGTTCCAGGTGGTGGTCAAGACCGTCCTATTTTAGAATTTCGAGACTTGGATGCTGACAGACTCGCTTAAACAGCAAGTTGACGCGGCGCACGCTGGCCGAGCCAGTTTCCAACGCGAAACTGTACGCCCCGCACGCCTGGATAGCACGACAACTGCCTGCGACGACAACTGCCTGCGACGACAACTGCCTGCGACGACAACTGCCTGCGACGACAACTGTCTGCGACGACAACTGCCTGCGACGACAACTGCCTGCGACGACAACTGCCTGCGACGACAACTGCCTGCGACGACAACTGCCTGCGACGACAACTGTCTGCGACGACAACTGCCTGCGACGACAACTGCCTGCGACGACAACTGCCTGCGACGACAACTGCCTGCGACGACAACTGTCTGCGACGACAACTGCCTGCGACGACAACTGCCTGCGTCGACAACTGCCTGCGACGACAACTGCCTGCGACGACAACTGCCTGCGACGACAACTGCCTGAGACGACAACTGCCTGCGACGACAACTGCCTGCGACGACAACTGCCTGCGACAACAACTGCCTGCGACGACAACTGCCTGCGACGACAACTGCCTGCGACGACAACTGCCTGCGACGACAACTGTCTGCGACGACAACTGCCTGCGACGACAACTGCCTGCGTCGACAACTGCCTGCGACGACAACTGCCTGCGACGACAACTGCCTGCGACGACAACTGCCTGAGACGACAACTGCCTGCGACGACAACTGCCTGCGACGACAACTGCCTGCGACAACAACTGCCTGCGACGACAACTGCCTGCGACGACAACTGCCTGCGACGACAACTGCCTGCGACGACAACTGCCTGCGACGACAACTGCCTGCGACGACAACTGCCTGCGACGACAACTTTATTTGTGCGTGTGTTCCCTGTTGCTTTAGTTCAAGTTAACAACAAAGTGAACCAATGTACTGTAGTAGCAGCAAATAGTTTCTGTCGACTTAAAATCGTGTAACTAAATAAAAAATATAAAACATATAATTTTGAATTCAATACACTAAAGCCTGTTTTCTATTTCTCTGTTTGGTATTTTATATTTTTTCTAATTACAAATAATAACTATGATGTTGCGCTCTGAGTTGCTGAACAAGCTCAGCTTGCAGTCAGCTGTCGCCGCAGGCAGTTGTCGCGCAGGCAGTTGTCGTAGAACCACACGCCTCGTCCGTTCCAGAGCGAATTGTTGCGGCCGTCGGCGACTCCAGCTGTCAGGGCGCATCATCCCGTGCACCGAGTCGTACTGCCCACAGCTGGCACAGGAGGTGCTACTGCTGACGCTGCAGGCACCCTACTGGCGAGGATACTTTGTGTCTCATCGACTGCCTGCTGGCTGACGCAGACGCCCCGCTTTCGACCTACGTTCGCACCCAGGCCCGAAGACGCGCCCTGTGACTCTGCTGCCTTAAAGAACTAACTGAAAACTGGCATTGTTGCTGATGATTCCGTTCGACTCGCAGACGAATCCGCGCAAGTTCGAGAAAGTTCGATTTATTGATGAATTTCAGTTGCATTAACGTACCACAGTGAGGCGTGAGGCAGCATTCCATTGTCATTGATCCGCTGCCAGCCTCCCCTTTTGGTGTCTGTCTCATCGGCCAGGTCGCTTAATCCGAACCACAGCATGCAGTGAGTGCAGCTCACGCTGGGCATTTGGTGCAGCACCTTCAACGATTCGTACTGGTTCAACAGCTCGCCTCCCATCTCCTGGCATCGTTGATTGGCCTCGCACCAGGTGTAATTGTGGGCCATTTTAACAAACATGCACCTGCCGGATTCGAGTTGAAACGGAGCAGGGCACGGAGCCGTCACTGACTGAAGGGTCTGCAGAATCAGCAGCGCATTGAGTAATCTGGAGATCTGCATCAGTCTTGAGCAGGAATGTTAGATTGGAGTCTGTACAGCCCTGTGACGATTTTGCTTTTGCTTGCCGGTTCCATTTGAAGCTGGCGCTTTTCTGCTCGAGTTGAAGCTGAAGTGAGCCATCTGAGTATAGTTTGTAAAAGACTCAAGCAGCTTAGTTCATCAACTCTGCAGGTTTTGCAATTGACAGAATTGATCACTGATCACTTAACTAGCAGTGTTGGCTCATGCTGTTTGAAGGTAATCTGCCGAAAATTGCAGCACCTCTCTATATTTTTCTACGCTTCAGACAAAATACGAGCGGACGACTTACCTATCCTGCTCAGTAGATCAGTCATCAGCAGATTGTGTTTGTCAATGTTCTGGCAGAGTTTCTATAGTCTGGGTGAAATTATTGATCCGATGAGTGTGCGGTAGGCTTCTGATGAGGGAGTAAGTGAGAGTATTAAGTTTAATTTCAAATATTTTTTCCCAAAGAATCGGGGAAGTGTTAGCGAGTCTGTGAGGAAGCGCTGGCGGGGTACACGGAGGAGGAGAACTGCCAAGAGAAGACCAAAGCCTTTAGATGCAGCATCTAGTGGTTACCAATGCTACGCTACAACTAAATGTGTAACCAGATGGCATCACCAGGATGCAGTTAATTATCGAGTAGTTACTGAAGCCGAGATTACTTAGATACCCTGAGACTGCGAGAACTCAGACGGTTTGTTTTTCTAAATAAGTGCTAAAGAAATTAAGCTCGCACATGCACCTGCCGACTCATGGATCTGATGACAAAACAGCTTACTAAAAGTTAGATGTGTTACTACGGTATCATGTAGGGACAACTAAAACACCGTTGTTGTTGGTCAGCTGTTGCTAGCCTTGCGACATAAAAAATGACACTGCTAGATTATATCGCTGTTGAAGTCAACTGTGTCATCCGCTTCACCGTTGCTCGCTAGAGTTGGCTCCCTGATTGGAACTCCAGCATCGATGGCAGCATCGCCAGCATTGGGCGCCAGTATTTTAGGTTCAACACTGTCTGTAGCGGGTTCGCAGCCACTGAAATGAGTAGCATTGTGCATGTAGCGGAAAGAGCTTCGGGCTGGCGATTCTGCGCAGATAAACAAAACAACGTACTTTTTGTTTGGGTGTTTGCAGCATCCGTCACGGTAGCCGTCGCGGCGTTCGCGTTCGTCTCTTCTAAAATTGTCATAATTTTAAATAACCGGTTTTCAGAGGCATATGGCAGGGTCAATGGAACACCAGAGGATCCAGTACCAACTATAGGGAGGTTTTTAGGACCAGTACATATATCTATAAATGAAATATTGATTTCTCTAAAACTTTTCTCGCACCGCTTGAATGTATATTTCATATTGATAACTTTACCAGTTCACTTGAACATTATTATGTTCATATAGAAGCAACTTTACGATTGCGAAATGAATTTGAGGAATCATAGTTATGCGGTCGGAATGCTAAATGGCAAGTCCGACTAATACTGAGCGTCAGATTGACTACTGTGGAAGGGAGTCAGTTGGGCTACTGTGGGAGTCAGATGGGCTACTGGAGAGACGGCTTAATTAACGGCTTAATTAACAACAGGAAAAATGCAATACTTTGTGGGATATTTTATTGGTAATTAATGCTTAAATGACCGCATGCCACGGAGCTTTGAGATTGATTCAAATATATAATAATACAACAAAACAATGAAATACTCCAGACTCTGATTGCTGGGCCAGCCTCCCAGATCCTCAGTTGCTGGGCCAGCCTCCCAGATCCTCAGTTGCTGGGCCAGCCTCCCAGATCCTCAGTTGCTGGGCAGCCTCCCAGTTCCTCAGTTGCTGGGCCAGCCTCCCAGATCCTCAGTTGCTGGGCCAGCCTCCCAGATCCTCAGTTGCTGGGCCAGCCTCCCAGATCCTCAGTTGCTGGGCCAGCCTCCCAGATCCTCAGTTGCTGGGCCAGCCTCCCAGATCCTCAGTTGCTGGGCCAGCCTCCCAGATCCTCAGTTGCTGGGCCAGCCTCCCAGAGTGTCAGTTGCTGGGCCAGCCTCCCAGATCCTCAGTTGCTGGGCCAGCCTCCCAGATCCTCTGTTGCTAAGCCAGCCACCCAGATCCTCAGTTGCTGGGCCAGCCTCCCAGATCCTCAGTTGCTGGGCCAGCCTCCAAGATCCTCAGTTGCTGGGCCAGCCTCCCAGATCCTCAGTTGCTGGGCCAGCCTCCCAGACAGACTCTGGAGTATCTGTCTGGTTCAGTGTATTATTACAAGCGTGTAATGCAGCTCTGCATGTGAGCCTGCCTGATATTACGGGGAGTGAAGATAAACTCGGGCTACTCGTAGAATTCCTTTGTCTATCGTAGCGCGCGGAGTTAAGCTACTGATGATCTCCGCAAGTTTTATCACGGAATAGAAAATAGACCTTAAGCGTCTCGCAATTCGAAAAACTTACACACTTTTACAACGAGGGCAGTCCTCCACCGAACAACACAGACCCATTGTGGATTCAAATGATCCGTGAACCTCGCGTAATTTAGTCGTCAAATGCAAAATTTCGAATTTTACTGCACTGTAGCGGTACTGTATTTACTGTAACAGCAATAAATATTGTCTTAGATGGACCCCATACGAAAGTACCTCAGCGTTATGTTGTCGAGTCTCATTTTTTAACTAGATCGTCTTCATTGGATGCTCATCATTTTGCAGCAATGCGAACCGAGTGAGTTGGCTACCATGAATATCGACACGTAACCGACGGCCACTTTGCTTCTTCTCCATCAAAGCTATGAGTTTATACTGTGCAAGTCTTAATTTAGAGCACACGTTTTGTCAAATTTAAACTTGGTCAACAAGGTCGTGGAAATAGAATTCATCTAGGCTTAACACTCTCGTGCTAGTTCGAGTATGAGATGGGCACTTACACACAGACTCCTGGCGTTTCTGAATGAATTTTTAAACGCATTTTCATCGACCAAGAATCAGTCACTCTATTCTGCAATTGTTAATGGACTTCAGAGAAGATGTAGAGTCACACTGACACTGGGAGAGTCACACTACTGACAATGGGAGCGTCAAACTACTGACACTGGGAGCGTCACACTGACACTGGGAGAGCCACACTGACACTGGGAGAGCCACACTGACACTGGGAGAGTCATACTGACACTGGGAGAGCCACACTGACACTGGGAGAGCCACACTGACACTGGGAGAGCCACACTGACACTGGGAGAGCCACACTGACACTGGGAGAGTCATACTGACACTGGGAGAGCCACACTGACACTGGGAGAGCCACACTGACACTGGGAGAGTCATACTGACACTGCGAGAGCCACACTGACACTGGGAGAGTCATACTGACACTGGGAGAGTCACACTGACACTGGGAGAGTCATACTGACAATGGGAGCGTCAAACTACTGACACTGGGAGCGTCACACTGACAATGGGAAAGTCCCACTGACAATGGAAGAGTCCCACTGACAATGGAAGAGTCACACTGACAATGGGAGAGTCACACTGCAGACACTGGGAGAGTCCCACTGACAATGGGAAAGTCCCACTGACAATGGGAGAGTCACACTGACACTAGAAGAGTCACACTGACACTGGGAGAGTCACAATGACGCCATGGGAGTCACACTACTGACACCTAATGGAAAGAGTCACAATGACACTGGGAGAGTCACACTACTGACACTGGGGGAGTCACACTACTGACACCTAATGGAAACAGTCACACTGAAAAGGCAGTTAAGCTACATTGTAGAACGGTAAATGCACGCGATAGAGTTACAGGTACACAGCCCCTACAAGGCAGTACCTTAGTTTTTGTTGGTAGATCTACCCTGTAAATGCCAAATTCATCATCCTGCAGCACTACAAACTAGTGAGCTGACTAAATCGCTTTTTTGGTCATTCGAGCTCGCAATTATGCACTTGTATGGTTGCCACATTTATGCGACATTTCAATTTGGTCTATTGCAGCTTTAGTCTGGTCTTAATTTATAACTGACGTCTTCTCAAATTTTAGACAAACGAAGCTCTTGGAAAAGACGAAAGACATTGAAAGGCATTGGATAGATCATAAATCCATCAGTTTTACTGAGATTCTGATTAGGAGTCGGTAATAACATCCATGTATTTTAAGAATCTGATACCAAATTAAAAATGATCGGCCCCCTAGAGCAGTAGAAAGTTTACTCAGCCTAAATCACAGAAACAATGAAAAATAGTTCACGAACATACATGACAGGTTTCTGTTAAATGAATTTTTATCGTTTTAAAATACGAGTGCGTATGTTTGTTATACTTACATCTCATCAATCAATCTCACGAATAATTAACTCATGTATTTGCTTTCGAGAAAGTAAGATAGATTTATCTTTTTGATCCGAAAGCACCGATAAGAATAACTGCTCCAGTCGCTAGAAAAAAGATGCCAACCATCCCAATCGTTGAGTTGGATCCTCGGCCACCGCAGCCTCTGAAAGTTTTTTGGAACACTGTACATGCATGTACCAATACAGCATGCTAGCGCAGCAGACGAGATCCTTCGGAGAAACATACTCGTAGAATCGCTCTTGACCTTTCTTAGAACTTTATTCGTAATTAATGCACTCTATTAAAACAGATCAGATAAAATAGGGGTTGCACGAGGTAGGGTGCCAGCATTAGCTGGGGTAATTGAGGGTGTGTGGCGACCCTCCAGTCCTTGGACTGAACAGCCGTACGCAGCCTTCATATCTGAATAGTCCATGGACAGAAAAGTTTCGGCTGAGCTATTATTTGCCCATCTGCTCATAAAGACAGGTGCATATTCAATTATTATTATCATTAATTACTAAAACAAATGATCGACTTACCCGTCGGTTGGGTGGTGGCAGCACGCATTAGTATAGAGTCTTCTTCTGTCAGAAAAGAAAAAAAAATTTATTAAATAACAAGTCAAAATATCCTCAATAAAGCGGGAAGGAATTCGATTGGTAAGTTAATTGGTAAGTCGATTGGTAAGTATCATGCTTTGGCGCTAATTCAGATAGCGGATATCAGTATGTAACAAGCTGTAGCTACCAGTATTGAAGCCAGATCACTTACATATTCGCACAATTTGGGCAATTTGGCCTTCGACAGCATTCATTCGCCATTCGATCAAATACGATGAATTATTTTTAAAAATTATAAAGCCCTACAATATGTAGTCACTGACACACCAATGAAGTCACTGACACACCAATGAAGTTACTGACACACAAATGCAGTCACTGACACACCAGTGCAGTCACTGACACACCAATGAAGTTACTGACACACAAATGCAGTCACTGACACACCAGTGCAGTCACTGACACACCAATGCAGTCACTGACACACCAATGAAGTCACTCAATGCAGTCACTGACACACCAATGCAGTCACTGACACACCAATGAAGTCACTGACACACAAATGCAGTCACTGACACACCAATGCAGTCACTGACACACCAATGAAGTCACTCAATGCAGTCACTGACACACCAATGAAGTCACTGACACACCAGTGCAGTCACTGACACACCAATGAAGTTACTGACACACAAATGCAGTCACTGACACACCAGTGCAGTCACTGACACACCAATGCAGTCACTGACACACCAATGAAGTCACTCAATGCAGTCACTGACACACCAATGCAGTCACTGACACACCAATGCAGTCACTGACACACCAATGCAGTCACTGACACACCAATGCAGTCACTGACACACCAATGCAGTCACTGACACACCAATGCAGTCACTGACACACCAATGAAGTCACTGACACACCAATGCAGTCACTGACACACCAATGCAGTCACTGACACACCAATGAAGTCACTGACACACCAATGCAGTCACTGACACACCAATGCAGTCACTGACACACCAATGCAGTCACTGACACACCAATGCAGTCACTGACACACCAATGAAGTCACTGACACACCAATGAAGTTACTGACACACCAGTGCAGTCACTGACACACCAGTGCAGTCACTGACACACCAATGAAGTTACTGACACACAAATGCAGTCACTGACACACCAGTGCAGTCACTGACACACCAATGCAGTCACTGACACACCAATGAAGTCACTCAATGCAGTCACTGACACACCAATGCAGTCACTGACACACCAATGAAGTCACTGACACACAAATGCAGTCACTGACACACCAATGCAGTCACTGACACACCAATGAAGTCACTCAATGCAGTCACTGACACACCAATGAAGTCACTGACACACCAGTGCAGTCACTGACACACCAATGAAGTTACTGACACACAAATGCAGTCACTGACACACCAATGCAGTCACTGAAACACCAATGCAGTCACTGACACACCAATGAAGTCACTCAATGCAGTCACTGACACACCAATGCAGTCACTGACACACCAATGCAGTCACTGACACACCAATGCAGTCACTGACACACCAATGCAGTCACTGACACACCAATGCAGTCACTGACACACCAATGCAGTCACTGACACACCAATGAAGTCACTGACACACCAATGAAGTTACTGACACACAAATGCAGTCATTGACACACCAATGCAGTCACTGACACACCAATGAAGTCACTGACACACCAGTGCAGTCACTGACAGACACACCAGAAAAGTCACTGACACACCAATGAAGTCACTCAATGCAGTCACTGACACACCAATGCAGTCACTGATACACCAATGCAGTCACTGACACACCAATGCAGTCACTGACACACCAATGAAGTCACTCAATGCAGTCACTGATACACCAATGCAGTCACTGACACACCAATGCAGTCACTGATACACCAATGCAGTCACTGACACACCAATGCAGTCACTGACACACCAATGAAGTCACTCAATGCAGTCACTGATACACCAATGCAGTCACTGACACACCAATGCAGTCACTGACACACCAATGCAGTCACTGATACACCAATGCAGTCACTGACACACCAATGCAGTCACTGATACACCAATGCAGTCACTGACACACCAATGTGCTACTGTGGGAGTCAGATGGGCTACTGGAGAGACGGCTTAATTAACGGCTTAATTAACAACAGGAAAAATGAAATACTTTGTGGGATATTTTATTGGTAATTAATGCTTAAATGACCGCATGCCACAGAGCTTTGAGATTGATTCAAATATATAATAATACAACAAAACAATGAAATACTGCAGACTCTGGTTGCTGGGCCAGCCTCCCAGATCCTCAGTTGCTGGGCCAGCCTCCCAGATTCCTAGTTGCTGGGCCAGCCTCCCAGATCCTCAGTTGCTGTGCCGGCCTCCCAGATTCCCAGTTGCTGGGCCAGCCTCCCAGATCCTCAGTTGCAGGGCCAGCCTCCCAGATCCTCAGTTGCTGTGCCGGCCTCCCAGATTCCCAGTTGCTGGGTCAGCCTCCCAGATCCTCAGTTGCTGGGCCAGCCTCCCAGATCCTCAGTTGCTGGGCCAGCCTCCTAGATCCTCAGTTGCTGGGCCAGCCTCCCAGATCCTCAGTTGCTGGGCCAGCCTCCCAGACAGACTCTGGTGTATCTCCTCGTTTCAGTGTATTATTACAAGCGTATAATGCAGCTCTGCCTGTGAGCCGCGATATATCGCTATTACGGGGAGCGAAGATTCGGGGAGCATGTTTTATCACCAGGTCTCAACGGAATAGAAAATAGAAAGGCACATTTGTACCTTTGTACTTGTAATGTACATTTCTGTAGAAACCTTGAGCGTCTCGCAATTCGAAAAACTTACACACTTTTACAACGAGGGCAGCCCTGCACCGAACAACACTGATCCATGGTGGATGCAAATGATCCGTGAACCTCGCGTAATTTAGTCGTCAAAAGGCAAAATTTCGAATTTTACTGCACTGTAGCGGTACTGTTTTTACTGTAACAGCAATAAATACTGACTTAGATGAGCCCATACGGTAGTACCTCAGCGTTATGTTGTCGAGTCTCATTTTTAACTAGATCGTCTTCATTGGATGCTCATCGTTTTGCAGCAATGCGAACCGAGTGAGTTGGCTACAGCTGCCATGAATAATCGACACGTAACCGACGGCCACTTTGCTTCTTGTCCATCAAAGCAATGAGTACTTCGAGTGTATTCTGTGCAAATCCTAATTTAGAGCACACGTTTTTGTCAAATTTAAACTTGGTCAACAAGGTCGTGGAAATAGAACTCATCTAGGCTTAACACTCTCGTGCTAGTTCGAGTATGAGGTGGGCACTTACACACAGACTCCTGGCGTTTCTGAATGAACTCTTAAACGCATTTTCATCGACCAAGAATCAGTTGCTCTATTCTGCAGTTGTTAATGGACTTCAAAGAAGAGGTAGAGTCACACAGACACTGGGAGAGTCACACTGAGCCACACAGACACTGGGAGAGTCACACTGAGTCACACTGAGTCACACTGACACTGGAATAGTCATACAGACACTGGGAGAGTCACAATGACACTGGGAGAGTCACAATGACACTGGGAGAGTCACACTGAGTCACACTGACACTGGAAGAGTCACAATGACACTGGGAGAGTCACACTGACACTGGGAGAATCACACTGAGTCACACTGACACTGGAAGAGTCACAATGACACTGGGAGAGTCACACTACTGACACTGGGAGAGTCACACTACTGACACTGGGAGAGTCACACTACTGACACTGGGAGAGTCACACTACTGATACTAGGAGAGTCACACTGAGTCACACAGACACTGGGAGAGTCACAATGACACTGGGAGAGTCACACTACTGACACTGGGAGAGTCACACTACTGACACTTAATGGAAACACTCACACTGAAAATGCAGTTAAGCTACATTGTAGAACGGTAAATGCATGCGATAGAGTTACAGGTACACAGCCCCTACAAGGCAGTACCTTAATTTTTGCTGGTAGATCTACCCTGTAAATGCCAGATTCATCATCCTGCAGCACTACAAACTAGTGAGCTGACTAAATTGCTTTTTTGGTCATTCGAGATCGCAATTGTGCACTTGGAATCATTGCCATATATGGGCGACACTTCAATTTGGTTTATTGCAGCTCTTGCGTTTGGTCTTGCGCTCACATCAGGTACATATACTGATCTTAATTTATAACTGATGTCTTCTCAAATTTTAGACAAAAGCTTGAGCCAACAAGCTCTTGGCAAAGACGAAAGACATCGAAAGGCATTGGATTTATCGTAAATCCATCAGTTTTACTGAGATTCTGATTAGGAGTACACTCTAGGTAATACATCGATGTATTTTAAGAATCTGATAACAAATCGGTAATAATCAGCCTCTAAAAGTAAAAAGTTTTATACGAGTACAAAGGCTAAACCAGAGACAACAAAAACATTATTTAAGCTGATCTGAAATTTTAGCCTATTTTGAAGCGATTGAAGATCCATAGAAGATAAAAATTCTTTGTGGAAAGTTTTAGCAAAAAGTCCAACGTGTACTTCTAATTGCTCAATAGAGTATTAATCAGACATTAATTTTTTAAGCGGTGTTTACTGTAGGATTAAAATTACAGGGTTTAATTAAAACTGCTTACTGATAATTTGGGAACAAAGTGTTACTCTGATTTTGAGATATTTTCATTTTTTGTATATATGATTTATGACCGTAGATTCATTTTTTCTTTCTTTCCAGTTACTAACAACAATCCGGCAACTGCAGTCGTTGAGTTGGAGTCTTAGCTATACTATAGCAAAATAGATACGCTCTTGACCTCTTTCAATATCTTTATTCGTACGAGCGTAATTAATATGCGCAACTCTGTTAAAACATATGATCGTCTTACCCGCAGTTCGGGTGCTGGCAGCACCTATCAGGATGGGATTCCTTTCTGGCAAAATGGATAGAAAGAATAAGAACTTTATTTTAGGAAAAGTCACAATATCTTCCATGCACAGAGCTGTTGAGACTCGGCCAGGTCTCCGACCAGGCCTGGAGACTCCCGCTCTGCTGCACCCCCCTGCTGCCTTGGCTCCGTCTCCCCTGCCGCCACACTTGCCTTTCCGGAGCTCCCCCTCCCTCTTTGTACCTCCCTCTCTACCCTATCTCCTCTGCGCTCCGCCCTATTCTTCATGCAATTTTCCTGTCTCCCCTCTTTTTGCCCCTTTTCGCACTATTTTCCTGCGCTGTCCCCCCTTTCTCTGCGTCTACTTACAGTATTTTGTGTGCTCACTGTCCCCATCCCTTCTCAAACTCCCAAACGGTGACGCAAGTCGTGTGACCCCTCCTTCCCCTCGATGACTCATCGATGACTCATCCCCTTCTCTTGCGCAATCTTTTCTCATACCATTGTTCTCCTCCCCAAATTTCTCATGCGACACCCACCCCACCTCCGCTTCTATTGTTCTCGTTTTTGCTTCTTTTGTTCTCTTTATCCCCACCAATTGTCACATTTTCTCCGATTTTCTCTTTCTATTGTTCTCGTTTTCGCACCTAATTATCACCTTTTCTCCAATGTTTGCTTTTCTATTGTTCTCGATTCTCCCCCAATTATCCCCGATTTCCAATTCCTTTGTTCTCGACCCCCGCCCCATTGTTCTCAATGTTTGCTTGCGCAACACTTTCTCGACCTTCCGCTGCGCCAATTATCCCCCCACCCCACCTCCGGATTGCGCAATTTTCCCATTTCTCATGTTGCTAGGCCGTTCTCATGCTTCTCATCATGACTCATTCTGACGTCATTCTGCCGGCATCCAATCAGAGAGAGGGAGTCATGGAAACGGCCTTGGAGCGGCGACTGGGAAGGCTATATAAGGAAGCGGTTTTCGGCATGAGAATCCTCAACTTTCGCGTTTTCTCAAGCGTCCTATTGTGGACTTGCTGTCAGACGTTGCTCTGACCTATTCGTCTATAAGACGAACCTCTGCCGGTCCGCGGTCTGTTACCGCCAAGTTATCTTCAGCTCACCAAGTGAACTCATCTGCCGGCCCGCGGTCTGTTACCGCCAATCATCATCAGCAACGCCTGATCTACACCAGCGCCTCGCCGCTTCAGCGCATCGCCGCTTCATCGTCTGTCTGACTGCAGCCTACAGCCGCCCTCGGCCACTCCGTCGCTCTCTCTCTGTGCAGCTGCCGGTAAGCTCCTATTACTAATTTGTGCTCTAATTGCCTTGCTTATCCGGGGTTTGCCTATTTTCCATTGCATGATTAGAGAGCTGAGCCGATTGTGATACCGTATCTTTTGCTGTACTTTATTCAATAGTGAAGCCGCGTAATTGCCTAATTATTTGCCTAAGGGCCTAATTATTAACTATTAACTAACCTCATCATTATTCACTCTTTCACCATCATTTCACTCATGGCTTGCTAAGCCTTTCTCCCTGGGTGGCGAAGCATAAGGAAGTTTGGGTAAGCTAACGGCTGTGGGTGCGTGCTGCGGGTCGGAGTGTGCGTGCAGTAGAGGGGATGAGCGAGTCTTGGCACAGAATGGCAGTAGGAAGGTTGCAACCCCATGCTGACGCGTCCCTTCGCCCTGAGCAATCTAAAATATAGACAGTACATTTTCATCTCACGCTACTCTTAGTAATTAAAGCCGCAAGTCAGCCTCGCTAACAGCCACAAAGGATCCCCTGCTGAGAAATCCTCCAGATTGAGCCCAGAGTTCCCGATCATGCTCCAAGCAGAGGCCCTGTGGAATGAAGTTTTTGGTGCGTCATATAAAACATTATTTATTTAAACGGACAATTAAAAAGAACAAATTTAATCAAAAGCGGGATTTGGGTAATCTTTTTGAAAAAAACGGCGTAGTTAGCTAACTAATGTACGAACCGAGTTCCACTAGGGCTTGTACGCAGCGAAATTAAAAACGGTAAATCTATATGCGAGCGTACACAAGTAGAATCCAACGCCTTTAAACTGGAGATATTTTCCAGTCTATAGTGGTCAGTTACTTTGTAGTTCATGGAGCTTATTTCGCATAGTAACTAGGACTACAATGCATAGACCTGACTGGATCTTGATTTATTTTACATTTATTTTCTGCAGATTAAAGTACACAGATTACAGCTTCGAAGTTTCAAATCAGGCCGAGAGAACAAGTATCTTTGTCTGTTTGTAAAACAGACAGCTATTTGAAATAATTTTATCTCATAGGAGTAACAGTTTTTGGGAAGACGATGTTCACACTTTTTAATCGATATATCGAATTGTCAGCTTAACAGATATTATTATACGAGCTATAAATGTCCATAAAACATGATTTAAATTAAATATAGGCCCAAAAATAGCAATTTATTTTGATGTTCTGCACATAATAAATTCACATTCTGTGCATGTAATTAGACTTACGAACTTTCAAATTGACGTCACAGCTTTCTTGACGTCTAGTGCGACAACCGACAGCGCAGCTGCTGCTGCAGCAACCGCAAGAAACAGATGAACTCTCGAGCTTCCCCAATGTACGCAGCAGCAAAATCCATCTCTCTGGGCCGCTCTGAGTAGTGCACAGATAAAATTAACTGACTGACTGACTGACTGACTGACTGACTGACTGACTGACTGACTGACTGCATGACTGACTAACAGACTGACTGACAGACTGACTGACTGACTGACTGACTGACTGACTGACTGACTGACTGACTGACTGACTGACTGACTGACTGACTGACTGACTGACTGACTGACTGACTGACTGACTGACTGACTGACTGACTGACTGACTGACTGACTGACTGACTGACTGACTGACTGACTGACTGAATTGAATGAGTGACTGACCGACTAACTGACTGACTGAAGCATTGCTGCTGAAGTGCTTGCAACACTTGCAAGTCAGTCTCCATTTTTGTCACTGAACTTTACCTTACTAAAAGTTAGCAGGAAATCTCTAGGCGCTAAATAATACCTAAAATTACATGGTGATTCATGTTAAATTAATTTCAGCTGCTGGCTAAAGGACTTACTTGCATTTGCCACATGGAAAAATTTTCCAGGATTCCACCATTCTTAGGCCTTTTATCTGGTAACAAACAGTAATTCTTCGAAGCAGCTACTATAGCATTAAAGCAAACTAAAAATGCATCCCAAAAATACACATAAGTTTACACGGTACTGCATTGTGTAAGTTTAAGTAGTCGTTCCGAGTAGCTCTGATTCAACTGATTCGTGGCTACTTAGAGATAAGGCATTATGATTTCAAGACGGGGGTTGATATCTTAAGGCTTGTGGGGGAAATTGCTGAGATGTCAAGGCTTACAAGGAAAGAGGAAACAGACGCTACATGTAGTTTATAAAATGACTTCTGTACTTACCAACAATTACGGCACTAAATACCCCAAGGACAACATGGTGTCAATATTGTGTCGGCGCGTGATGTCAGTTATAAAAGAAATTACCGAAATCAACTTACAAAAAGTAAAAAAGCCCAGTCAGAGGTTGTGCTTTATTAAATGCATCATCTGCCCATGAAGACGTCATTGCAGCATTGTAACGCCAGAACCTTCTACATGGATCTACCCTGTTCTAAACAGATATCTCATCTATTCTACGTGTACTAAAAATATCATTCTGACCAACTAATTTGCCTTCTAATCGCACCTTACACTGGAATTTGCTCTGCATCTGGGCGAATCGACTCAAATCAGATATCGAATCGAGTATCTGTGCTAGTCTGCCTGTTGATTGTAATTAAGGCCTAAAAATTGATTACAATAAAAGTTCTAGTAGCACATTTACAACCATAAATCCTCTTGCAGGAAGTGCCTTAACGATTCAACAATACTTCAATGTACCCTATCAAACAAATGCAATTTACTAATATCACAAATTGGTATTTCTACATAGTGAGGCGTTGAGTAGAGCTGTTAACTAGACTAGATTGGAAATCCTATTAACCAGTTGTACAATGCACAGTAGCTACAGCTATGAATGTACATTTTACGAGGTAGTATAAGTCTCTTGTCCATTGTATAGCTAGCTAATGTTTTTTAGCTGTAGCTGTAGTACACAGCGAAACCGAAAACGTTGAACTAAAATAGAACCCTACGCCTGCGCTAAGTATAGATCAGCGATGAGGTACTTTCAAGTTTTTAGTCTGTGAGAGCATGCAGCGTATCTTTTGTATCTGCAGCGTATCTAACATCATTTATATGTAGGTCAAATTATATAAAAATGAAATGAAATACGCTCGTATGCATCTTATTTAACAAAACTTGATTTAGCAGCAACCGCAAAAATCCGATAAATACTTTTTCGCCAATAATGTAATGTTTTGAGAGATTTTTAAAATGTTAAAAGTAAAAGTCGCTCAAGCATTTATTAAAAAGTAATAAATGCAACCTTTTGGGAGAATCATCAAATATCTCGAAGGTCCGGGGGGCTGGCGACTTGATTCTTGTTTGAGAACTGTGGACCTCGTTGAGAAGCTGGTCTTCAAGGACATCGACATGCAGCACCTGCGGGCTGGACGGCTCGGTGCCAGCCGCTGACCGACACAGTCTGGTGCAGAAGTTCAATTCCGACCCCAGCATCGATGCGTTGCTATTGACAACCTCTGTTGGGGGCCTCGGTCTGAACCTGACTGGCGCTGACACCGTGATCTTTGTTGACCACGACTGGAACCCCATGCAGGATCTGCAGGACATGGACAGGGCGCATCGGATCGGAATCGGATGGACTCGGGCTGTGAGCGTCTACAGACTGCTCACCAGGGACACCATCGAGGAGAAGATCATGAAGTGCGTGGACTGGGGGGTTCTGGGTTGCTGGGGATTTCTGGGGAGTTCTGGCTCTTGGTTGCTACGGTGGTTGCTAGGTGAGTTCAGGAGTTGTGTAGTGACATAGCTGCTAACCGGGTATTCAGCAGCATTCACTAGCTATCCCTAAGAGCTCTGTGATCCACCTGTGATCCAACAGCAGCTCAGTCCACCTGTTTGAGAGAGAGTTACCCTGTGCTAGGCCGAAGTGTTTACTGCCCAATGACTCATCGCCCGAGCAGGCGCGGGCAGCCACACAATGTTTTCCCCACCCGCGCTGAGGAGGCGTAGCAGGATGACTCATCACCTGCCCTCTCGCGCGCGCGGAGTGTAATGGCTGCCTAGAGGGAGTAAACAGGATGACTCATTCGCCCAAATCTATTTTTAGCACAGGAAGGCACGTGACTCTGCACGCAAGTTGGGCGTGACCGGTGACCTTGAGTCACGCCCCTGCTGCGTGACAGGGTTACCTTATTTAGAAGTTGGCCTTGGATCGCGCATCTCTCGCATGATTCTGAAGCCCAAATAAGGAAGTTTCACGCGCTCACCGCATGAAACTCACGTGAATTTTGGGTGTCCGCTCGGCTATAAATACAGAGCATCTGGGAGCCGTTTTTTCCCAGAGCGTCGTCGTCGTGCTTCGAGACTGTCATGCCTCCTCTCCGAACTCTCCTCTCTCATTGCAGGATTTTCAAGATTTTCAGGTTCGAGCAGCAACTTGGAACGATCAACTGTCGAGACATTTTCAGATTTGCCTTTGCTCCGAGCGACTTCGTTATTTTATTTCAGGTTACGGTTAGAAAACTCAGCCGACGCGTCGAGTCCGCAAACCAAAGTGGCAGCAACCCTACCAAGTCTAAGGCTAACGTTTTAGGTTTTTCAGGAAAATCGATAGGTAGTAAGTAGTACAACGGTACTATCTAGCTACTTCCGGAGCAGCGAGTTCTATTTCTAGGAACATCTTCAAGAACCCGGGAAGAAGCGTAACAGTAAGGTTGCTAGGGTAAGCTCTGGGTTGCTATTAGGCGTTCATGGTTGTCAAGGTGAGTTTGGGGTTGCTATGGGGAGTTCTGGGTTGCTAAGGGGAGCTCACATTATGAGACACTCGGGCTGAAAAATTCTCGGATTCCTTTGGAAATTTTGGAATACTGTGGGGATTAGAGGGATTCTGTGGGGTTTGAGGGATGCTGTGGGGTTTGAGGGATGCTGTGGGGATTAGAGGGATGCTGTGGGGAATACTGTGGGGATTTCTTCGGTGCTGAGAATCCAGCACCTCAGCCCGAAGATTCCCCAGCGCCAGCAGCACCGCCCTCCGCTCCCCGCAGGTACCAGAAGTTCAAGACGGCAGTCGCCAACTCGGTGGTGAACGCAGACAACGCCAGCGTGGAGTCGCTCGGCACCGAGCAGCTGCTGGACCTGTTCGAGTTCTCCTCCGGCTCAGCAGCTTCGGGCAAGTCGGCGGCAGACAGCAGGGATTCGGCCTCCAGGCAGAGAGCCAAGCAGGCGATGTCCAAGACGCTGGGCTCGGTGCTCAGCTCGATGTCGGCGGCTTCAGCTTCGGGCGCGTCAGCTGCGGAGGCTGAGCTGACTGTGGACTACGAGGAGGAGTTCGACATGAGCCAGTTCGTGCAGCTGCTGTCCTGATGCTCCACGGCTTTGAGCTCTTCAGCTGCCAGACTCCTGCATCTCCAGACTCCTGCATCTCCAGACTCCTGCATCTCCAGACTCCTGCATCTCCAGACTCCTGCATCTCCAGACTCCTGCATCTCCAGACTCCTGCATCTCCAAACTCTTGCATCTCCAGACTCCTGCATCTCCAGACTCCATCTCTTGTCTCCTTCATGTCCTGACTCCTTCACCCCAGTCTCAATATACAATATTTCTGCTTTCTTATTGAACTGTCTCGGTGCATTCAACAGTGTCGAATACAATGTAAACAGTCCTGTTGCTAGGGTTTGTTGAAGATGCCGCATGGTTTATGATCTGTACTGAACTTTGTTACAAAAATGTTGATTAGAGCTCAACTCTCATCATACTCATTAAGAAGTGCTCATCTGCTATATACTTTAAAATGCATGCAAGACGGCTGAGCAGCCAGTAGTGCCATTGTGCCACGCTGTGCCAGCCGCATTCATACTGATTAGCCATTGTCCTGCTGCTAAGGTAAAAATACAATATATCAATAATATTTTCAAGCAGTTTTTTATCATTGCTCAGTTTCTGATTGATGGAATTTGCTGCTCACAAATATTTTATACTAATATATTAAGGTGACTAAATGTTGGAGTGAGAAATCCATGAGTAGGTGACTCTCTAACGTGTTCTCTCTCTCGTTCTCTAACGTGTGACAGTGGAGGCCAGCACGCAAGATGTGCACCCTGCCTGACAGCGAGACAGTCAGGCCCGATGTACACCCTGCGTGAGCGTCTGCGTGCTCAGGAGTCACCAGAGCTGGCATGACTGCTGGCTGCCGGGTTGACTGTCGGTTTGCATTGCGGCAGCGGCCAAAGAATCCCTTAAGCGAACTTCAGTGACTGACTCGAATATAACCGGCTAGATGGTGTCTATTAGTAGTATGTGTAGTATATTTTAAGTAGGCAGAATTTAAAGACAGAATTTCTAATTAATGATACCTACAGTTATAGGCACATACAACAGTTCATGCTCAACGACAGATCAGCTTTGCTTTGGCAAAGATATTTCAGAAATATTGGTAACTTTGTGTTGCATAGATATTGTAAACAGCAAACTCTACCAAATTACCGTATTGCTAACAGCTATAGGAAAAATAATTACACACTTTGAGAGTCTACAGTGTAAAACGTATAATAGGTTGTGCACAAGGACCACTAGCGGTATATCAGGACGCTACACTCAGATCAAAGATTGCATGCTAATAAAAAATGCGCTATAGATCTGAGATAGGAAAGCAAAATAATTATTTTTCATCACAAAATTGATGATTGCATTTTGCATCTCGGCATCTGGGTTAGAGAAGATTGCCATTCTTTTAATTTAGTATGCCCAGCATTTTGCTCTGCTGTATTTTATACTCGTATTGTTGTGCCCTGAAAGTTTCATTTTTCTTATTGCTTTTTATTTTATAAGCCCAAGTTGTCAATACTCGGGTACAGGTGTCATTAGCTAAACTTTTATTTTGTTCCTTGATTGATTTTGAGGTAAAAAAATTTTCCTACCTCCGAAGGTAGGAACAAATTATTCTCATAGTGTCCTGATATGCTGCTACATGGTCCTTGGTCGTACAATGGCAAAGGGGCAGATTACATTTACGTGAATGTAAGTCACATCCGGAGCTGACACAGTTTTTTCACATAAAACTTAAATTTTACAGTTATGGTTTCTCGATATAAATTTTAGGTTAGCGATAGAAAGTGAAAATAGCTAAAGTCCATATAGCTACTGCATGCAATCAGTAAATCAAATCGAGTATCATTCGAAAATTACATTCAATTATCGCGCCAAGTGTAAAAGGCGGGACTTCCACCGGCTCTCCGGATTGCTTCACAAAAGTCTGCTCTGTCATCGTGTTGAGTCTTCCAGAGCGCCAAGACGACTCGAAACCAGGACTCCGCAGCGACCATGTGCCGTTCCCAATTAGTTTGCTGCCATGTCTGAGCCCTGGGACTCAGAATCAGAGCCTCAGTTCTGCCGCGAACAATGGCAGCGGCCAGCTGCAGCAGCAGCGAGTGGTCTTCGCCACTGCAGCGGCCTTCGGAAATTTCTGTGGCAAGAGTCTGCAAAATGTTTTTGTATTCGCCATCAAATGCGTCACCTGTGCAAATTTTTTCAAGCGCATCTTTTCTTGTCTTGATAAATTTTTTGTCGTTCCAGTCTTTAAAGATAAGTCTAACAGCTTCGTCCTGATAGCGGTGATACTGTTTGTTAAGCCTCTTCAAAACGATTCGTCTTCCACAGAGGCTCTTATGTTGATGCCGAGTCTGCCTCAGCTGCAGATAGGTCAATCCGCTCTTTGCTTCTGGCTCAAGATCATCACGTGTCTCCATTGGAAGGTCTTCGCCCCAGATATCGTGCGTTCTCTGCGGATCATCGTCCTCACTGTAGATTTGGCCAAGTCTGCGTAACTTAGGAGCAAGAATTGTTAAGCCTTTCGTGCTCATACGACTACCTGAAATCTCGCGCAACCTGCGAATGACTTCATTGACTACTGGTTCGATTGAGAGCCTGGGTTGAAGCGAAACAAAATTTCTTTTTTTTAGATTACATATTTCAATTATAAATACGGAGAACGGCTCCAGTGGAACTTGGAGGCGTGAAATTGTACATGTTTTTGGCCAAGGCGCCTCTTGTTGCTTTTTGAAATGAAGCAGCACTTCAAATCGAAAGTCTTTCAGATCAAACGTCTTGAAAAGCTTTGATCCCTCAACTTCCACAACTGCCGCAGCCACCCATAGCGGCTTTTTGCGTTCGTTTTCGATCTCAAATTTAAGAGGCTTTTCCCATAAGCCGAACTCACCGCAGTTTCCCCGAAACTCGAAGAATTCGACATCCCGAAGCTCGCATTCAAAATGCAGCTCAATGTGAGTGACTGCGTACACTCTGGGCTGAGCTTGAGGGTCCAGTTTGATTAGATACGTTTGCGTTGGATTTGCATAATCGACAGGCAGATTGATGTCGCAAAACTCTGTGAAAGGTACCATAGGCTCTTGAGCTTGAGCTTTCACAACTCTAACTCTCAGAGGCTCTTTGGTAGGCAGTCTCATGAAGTTGTTATAATTGGCCATTTGCAGATCATCGATCGTCAGCGTCCAGACCTGTGCGTCTCCGTGATCTTGCTTTGCAGCATCGCATTGCATGCACTTTGTGCAAAGTTTACGAGACTTCTCAAACTGCTTATGGCTATTATGTTCAATTTCAAGCTGAAAATTAGTGTTAAAATTTTCCAACTCCGTTTGAAATTCGAAGATAAGGCAGATCGGTGCCATCGGAATGACTCGGAAATTGCTATTTGTCAGGTCACAGTAAATAACAAACTCCACCTGTTTGTCCTTGACAAAGTGAGGCACAAACCGGGTCCCTTCGCCAAACTCTATCTTATAGTCGAGTACTTCCTGTTCCATGGTAGCACTCAGTCCGAAGTGCAGAATGTTTTTGGTGTCGGCTGTCTTGATTTCGCCATGTTCCGTCACTTTTATATTTTCCAATCTTCTATCGCCGTCAGTATCCAGTTTTGAGTACCATATTTGCTCACCTGTTTCAAGTGTCTTTTGTTTCAGTTCGTGCGGCTTAGTCTCCGTGGAATCGCAAATGTTGAGATGAATTCTCGATGCTCGCTCACCGCCCTTTACGACAATGTGCAAAACTGCATTCGGTTTTTGTTGTGGCTGCTCTTGCATTTGTTTTTTTTCTGCTGCTGCTGGAACTGAGAGTTAGGAACAGTCACGTTAATTCAAAATTAAACCACAGCTAGCTGAATTAATTGATGCGATTTAATTTGGGTTCAAATTCTCAGGAAACTAAAAGCTATTGTTCTGCTAAAATATCAATTTTTGTTGTTCTAATAAATGTTTTTGCTTCTATAGCTAGCAATAAAACTAAATCATATAAAATGCATTTTATAAGTTTTTGAAATACATCACAATGCATTGATTTTGGTGTGCGATCACTATCATAAATTGAGAAAAGAATGTAGCAAGAGAGGCACAGCAAAGTGGCGCTTAAGTACCGAGTTTTTTATTCGAAAAAGTTTTTGTTAATAAAAAGCCAAAAAATATGGATTTGACAGCTTTAGCGACCGAAATACTCATTAAAAATATGTAGAAAAAGTGGTCTTGGTAATAAAAAATTGTACTTAACTTAAAAAATTTATGTAAACAAGTAGCTTCAAACTTTAATGACTATACAAGGTTCAAGAAAAATAAAGAACAATAATTTTATTCGTCAAAATATTTTAGGCCCTTGCCACAACTTGAAAAACAGAATCATCTATCATAATTTGCAGAAAAAAATATACTGGAATGAACGGAAATAACAAAATTTTGAACGGGTGGCGCAAAGTACTGCGGTATACGTGTACTCGTATCTACGAGTATATATCACGTAAATGTTTTATAAGTTCTACATGTTATTCGTATGAATTAATATTATAAAATATCTGGGAGACAAAAACTTGGTCCTCACACATTCAAATACGATCGAGTTCAGATTCCAGAGCGTGCCGAACAAGCCAAAAGGCTCAACTCACAGTCCTGTTGCCCATACATGCTTTGAACTTCTCAGCCTCGTCCTCAGGCTCGGTCACGACAGTCCTGAGGCGGCTCCACACGGTCACCATGAGGCAGAACCAGGCCTCCGCCACTGGGCAGCGGTCCCGAGGCTGATCGGTACTCAGTTTCAGGGCTTGCAGGTGACTGCGAACGATTTCAGCTGAGTTCTGAAGCAAGCTTTTCGCTTCCTCTTCGTCAAACGCCCACTCGCCGTCTGCAATGCTGATTGCCAGCTCAGTTACACACAGCTTTTCATCTTCACGGAATTCTTCTTCCGTGAAAACTTCACGCAGATTTGCAGGCAGCATCTGCCTAACTGACTGTTTCTTCTCTTCCAAATCAGTGGTCTTCCTCTCTGCCTCATCTGGCATCAAGTACCGAGCGTAAATGCCTCTGACGCTGTGGTAACTGGTCAGTCTAACTGGCAGGTTGGGAATGCAGCATAGAGAGTACGTTAAGTCTGTGAGCACCGTGTTCTTGTCGAATAGGGGGTTGGCTGCAACTTTTTCAACCATATTCGTAGCTGCATTCTTGAAGCCGTAAATACTGCCAGTAGGTTTCGCAAGTTTCCTAAATTTCGTAGAAACCATGATCTCAGGAATTGGACATTCATCCAAGTGTGACTTCAGATGTGCAGTAGTTGCTGATGATTTTGAAGGCGACTCTGGTGACTTTGACGGTCGTGTCACAATGGGTTGGAAATGAAGGCTTGGTCCTTGTTCGTCCATCAAGCTTTTCATCGCTCTGCAGTAGAATTTGTTTGTGGCTATCAGATTCGAAGCTTACAAGATCGAAAAGCAGAATTTTTCCAAGTGGCAAATGTACGAGGAGGTTTCAATAAGTTTCTGGATGCACAAAGTCTAGACGTAGAAAGATGATGTACTCAATTTAGCATTAGCTGGGCTGGTTAAGGCAGGTTCTCATTACCTTAAAGTAAGCTCCTAGGTTCAAATATTGCCCACATTAATTTGCTGTTGAAATTGATTTTAAAACTGATTTCAACAATCTTTGACCCACGGAAATACGAGCTACTAAAGATAATTTGAATCGGCCTGATGAGAGATGAGACCACGAGTTTAATACTTAATTTAATCTGGGGGACAAACTAAAACTACTAAAAATAAATTTAAAAGATAATATTATCTGATGAAGCCAGCTATGCACAGCTACATTTTAGCTCTTGTCATAGTGATGCCAAAATGAGTGTGATAGTGGTGCCAAAATGAGTGTGATAGTGGTGCCAAAATGAGTGTGATAGTGGTGCCAAAATGAGTGTGATTGTGGTGCCAAAATGAGTGTGATAGTGGTGCCAAAATGAGTGTGATAGTGGCGCCAAAATGAGTGTGATAGTAGTGCCAAAATGAGGGTGATAGTGACGCCAAAATGAGTGTGATAGTGGTGCCAAACTGAGTGTGATAGTGGTGCCAAAATGAGTGTGATAGTGGTGCCAAACTGAGTGTGATAGTGACGCCAAAATGAGTGTGATAGTGGTGCCAAAATGAGTGTGATAGTGACGCCAAAATGAGTGTGATAGTGGTGCCAAAATGAGTGTCATAGTGATGCCAAAATGAGTGTGATTGTGGTGCCAAAATGAGTGTGATAGTGGTGCCAAAATGAGTGTGATAGTGACGCCAAAATGAGTGTGATAGTGGTGCCAAAATGAGTGTCATAGTGATGCCAAAATGAGTGTGATAGTGGTGCCAAAATGAGTGTGATAGTGGTGCCAAAATCAGTGTGATAGTAGTGCCAAAATGAGTGTGATAGTGACGCCAAAATGAGTGTGATAGTGGTGCCAAACTGAGTGTGATAGTGGTGCCAAAATGAGTGTGATAGTGACGCCAAAATGAGTGTGATAGTGGTGCCAAACTGAGTGTGATAGTGGTGCCAAAATGAGTGTGATAGTGGTGCCAAACTGAGTGTGATAGTGACGCCAAAATGAGTGTGATAGTGGTGCCAAAATGAGTGTGATAGTGGTGCCAAACTGAGTGTGATAGTGGTGCCAAAATGAGTGTGATAGTGGTGCCAAAATGAGTGTGATAGTGCTGCCAAACTGAGTGTGATAGTGGTGCCAAAATGAGTGTGATAGTGGTGCCAAACTGAGTGTGATAGTGGTGCCAAAATGAGTGTGATAGTGGCGCCAAAATGAGTGTGATTGTGGTGCCAAAATGTGTGTTACAGTGAGACAAAAAAGGAGTGTGATAGTGGTGCCAAAATGAGTGTGATAGTGGCGCCAAAATGAGTGTGATAGTGGCGCCAAAATGAGTGTGATAGTGACGCCAAAATGAGTGTGATAGTGGTGCCAAAATGAGTGTGATAGTGGTGCCAAAATGAGTGTGATAGTGGTTCCAAAATGAGTGTGATAGTGACGCCAAAATGAGTGTGATAGTGGTGCCAAAATGAGTGTAATAGTGGTGCCAAAATGAGTGTGATAGTGGTGCCAAAATGAGTGTGATAGTGGTGCCAAAATGAGTGTGATAGTGGTGCCAAAATGAGTGTGATAGTGGTGCCAAAATGAGTGTTACAGTGAGACCAAAATGAGTGTTACAGTGAGACAAAAAAGGAGTGTGATAGTGGTGCCAAAATGAGTGTGATAGTGGCGCCAAAATGAGTGTGATAGTGGCGCCAAAATGAGTGTGATAGTGACGCCAAAATGAGTGTGATAGTGGTGCCAAACTGAGTGCGATAGTGGTGCCAAAATGAGGGTGATAGTGACGCCAAAATGAGTGTGATAGTGGTGCCAAAATGAGTGTGATAGTGGTGCCAAACTGAGTGTGATAGTGGTGCCAAAATGAGTGTGATAGTGGTGCCAAACTGAGTGTGATAGTGGTGCCAAAATGAGTGTGATAGTGACGCCAAAATGAGTGTGATAGTGGTGCCAAAATGAGTGTGATAGTGACGCCAAAATGAGGGTGATAGTGGTGCCAAAATGAGTGTGATAGTGGCGCCAAAATGAGTGTGATAGTGGTGCCAAAATGAGTGTGATAGTGGTGCCAAAATGAGTGTGATAGTGGTGCCAAACTGAGTGTGATAGTGGTGCCAAAATGAGTGTGATAGTGGCGCCAAAATGAGTGTGATTGTGGTGCCAAAATGAGTGTGATAGTGCTGCCAAACTGAGTGTGATAGTGGTGCCAAACTGAGTGTGATAGTGGCGCCAAAATGAGTGTGATTGTGGTGCCAAAATGAGTGTTACAGTGAGACAAAAAAGGAGTGTGATAGTGGTGCCAAAATGAGTGTGATAGTGGCGCCAAAATGAGTGTGATAGTGGCGCCAAAATGAGTGTGATAGTGACGCCAAAATGAGTGTGATAGTGGTGCCAAAATGAGTGTGATAGTGGTGCCAAAATGAGTGTGATAGTGGTGCCAAACTGAGTGTGATAGTGGTGCCAAAATGAGGGTGATAGTGACGCCAAAATGAGTGTGATAGTGGTGCCAAAATGAGTGTGATAGTGGTGCCAAAATGAGTGTTACAGTGAGACCAAAATGAGTGTGATAGTGGTGCCAAAATGAGTATGATAGTGGTGCCAAAATGAGTGTGATAGTGACGCCAAAATGAGTGTGATAGTGGTGCCAAACTGAGTGTGATTGTGGTGCCAAAATGAGTGTTACAGTGAGACGAAAATGAGTGTGATAGTGGCGCCCAAATGAGTGTGATAGTGGTGTATTCAGCACGCCAGTGAAGTATGAGACAGACTAGGCCTATGGGCTACGGTCTGCGATGCTTCACGCCTGCCCCTATCTTCAGCAGGTCAAGGCTGGTGGGAGGTCTGCACCCTCTATTTGCCTCTGGCAGCCGCAGACCCCCCCCCCACGCTGTCTCGCAAGTCGACCCAGGGTACTCGTCCCCGCGTGTGTTCAAAGCAGACCCTAGGGCTGCTGGACAGACTGGGCTCCGGCGCTGGCGACCCTATCCAGTGGCTTCGGCCGAATTTGGGTATGCGGGTCTGGCTCGCCAACCTGCAGGCCGTGGTACTGCTCAACGTACTCTCTAATGCCTAAGGTGTTGACCGTGCCGATGGGCTGGAAGGCCGGGGAGTAGTCCGGTCGCAAGCGGTCCCCCTCCTGGTGTCGGGCCAGCCTTGAGGGTTCTATTGGCCTACTGCCAGGTCAGGTGGAGCGGCCGGGTGGGTACCGCGCCCCTTTGAGGGTAGCCCACTAACCTTTTATCATGGCCTTCGAGCCGATTATGGATAACCAAGCTTTTTCTAGGGACGGGGACCCTTCTAAACCCTAACCTCAGTCCGAAGGACCAGCCGGCCCTGCTGGCAGATCCCAACCGACTGATTCAACTGTGGCAAAGGAAGGACCGGCTGGCTCTGCTGGCAGATCCGACCAGAGCTACCAAACTCATAATACCCAAAGACCTGCCAGCTCCGCTGGTGGATCTAAGGGAACCGCGAGCTCTGAGCCTAAAGGACCGGCCAAATCTGGCAGATCTGATGAAGCTCAGCGGGCTCGGCTTGAGCGCAAACGCGCTAAACAACGCGCCAAAAGGCAGGCCAAGCAGGGAGCTGCGGGGGCCAAAGCGGCGGCGTCCACCATGGACGCTGAAGCGACTGGCGTCCCAAGGCAACCAGACGGGCCGGCCGCTGGAAGCTCCAGTAGTTCAGCGGCGGCGCTCCCTGGAGATGCTGCCGCGGCTGCTGAGGCCGAAACCACGGCGCAACAAATGGCCACTGCCAACAAGGAGGTTCCTTCGGGAGCTACCTTTGCGGCGAAGGCCAAGGCCAAAATCCCGGGAGTGATCATCCAAGGTCGCGACCAGGACTGGACCACTGATCAGCTTCAAAAAGTGTGGAGTGCTGTTGACTCCTATCTGATTGAGCTGACTGTCGAGGAGGGAATCTCCATCGGCATTGAGCGGATGGTGCTGCGAAGCACATTCGTTCTTATTGCTCCTAGCAGCGAGGAGGACGCTCGGCAGCTGCTCCAGCGGCTACCGACGGTCTCCTTGGATGCTGACCTTGGCGGAGCTCTTTTTCTTCGCGAGGGCCAGCGTCCAAAGACGATACCCTATGTGGTTTTCGTCCCTGCTAAGAGCACCGCAGCTGGACCAGACGTTATCCGCCGGGTCCTACTGCGTCTGAATCCCGACTTCCCTGCTAGTGGACTGGTGTATCACCGCCAAGTCCGCAGGGGGGAGACGGGCAACTCAATTGTCCTCGGCCTTTCCAGCACTTGGGCGAGTCGGTACCCTAATGGATCCTCTTTCCAGCTGGGTGCCCTCAAGCTCAAGATGCGCCGAGGAAAGTCTGCCAAAGGGAAGGCTACTGCCAACCCCGGCATCTCCGGCAAGAGCGGGGCGCAGTCTAAGGCCCAAGGAAAGGCGCAAGCCGATCCCAAAGCCAAAGCTGCATCTCGCCCCTCTGCTAGCAGCAGTTCGGCGACCGCGGTAACGGCTCCGGCCAAGCCCCGGGAACCAAACCTGCTAGTCGGAGAAGGAGTTGAGGACGAGGCCGGGTCTTCGGAATCCGAGCTCTCCTCGGCCACCCTGGTGGGGTCTGAAGGTAAAGATGCAGGTGAGGAAGCTTCCTCCATCCTGTCATCGGAGCCTGAGGGCTCTGCTGGGGGGGGCCGGTGGGGGTGAGGAGGCCATGGACGTCGACCAACTCCCATCTCCCAGTCAAGCCCCAGCGGCCTGGGACGAGGACGATCTGTTGTCCAAGTCTCCTTGATGGCCCGGGGCTCTAGCCAAACTTTGCATTTAATACAGTATGACTAAGCTCCACGCTGCCAAAGGAGCGACATTCTGTCTGCAAATAAATCTACAGCATTGCGTATCTGCGTCAGTAAATCTGATGAAGATTGCTGAGCTGTACAGGCCAGGCCTCATCCTGATCCAGGAACCCTGGATGCGCAACGGTAAGTTGCCCAACATTCCCTCTGGCTACTCTGATTTTTATGTGTGTGGCCCGGGGAACAGCCGCCCTAGAGCGGCTATCCTCGCTGCTAGCCATCTCCAGGCTTGGCTGAGGACTGATCTCTCTGATGGAGACCTTTGCGTCATCCAATCTAATCATCTCTCTCCGCGTACGCGTCTCGTTGCCTCGGTTTATATCCCAGGCGACAGAGACCCTGCTCCCGAGAGTTTACTGCGCCTTGCGCAGTGCTGCGAGTCCCAGAACGCTGAGCTGTGCTTAGGGGGCGACCTCAACGCGCACCACAAGCACTGGGGCAGGAAAGATACCAACACTAGAGGAGAGGAGCTTCTGGCCCTCATCTCTAACACAAACCTCATGCTCTGCAACCGCGGCAGCACTCCTACTTTTAATAATGGCAGATGGACCGAGGTCCTCGACGCCACACTCGTTACCCCAAGACTCTTTGACAGAGTTGAGGAGTGGAGAGTCTGGTCTGAGGAGCCCTCCCTGTCCGACCACTGCTTTATCGTCTTTAACATCGCGGACACTAAAACCCAGTCTCCGATCACTTGGAGGCGCAATATCCGCAACACTGATTGGGCGGCCTACAAGGCTGCCCTTGATCTGCACCTGCAGGAACTCACGGACTTACGTCCGATTGAGACCTGCGAGGATGTGGATCATATGGCTGAGACGCTGACAGGTTGCATTATTGCAGCCTACGAAGCGGCTTGTCCTGCTCGCGCCTACAAAGGCAAGACCTCGGCGCCGTGGTGGAACCCAGAGCTGGGGAAACTCAGGCGGAAGGCCAAAAGCCTTCATCGCCGTGCCATGAAGACCGGAAATTCGGAGGACATGGAGCTTTTCCGGCAAGCCTCCCGCAATTTCAAATCTGAAGTGCGCAAGGCCAAGGAATGTAAGTGGCGCCAATTCTGCAATGAATTGGATCAAGACAGACCTACTTCTAGGCTTGTCAAGGCCCTTACAATGGACAAAATGTCCAAATTAGCCATGATCAAAAAAGATGATGGCTCTCTTACTAAAGACCCTGAAGAAGTGCTTCAGCATTTACTCAGCACATTCTTCCCGAGGGTACCTACTGCTAGACCGGAGCCCAACCATTCGATGGATGGAGCCACCCTAGCGGCGGGCATTGTCACTGAAGACCTAATCGCTCGTGCGGTCAGAACCTTCAAACCCTTCAAATCTCCTGGACCTGATGGTATCTACCCTGTCCTCTTTCGTGAAGCAGCCAAGATACCCTCGTTCCTGAGACTCACCCGCAATCTTATGCGGACCTCTATCCAACTGGGATACGTTCCCAAATGCTGGACTGAAGCTCGGGTAGTCTTTATTCCCAAACCTGGGAAGGGTGACTACCAAAGCGTCAAGGCCTTCCGGCCTATTAGCTTAACGTCAGCAATGCTTAAGCTCACTGAGAGGCTTATTCTCTGGCGGCTGCTGTCCTGCGAGCTGACAGCGATGCCCCTCAGCAATAATCAGCACGCCTTCCGTACCGGGAGGTCGACTGACAGCGCCCTGCATGCGATTGTCGAGAAGATTGAACGGGCGGTACTGGGTGACGGTTACGCTCTGGCTCTCTTTCTTGACATTGTTGGCGCCTTCGACAACGTTATTTTTGAAGTGTTTCAGAGGGCCCTTCAAAATCGCAAAGCTTATGCTACCCTCATACGGTGGATCATGTACATGATCTCCAACCGTACGGTCACTGCCCAACTTCTTGGGCAAACTGCCTCCACCAGAGTCTGTAAGGGTGGACCCCAAGGCGGAGTCCTCACCCCGACGCTCTGGAACCTGGTCATGGACGCTCTTCTGAGTGACTCACGACCCGACCCCGTCTTCAAAGTCGGGTATGCTGATGACGTCACGGCCATTGTGGCAGGACCGTCTCCCAGCACGCTCAGGGATCTGATGCAGAGCTTTATCCGCAAAGCAGAATCCTGGGCCAATGACAATGGTCTGGAACTCTCTGAGCCCAAAACCGTTGCCATTATGTTTACCAGCAGACTACGCTGGAACATACGTCCTCTGCAGCTCTACGGCAGAGATATTGCCTTCGCGCACCAGACCAGATGTCTCGGGGTCATACTTGACCACCGGCTCAACTGGTCCTTCCACGTGAAAGCAAAAGCCAAGCGTGCCTCGGCCATCCTGGCCCAGCTCCGACGAGCACTTGGCACTTCTTGGGGTCTATCCCCAAAGCGGCTTTGGTGGATCTATACTTCCGTAGTTAGACCTGCCATTACGTACGCCTCTGTTGTCTGGGTTAGCGCTACCCAGGTCAAAAGCCATGCAGACCTGCTCAACACGATCCAAGGCAGAGCGTGTAGGCTCATCTGCAACGCCACCAGGTCCACGCCCTTTGCTGGCATGGGGGCCTTCCTTAATCTACCGCCTCTTGACCTCTTCGTCAGGGGTGAGGCGGCTAGAACGACGCGGCGTCTAATTGATGCCGGCGTCAAATTCATTTACATGAGAGCACCTGCTAAGCGGAACCTTGCCCCGCATAGCGACCTGTGCCTCAACTTTCTCAACGAGTGTCAGGCCAATCGCGTCTTCACCGATGGCATTGCCTCAACGCTCAACCTGAGACAGCGCTACTCCGTAGCTATCGACTCGCGCGATAACATCAATGACCAATGGAACCTTGGTGAGCTACACCGACGGTTCTAAGCAGTCAGCCAACACCGGCTTTGGTGTTGGAATCTTTCTGAACGGGAGGGTCATCGCTACCCACGCTCAATACACTGGGGTAAACTCCAGTGTTTTCCAAAATGAAGTTCTGGCCATCAGCTCCTGCACTGCAGAGCTTCTCGCCACTGGCGTTATTGGCAAGAACATCATTTTCCATTCGGACAGCCAAGCTGCCTTGCACGCCATCAGTGGCTGCAGCACCAACTCTGCTACAGTCCTCGACTGTATCAAACTTCTCAACGTGTTGGGTTCCACCAACAAAATTACCTTAAGTGGGTTCCGGGGCATGTGGGGATCCGAGGAAATGAGTTGGCTGACACCCTTGCAAAAGTTGGTGCCTCCGGCTCCTCTCTCGGCCCCGAACCTCTTGTCCCGATTCCTGGCTGTGTCATCGACTCGCGCATCAAAGCGTGGATCAGGACTCAGCACCGCTCGACTTGGGCGAACCGCACGAACTGCAGGCAATCCAGAGGCGCTGTCCCTCAGCCCTCTCACCAGCTCTGGAAGCTCCTCTTGCGCCTCTCGCGCAGAGACATCCGGGCTGCCACCATGACCCTCTCTGGTCACGGCTGCTTCTCCAGGCACCAGTACCTGCAGGGCAACGCCACCAACGCCACCTGTAGTTTCTGCAACTCAGGTGACGAAACTGCTGAGCATTTCGTCAGCATCTGTCCCGCCTTAACGCGGGCCAGACTCACTTACCTCGGGCCACACACATCTATTACTGAAGCGTGCAAACCCGAAAACTTTAATCAGCTCATGCGCTACCTTCGGGCCACCCGCAGGGCTGAACTCTCCTTTCCAGAGAGCACCATAGCTGCTGGCGACACTGGGGGACCTCCCTGAGCGGCGCCAAACCTCCGTCCATAGCGACGCGTCGGCCGTTCAGGGATTTGCGGAATGGGCGCCCGCGCCTTCCCGCTGTGTCCCCTCCGGGACAGCCCTGCAGCTAAGTCAAGTAAGTCAAGGTGCCAAAATGAGTGTAATAGTGGTGCCAAAATTAGTGTGATAGTAGTGCCAAAATGAGTGTGATAGTGGTGCCAAAATCAGTGTTACAGTGAGACCAAAATGAGTGTGATAGTGACGCCAAAATGAGTGTGATAGTGGTGCCAAAATGAGTGTGATAGTGTTGCCAAAATGAGTGTTACAGTGAGACCAAAATGAGTGTGATAGTGGTGCCAAATGAGTGCGACAGTGGTGCCAAAATGAGGGTGATAGTGGTGCCAAAATGAGTGTGATAGTGGTGCCAAAATGAGGGTGATAGTGGTGCCAAAATGAGTGTGATAGTGGCGCCAAAATGAGTGTGATAGTGGTGCCAAACTGAGTGTGATAGTGGTGCCAAAATGAGTATGATAGTGGTGCCAAAATGAGTATGATAGTGGTGCCAAAATGAGTATGATAGTGGTGCCAAAATGAGTATGATAGATAGACCTGAAAAATATAGAATACTTTTTAGGGATGCTTTATTGGTAAGGATAATGTACTCGTATGCTTAAGTTACAGCCTTGAGCAGTGGGAGAATATAGCTATCCCAAATTTGCAAGTTCGAAACTTACAGCCTTTTGCAATCAGAGCAGTTCTGCACCTGGCAACACTCCATGATGAATGGAAATGATCCGTGAACCTCTCGTGAGAGTTATTCGTCAAAGGCAAAATTTCGAATTTTACTGCACTGTAGCGGTACTGTATTTACTGTAACAGCAATAAATATAGCCTTAGATGGACCCCACACGGTAGTACCTCAGCGTTCTGTTGCCGAGTCTCATTTTTGTCTAAGATCATTTCATTCGATGCTCATCATCTTGCATCAATGAGTTGGCTCCAGCTGTTACTTGTGCCATAAATAATCGACACGTAACCGACGGCCACTTTGCTTTTTCTCCATTAATGCTATGAGTTTATTCTGTGCAAATCTTAATTTAGAGCACACGTTTTGTCAAATTATAACTTAGTAACAAGGTCGTGGAAGTAGAATTCATCTAGGCTTAACACTCGTGCTAGTTCGAGTATGAGGTGAGCACTTACACCGAGACTCCTGGCGTTTCTAAATGAACTTTTAAACGCATTTTCATCGACCAAGAATCAGTTGCTCTATTCTGCAGTTGTTAATGGACTTCAGAGAAGAGGTAGAGTCACAAGAGTCACACAGACACAGGGAGAGTCACACTGAGTCACACTGAGTCACACTGACCCTGGAAGAGTCACACAGACACTGGGAGAGTCACAATGACACTGGGAGAGTCACACTGACACTGGGAGAATCACACTGAGTCACACTGACACTGGAAGAGTCACAATGACACTGGGAGAGTCACACTGACACTGGAAGAGTCACAATGACACTGGGAGAGTCACACTGACACTGGGAGAGTCACACTGAGTCACACTGAGTCACACTGACACTGGAAGAGTCACACAGACACTGGGAGAGTCACAATGACACTGGGAGAGTCACACTGACACTGGGAGAATCACACTGAGTCACACTGACACTGGAAGAGTCACAATGACACTGGGAGAGTCACACTGACACTGGAAGAGTCACAATGACACTGGGAGAGTCACACTGACACTGGGAGAGTCACACTGACACTGGGAGAGTCACACTGACACTGGGATAGTCACACTACTGACACTGGGAGAGTCACACTACTGACACTGGGAGAGTCACACTACTGACACTGGGAGAGTCACACTACTGACACTGGGAGAGTCACACTGACACTGGGAGAGTCACACTGACACTGGGAGAGTCACACTGACACTGGGAGAGTCACACTGACACTGGGATAGTGAGTTACACTGACACTGGGAGAGTCACACTGACACTGGGAGAGTCATACTGACACTGGGAGAGTCACACTACTGACACTTAATTGAAACACTCACGCTGAAAAAGAAGTTCAGCTACGAGTACATTGTCGAACGGTAAATGTACTCATATACGATAGTTCGTACAGGTACATAGCCCCTACAAGGCAATTCCTTACTTTTTGCTGGTAGCATCTACCAGCTACATGCCAAATTCATCATTTTGCAGCAATACAAAATAGTGAGCTGAGCAAATTGCTTTTTTGGTCATTCGACCTCGCAATAATGCACTTGGAATCATTGCCATACCTAGGCGACATTTCAATTTGGTCTATTGCAGCTTTCGTCTCTCTTGCGCTCACATCAGGTACTTATACTGATCTTAATTTATAACTGACGTCTTCTCAAATTTTAGACAAAGGCTTGAGCCAGCAAGCACTTGGCAAAGACGAAAGACATCGAAAGGCATTGGATAAGATCGTAAATCCATCAGTTTTACTGAGATTCTGGGTGGGGAGTAGGTAATCCATCCATGTATTTTATGAATTCTAAGAAATCGGCTCACGGAAATATTTGAATAAAAAGTTTGCGCAGACTAAATCACAGAAGCAAATAAAAATATTTAAAATGGTTGAAATCTCAGCTGTGCACGAACCTAAGTTGCTGTTAAATTTAATTTTTGATTGTTTTATAGTGCGAGCGCGTATCTTTGTTAAACTTAACAGCGATTACAAGGAAGATAAACAAATAATTGAAGAATGCTTTGGTATCAAGGTAATTTTAAGCTCAATATAGGGAATAAGACAGAGTTTCCGCTTTTATATTACTCAGGCATTACTTTTGGGTGCAGGGATGGGGTCTCTCGTGCATTGGTGGTTACTGTAGATCAGCTGTTAGAAATTGAACAAAAGTCTTTAATGAAAACTGTTTGCTCTCGACTGGTAAACAAAGTGTTTATTTAAAACAAAGCAGCCAGCAGCCAGGAGCGTTGCCAATTGGATTAACGGTTACCGCAGCCTCTGAAAAAGAATTGAAACACTGTATATGTACCAACACAGCAAGCTGTGATATTTTAGACAGCAATATTTTACCGCATCAAACGAGATCTTTCGAATAAAAATGTACTTGTAGAAACGCACTTGACCTCTCCTAGATATTTATTAGTAATTAATGCACTCCGGCTGTTAAAACAGATGATCGACTTACTCGCAATTCGGATGCTGGCAGCACACATTAGGATTGGTTTTCCTTCTGGCAGAAAGGAAAGAAAGGACAGAACAAATTTAAGAAAAGTCACAATACGAGTACCTTCAATAGGAAAGAAGTGGATTGATAAGATCAGTATCATGCATTGCCTCTAATTGAGATACCGAATAGCAGTATGTAGCACTGTAGCTACCGGCAATCAAATCAAATCACTTACACATTCGCACATGCCTTGCAATTTGACTTCTGACAGCACTGGTTTGCCATTCGATCTTATACGATGGATGATAAAAAATTTCAAGCTTCTTAAGACAGATTCTTAACAATATGCTAGCATCTTTCGCTGTGTCTTGATACGTATACGAGCGTATATTCCTTAACTAGGAGCTGTACCTTGTTCAATTTTTGAGTCCAGCGTCATTTTCAGATTTAAACATGGGTCGTTCAAAATCGTAGCAATAATTTTTAGAAATTTTGGCACACAATTTTTAATATACAAATGAGACAGGCAGTCGTTATGCATGATCGAACATCCTTTCGGGTTACTTACTTTTTGAGGTACTACGAATAGCAGCGCGATCTCACAAGGCTCTGCGACGAGGGTGCCCGTGTTTGGCTGCTGGTGAACGCTCGCAAGACGGAGGCGCTGCACGTGGGCACGAATACCGCCCCAACTCTCACGCTGCCCAATGGAGACCGTATCGCGGTGTGCGAGGACTTCTGGTACCTCGGCGCCCTGGTGATGAGCCCCGATGCGATTGTCTCCGACAGGAGGAACCAGGCCTGGCGTGCCGCGCACCTCCTCAGGAACGCCTTCAATCCAGCTGCCAGAGACGACCTGAAGATGCGCCTGTTCCGCGCGGCCGTAGAGCCGATCCTGCTGTACGGCATGGAGGCTGTGCCGCTGACCGAAACGCGAGAGCGAGCCTTGGACGCGCTTTACCGATCGCTGCTACCGGCCCCGCCTCCGCAAATATCGCCACCGCATCGGACTGGAGCTATCTGCGACCTGCCCAGAATGCGGCAAAGCCGAGGAGGACCTTGAACACCTCATAAACCAATGCCCGACACACGCAGACATCCGGGCGGACGTCCTCAGACCAAACCCATCGCTGTCCATCATCGCAGACGACGGCCCCCGCATGCTCCACTTCCGCTACCTGGTGAAGATAATGGCCACAGTCTTATCGGGTGCTGATAGTTAGACCATGCCGGGTGGCCTAGGTTTGCGCCTTATCGGCGAACTGCTGCATCAAGTTCCGGAGAGTGCTTGTGTTGGGGCCACTGACAATAGCTGCAACATCATCAGCGTAACCAGCAAAATCGGCTTTTTACGATGCTGCTGGGGACGTCAGCCGTCAGGAGTTCGTCCATCACGAGGTTCCAGATCAGTGGGGTGAGTAACCCGCCTTAGGTGAAATCCAAGAGGGTAGAGGTCACCGTTTTGTTTCGGATCATAAACGAGTCTATTCATCGTACAATACTGGATCTGACCTTTTTCTATAAAAGGGAATCTCTGAAGGAGCCAAACTCTCGTTTCGAGTTAACAGAAAAGCCTAAGTCACTGACACCCCAGAACAGCTTCTGATTGGCGACCTGGCCCAGAAGTGCGCCCAGTGACGCAGCTTTCTAGAAATCGTGACAGCGTATTTTGTTGTTGTTGTTGTTGTTATTTTTGTTGTTGACACAAGCAACAGATACAAACCGCAGAATACAACAGCGTTTGTAACAGCAGCGAGTGTCTCTCTTGGGGTCACTAAAGAGTTGATGGTACGTTTGTCAGTTACAACACAGTGGCGATGGGTCTTTAAAAAGGCACTTGTCTGCGATTCGGGCAAAACCACTCAAAAGAATTTTTTAAGTCTTGCCTTTGCAAAAGTAAGTCTGGCAAGCAAAGCATTGAATAGATTTACCACGTCAAACCACATTGCCAAAATTGTGAGAAATATCATGAGTAAATATATACTTAGAAGGATCTCACGTATGCTTGATTTTGAGCTGTGCAGGGGCCCGCAAACTTCGGCCCGCAGGCCACATGCAACCCGCGAAGATTCTCTACCCGGCTCTCGGGTTTTTTGAAACTTCACAATAGCACTCGCTCAAGGTTTTTGTCTCTTCTCAGCCCTCTTCTCTCCTCTCTTCTCCTCTCCCCTTTTTCGGTTTCGATTCCTCCTCTCGTCTCCTCTCTTCTCTCTTCTTCTTTATTCTCTCACCTGTCTCATATCTCTCTTCCCTCTTCTCTATCCCTTCTACTCCTCCCCCTTCTCTGACCCCCTGATCTATGGTAATTAAATAATTAGAGTTGAACTCCTTCGTTTCCTTTGCAAGCTTGTTTTCAAGCTTCACGAAAGACTATGAGAGAGACGGCATTATCGCTGGGAAATACAAACACGATGAATTTTAATCTGGTTTTTCCTTATCTAAAAATAAAGCAGACGCCGCCTCTAAAAATATTGGACACAATTAAAAAAGTGTTGTTTCCTGTGAGTACAATGTGAGTGTACTTGTTTGGCTCTTCTTTCAGCTTGTGCTCAATTGCATTTCCATAAACGCGTATTACGCCCAGCTCGTTTTTGGAGAGCAAATACTCCACGAGTAATTTTTTACTGCTGTATTATTAGCTACTTGGTTATAAATCGCTAACTACACTACTGCTCGATGCTTTAGTAGAGTAACAAGGACATTGAAGTCGTTGAAGACAATATTTTTGAAACAAATTCTAACTTTAATGCGATATAAGAAAGACCAAATCAGGTACCAAAGCAAAACAATTTCTTACCTGTAAGCTACAAAATTTTTGTTGTGAACCTCTCATTGGTGCATTTTAGGATTAATGTACTGTAGTACCCGTTACAAACGTTATAATAGGGTTTATGTATTTATTTACGTAAAGTTCTAGAAAAGATGTGTTTTCATCAATGTTTCATTTGTTACTTTAAAGTCCCACCCCATTGTACCGTAGACTTCAATAGCAAAGTAGGTTTTTCTTCAAGAATAAGAGTACTTGAAAAATCTAACATTATGTTTCGGAAATGTTATTAAACGGTTAATCTCATCATCCATCAAAGGCTGTATTTGACCCAGTTGGCTCCAGTCTCGATCCACTGCTCCACCTGAGCATCTGTGAACAGCAGCAGACGGCACTTGTTCGTCTTGGTGTTGTACAACACGCGCCTCGCGCTTCGGTCAGCAGTCGCGGCCATTATGCACTGCGCCAGGGTGTCCACCGGGACATCCTTGAAGCAGTACTTGCCGCTCGGGTTGTAGCTGGTCTGCCTAAACTCAGTCTGCTTCCATTTGGCCTTGCAGAAATCCACCGCTGGAGACGCCTCCGGGTCCACGTACTCGCAGGCGAATCCGCGCAAGTTCGAGCAGTCGTTATCAATGAATTTCACTGTGTACGAGGAGCTGGCGATGCAGTCTTGGTTGCCAACGCTGCTTGGCATGCCAGTGTACCACAGTGAGGCGTCGTAAGGCAGCTTTCCATTGTCATTAATCCGCTGCCAGCCTCCCCTTTTGGTGTCTCTCTCATCGGCCAGGTCGCTCAGTCCGAACCACAGCTTGCAGTGAGTGCAGCTCACGCTGGGCATCTGGTGCAGCAACTTCAGCGATTCGTACTGGTTCAACAGCTCGCCTCCCATCTCCTGGCATCGTTGATTGGCCTCGCACCAGGTGTAATTGTGGGCCATTTTAACAAACACGCACCTGCCGGATTCGAGTTGAAACGGAGCAGGGCACGGAGCCGTCACTGACTGAAGAATCAGCAGCGCATTGAGTAGTCTGGAGATCTGCGTCATCCTTGAGTAGGAAGGTCGGATCGGAGTCTGTACAGCCCTGCGATACTTATTGTCGAACAATATATAGCCAAAATAGGTAGAGAAAAGTTGCTGCTTCATTGCTTCCAACTGGGACTCAAAGAATTTCAATTGATTTTACTGTCTTTCAACTTGCCGATTTTGCTTTTGCTTGCCGGTTCTATTTGAAGCTAAGCGGCTTGCTGATTGAGCTAAAGCTACATGTAAACTAAGTCATGTGAGTATTTCTGAGTTCATCAACCGTGCTGCATGCATGGTTTTTGAATCGGCAGAAATCTTTGATCACTATAGCAACAGTGTCGGCTAGTGCTGTTTGATGTAGATGAGCAAATTGTCTGCTAAAAATATCACTTTCTCCGTCTACTCAGATGCGGCTCACATGTCAGTTGGTCTTAGAAACAATTCAGCAGTCGACTTAACGTCGAGTGCCCTAGTCAATGTATTCGTCAGGTCAACTTTAAATTTTCGCTTAACGACTTACACTTTTACTAATTCATTATCTTAAATGAGCCTTCTTTTTTAATAATTAAGTGTCTTTAGTCTCTTGGTTGATGCCCCTGTCTCTTGGTGGGCGCCCCTGTCTCTTGGTGGGTGCCCCTGTCTCTTGGTGGGCGCCCCTGTCTCTTGGTGGGCGCCCCTGTCTCTTAGTAAGCATCCCTGTCTCTTGGTGGGCGCCCCTGTCTCTTGGTGGGCGCCCCTGTCTCTTGGTGGGCGCCCCTGTCTCTTGGTGGGCGCCCCTGTCTCTTGGTGGGCGCCCCCTGTCTCTTGCTGAGCGCCCCTGTCTCTTGGTAGGCGCCCCTGTCTCTTGGTGGGCGCCCCCTGTCTCTTGCTGAGCGCCCCTGTCTCTTGGTGGGCGCCCCTGTCTCTTGGTGGGCGCCCCCTGTCTCTTGCTGAGCGCCCCTGTCTCTTGGTGGGCGCCCCTGTCTCTTGGTGGGCGCCCCTGTCTCTTGGTGGGCGCCCCTGTCTCTTGGTGGGCGCCCCTGTCTCTTGGTGGGCGCCCCTGTCTCTTGGTGGGCGCCCCTGTCTCTTGGTGGGCGCCCCTGTCTCTTGGTGGGCGCCCCCTGTCTCTTGGTGGGCGCCCCTGTCTCTTGGTGGGCGCCCCCTGTCTCTTGCTGAGCGCCCCTGTCTCTTGGTGGGCGCCCCTGTCTCTTGGTGGGCGCCCCTGTCTCTTGGTGGGCGCCCCTGTCTCTTGGTGGGCGCCCCCTGTCTCTTGCTGAGCGCCCCTGTCTCTTGGTGGGCGCCCCTGTCTCTTGGTGGGCGCCCCTGTCTCTTGGTGGGCGCCCCTGTCTCTTGGTGGGCGCCCCTGTCTCTTGGTGGGCGCCCCTGTCTCTTGGTGGGCGCCCCTGTCTCTTGGTGGGCGCCCCTGTCTCTAGTTCAACTGTCTCAGCTCGTACTATCTTTAGTTTTTGAAACAGCGCGGTTATTGTGGCGGTGCGGCCATGGCCCCTCTCACTAGCGCAGGCTCTCTCTCTCCTATCCTCCTTCTCATTGGCTGCCCTTAATCTCTCACTCTTAATGTTTAACACCGATTTAAATTTAACACTGATGCAACCATAGTGTACCGTTTATAAGTGACAAAATCAGTCAGAATACTGTGTAGGTATTGAGCCTGGAATTGAGTAGAATCAATTTTAGATGAAGAAGAAGATTGGCTTAGAAGTATCTCTACTTCGTGTCTCACGGGACTCTTATAGTGTCATATATGACTCAAACAATCAATATACCGCAAGCCTGTCACAGTAATGTTTTGTTAAGTTAAAAGAACTTTTGAAACCGAAAAAATTCGCAGCAAATTATTATTAGTTTTTATAGTGAAGTATTGTTCTAGGCAATTCGAACGTACGCTCGTAGCTAGTGACTCACCAGGTACAACCGTGTTTTGACCCTAGAAAAACAGTAGCTCTAATTGAGACGGGGATATAGAAATGAATTCGAAGTACAAGCCTGAGTTATCTCGGTTTGTTTAACTGAATAAACGATCAATCATGAGTCAGTGCTGTGAAGTGGAAAATTGTAAAGATTGCCAGATGGCGTAAGTGAATTTCAATTTTCAAATTCAAACTTATTCGCTTTTAGTCACATAATTTACTCGTAGCTGTTTCATTGCTGGCTAAGAATGGTAATCTTAACTGCCCCAGAATCAAATGCAATCTTTGATTTTGTGATGAAAAAACATTTTCCGTCTCCACGGTGCATTAGCCTTAAAAAATTGCACGAACTTGGAGTTTTACATCATGTTATACTACAGTGGGTCGGTGCTTGTCTCAGAGGGGGTTACATCATGTTATACTACAGTGGGTCGGTGCTTGTCTCAGAGGGGGTTACATCATGTTATACTACAGTGGGTCGGTGCTTGTCTCAGAGGGGGTTACATCATGTTATACTACAGTGGGTCGGTGCTTGTCTCAGAGGGGGTTACATCATGTTATACTACAGTGGGTCAGTGCTTGTCTCAGAGGGGGTTACATCATGTTATACTACAGTGGGTCGGTGCTTGTCTCAGAGGGGGTTACATCATGTTATACTACAGTGGGTCGGTGCTTGTCTCAGAGGGGGTTACATCATGTTATACTACAGTGGGTCGGTGCTTGTCTCAGAGGGGGTTACATCATGTTATACTACAGTGGGTCGGTGCTTGTCTCAGAGGGGGTTACATCATGTTATACTACAGTGGGTCGGTGCTTGTCTCAGAGGGGGTTACATCATGTTATACTACAGTGGGTCGGTGCTTGTCTCAGAGGGGGTTACATCATGTTATACTACAGTGGGTCGGTGCTTGTCTCAGAGGGGGCATACATGTAGTTGATCATTTGTTTTGGCCAGCACTTTCTCAGCACAAGAGTAAAAATTAATTACTTCCGATGTAGTAATAGTAGAAATGATACCTCAGAGAATTCCTAGATAAATGATTGAAAAAGCAGTATCTGATGTTCTATGATATTGTCGCTGTTGGTTTCTAAACACTCTCTCCAGACAGCCCCTCTGCGGCAAACGACAGTGTTGTAAGCACACGGATGGGAGGTACGAAGCTTTTGTTTGCCTTGTTGGATGCGTTTAACCTTTTATCACTCTTTTTTAATATCACAATTATTTATTTTACTATTTCACTAAGGGACTGCGAGGACCAGACGGTGTCGCAGGGCTGCGATAGAGTTGGCATTGCTCTGGCTGCTGGAGGGGTGACCTTCGTTGGAGCCGTCGTGCTCGGGTCCTCAACTTTCGGTCTTGGAGCGGCGCTGGTTGTTGCTGGATTTGTCGCTTGTGTCTGATGAAAATTGTTTTGTCTGAAGACAATAACACATTTTTAATTCAATGTGTAAGTACTTGTACTTCAGCTGTATTTTCATAACTAAAAAACTGCTAAAGATCTGCATGCTGTTTTAAATTTCATTTCAAATTCTTTTTAACGGATTAGAATTTTTTGTTTAAATCGTTAAACCTGAATCCGTAGATTCAAAATCAGTTTCTTTTTTTATTGAAACTGCACTATTTCAATTCAATAATGCGAGCGTAGAATTGCTTTTATTAGATATTTTAGCGACAGGAAATGTTTTTTCGTTAAATTACTCGTAAATTTTACCAAAATCGCTATACTCGTAATTGATTTTTGAGACTGCAAATTGACATCTTAGTCCGTACATTGTTAAACTAACATTACTTTGAGATTTCTTTGCCCTAAAGCAGCCTATTGGCTACAATAAGCACTTCTTGTATGAACCACAGTTTGATAAATAATAATTTTGGTTAGTCATTTAATAAAAAAATGACCGTAGGAACTCGTAAGGTAAATCACGATTGAATATCAACAGCACAGAAAACTGAAGTCGACACATAAGAGCAGAAAATGTGTATTTTTTCACGACACTGAGAAACAGCTTACACTGTAAATGGGGCAATGTAATATGCGTGTCTTACTACTAGTATCATATTAGTTTTGGCTGCGTCAAAGAAAAATTTGGATAAACAGACAATTTAGCATCACACATTGTGTTGTAAGTGCATGGACCACTAAAGCAGAAGGGTGCTTTCTTATGCTGCAAAATGCACTAGCTAGTGCACCTCGACGATGAATATAATGACTTCATCGAAAATTCGGACGTTCAAAGGATGAGACATTAGGAATTTGGGTACTTCCAAAGACTACTAAAGTAGAAGGACGCAACACTCTAAACCTACGGTAAATGTTTTGAAGGCCACTTTTACACGTGGAAATGTCTTTCTTCCCTGGGACCTTCGAAATATATCATCCTTTAAGAAAAAACATTCGCGGCTTTAGCTGAACTTAAATATTTTGCCGGATACTACCGTTTTGCTATAACACTTATTTATACTGTTTACAGATTCTACACGTCTAATCGAACCCTTCAGAGAGTTATAAATGAAGCTTAAGGCTTAAGATAGCAAGGCATACTTTGTTGAAAAAAATTGAGTGCCTTAAGAAAAGTGAAATAAAAATATTTATCTAAAGTGGCTTTCAAAACTTTTTCCAAGGAAACGTGAGTGTCGCGTCCTGTATATACGTTGCTTTAGTTGTCCTTGGGTACTTTCTATCACAAGCTTCCTACATTGCTGATGCATTTCGCAGCGAATATTTGCTTCACGAGCTTGAAAAGAATAGCAAAAGATCCGTTAAAAACTACTCTCCAGTGACCCTAGCGACTCTGGCGCGCTACTCGATACTCTACGGCCCCAGAGTCGCTATATACCGTCGCGCCAATGAGTTACTTGTGTCGCCCTCAAAGTTGCAGACAATAAAACGCTGCACAGTGTCACTCTCGGGAAACTCATTGGTGACTTTTTAGCGACTTGTGCCGTGGCATCTCGTCGCTTGCTTCCTACTCTACTGATGTTACCTGCAACGACTCTGGGGCGACGCAAGTGACTCTTGGACGCTTGTTGACCCAGCTACCGCTTTCATCCGGTTTATTTTGTTAAAGTACATTTTGGCATTTAATTACAGCAACCCGGCAAATCAGAAATCGTACAGCTGATCATCGATGACGGATAACTTATCGATCATGACGTCAGCAGCTGAGACGGCAGTCTCATTACCAGCAAAGTCGTGAATGCTTCTGAGAAGCTGCCATAGAACCAGCTCGTTGCTTTGGAGTTGAGTCGCCTGCAGGTGAGTTTCATGTGCAATAGACAACTATAATTAGCAAATTTATAAGTGTTATCGCAGAGATTTTCAGATGTATAATAAAAACCCACGCACTTTTTCCACCATCTCAACCGCCGTCTCAAGCTCGCCAGTTTGGTAAGCTAAAAATTCTCCATATTTGCCGTAGACCTCCCAGAGATTCGGGTTGAGTTCCAGAGCTTTTGTGTACAGAGCTTGGGCTTCTTTGATCTTGCTGAACTGTGGGTGACAGTGCGCTTTTGGTCGCAAATCTTTACCAGTACTACTACGACGACTACTACTACTACTACTACTACTACTACTACTACTACTACTACGACTACTACTACTACTACTACTACTACTACTACTACTACTACTACTACTACTACTACTACTACTACTACTACTACTACTACTACTACTACTACTACTACTACTACTACTACTACTACTACTACTACTACTACTACTACTACTACTACTACTACTACTACTACTACTACTACTACTACTACTACTACTACTACTACTACTACTACTACTACTACTACTACTACTACTACTACTACTACTACTACTACTACTACTACTACTACTACTACTACTACTACTACTACTACTACTACTACTACTACTACTACTACTACTACTACTACTACTACTACTACTACTACTACTACTACTACTACTACTACTACTACTACTACTACTACTACTACTACTACTACTGTTACTACTACTGACTTACATATTTCCATTTAATCTCAGCCAAGTCCAGCATAGCTACAAGAAAACTGGAATCCAAACTCAGAGCTCGTTCGAGAAGTTTCTCCGCTTCTTGAACTTTTTCTTGTCGCTTACGGCTCATTGCTTGCTTGTGCAGAACTTCGGTGTTGTCTGCAGTATTTAGACGTTATTTATTTTGAGAACAGCAGTACAAACTACTTTCTTTAAGTCTGCCCACTTACATGGCATCGATTTGAGAATCTTCGAAGCGATAGCATCCGCTTCAGTGGGTGGTTTGGCGTTTACTGAAGTTCGAAAAAAAATTAAATAATTTTCAGTACTTCTCACGCCTTCTATATTTCAGAGGATATACCACAACGAAAAGCTGAACTCACATTCATAGAAGGCGGTCTCAGTTGCTCCAAGAGGCTTTACATTCTGAATTCCGATGGCCAATGTGGGCTCCAAGTTGATGGTGGCGTGGTAGAAGCCTTCGGGCTGCGATTGATGCACAATTGAGGCCAATAGTGAAATTCAGCGATTCAACTCTGCATGAGAAACTCGGGCAAATTTAGATCAAAACGGACACGCTAAAAAGTACTGGCGCCCTTAGTACTGGCGCCCCTGGTGCTGGCGCCCCTGGTGCTGGCGCCCCTGGTGCTGGCGCCCCAGGTGCTGGCGCCCCTGGTGCTGGCGCCCCTGGTGTTGGCTCACGGAGTATAACGCAATGCAACCCAAATGCAAATAAGTGCCCTACCAGCACTACTCACAATATAGAGAATCTCTCCAGCGACCTGAACGCACTCCAGCGGTTCCACAGCCGCCGCAGATCCGTCAATCAACGCGGCCACTTTCTGCTGCGTGTTAGTCAGCATGGGGACTCGAACCCGGGCCAGCCAGTCGGCCGGTTCGAAGGCGTGGTGGACACCGCCTGGCGGAGCCCTGTCGCCAGGGTACAGGAACCAGCGCTTCCGGCCGCTGACTACCGCGTTCCAAGCGTCCGCGTGACGGTGAAACGAAACGCCGCTGTTGTTGCCGCCGAGGAATAGGAAGAGGTCGTGGTCACGTGACTAGAAAGGGTTTGAAAAGTAGTAGTAGTAATAGTAGTAGCAGCAGTAGTAATGGTGCATGTACGTCCACCAGAGGTGTATGAAAAACTAATTATAAACTCACATTGTAGGCCATGATTGATGGAAACTTAAGTGTCGAGTCCATGTGAGTCGACTGAAAGAATTCTCGACTGAAAATGTACCTGAAATTACATTTATCGCAGTAAAATTACTGCTATTGTGGTGAGTCTGAATATGCTGGCATTTTATTGACATATCTTCCAGGCCGAGCTCAGTAGGCTAGCTTCCACTTTTCATGAATCACTGTTGGCAGGGGCGTAAAACCTGTGGAGGGTGGGCGTTTGGGTCCGCGCGCCCTAATCCCCAATAGCCTGGGAAAACTTATGGCGCCCCTTGTCGGCTGACTTAGCGCCAACCTTCAGAGCAACATTGGCACTCCTCTGCTCTCAACAACCAAATTGGCGCCACCCGAAGACGCGCCCCCGGGGGCCGTGGCCTAGTGGTCTAACGCAGCAGTCTGTTCCAACTGCAGTCACAATAATGTAGGTTTGTCCTCCAATTCTCACCGTTTCTCCCCAGCAGACGCATTGCGAATGTCGCTCAGAAATCTCCCGAAATTGACTCTCTCCTGTCCTCGGCCGCCGTTTTGAACGATTTGCACTGGCCTGCCGGCCAGGGCGTCATACGAGCCGAACTGCCCGGCCAGACCGTCCAGCGACCAGGCGGAGTCGCGCACCAGCCAGTCGGCGGCGCCCCGTTCGAACTGCAGCAGCAGCGGCCGCTTTAACCGGTAGGTGGAGCGAAACTCCTCCATGCTGAGGTTCTTCGCCCAGCGTCTGTCGATGCCGCAGTTCGATTTGGACAAAGCTTTCGATTGTTGAGACGATTTCAACGACGACTTTTGACTTTCGTTGGCGGTGGATTTTGCGCCATTTGCAGCTACTGTTTGGTTCGAATTGGATTTTCCGCTGGGTGAAACCAGGAAGTGCACAGCGATGTTAGCGAGTAGCAACAGGCACAGAACGGAGATCACCGCAGACTTGATCGTTTGCAACAGGGCAGCGTTTCTGTTGCCATGCATCGGCGGCTGACCGGTTGGTCGCTCTCGCATGCTTGAAGTTTCCTAAGGGAATAATTGACAACTAATCTGGTGACACTACAGAAGATTTGAGAGCCAACAAGATGTGCTACAGGTAAAAATCGATGGCACTTTACAGTGCAGTGATAGGGAAAGCAAAGATGGAAATAACGAACGCTCTGCTCTGAAGGCCAGTTTGGGAGGAAGTCTTGTAAATTTTAGCTCTGCATGGGAGCTATACGACAAGGAATTGAATGGGTGAGGCCGAGAAAGGGAGGGGAAGAGTTTGTTTGTTCCGCATTGGGAGGCTGGAATGCGTTTCTCTATCCCTCTCCCTCCCCAAATTGGAGCATGCGACTATTGGAGCGGAGTTTTTTGAGCAGCCATTGAATGCCACGTGGAGGATGCAGGTGGAGGTGCAGGTGGGGCAAGTAGCTCGTACAACGTACAGCATCGGCCCGCGCATTCACAGACCCCCTCCGCAGTAGCCCAGCTCTGCACATGGGAAAAACACAGGCTCATTACAGCCAGAGCTAGCTAGCTTCTACATAAAATTGGCAATGTCTTGTAGCAGGCTGCATAAACGTGTATCTTTAGCAGTATCTTACCAGTATGCGTCGCATTTTTATGTCAATCTTTTACCCAGTCATCAGAAGGGAATTTGAATGTCTCGTTAAAATTGTCCGATCATGTATATGCTTGTATGCATTCCGACGATCGTGCTTTATGAATATCAGCCTTTATAAATGTGGAATCGAATTTTACCTCAGTTCGGTGTACATACATGTATGCACATGTACACATGTGTATCAACAGCAACAAAAACAAAATACGGCGTCATAGCGCGCCTCAGGGCCAGGTCACAAACGAACGCCAAGCCGCCGGCCGAATCCGGGGCGCCGGCGTCAGCCAACAGACAGTCGACGAAACGCCGAGTGCGGGTCTGACCCACCGGAAGGGTGCCTCTGCAGCGTCAGCAGTAGCACCTCCTGCACCGGCTGTGGGCAGGACGTCTCGGCGCAGATAATGTGGTCTGCCAGTTGTAGTCGCCGACGGCACAGCAATTCTCGAGTGAATAGAGTAGGGCCTCGGACTGCAGGACTGCCCTCACAGAACGAAAGGCAGCCTAGGCAAGCCCGCTGCGATCGACGCCGCAAATCCTCAACAACGCGGGAGCTCCGTCGCCTGTCCATCAGCTCCTCGTCACAAAATCGCAGCCTCGATGTCGTCCGGCACGCAAAGCATAATGGTTTTCTGCGTGTTGACCACCAGGCCGACACTCGCTGCAACAGCAACTAGCTTGTCAAATTGTCTCTTGGCACCCAGGACAGTTGATTCATCACTCCGGCGACCTCACTGCATGGCCACACGGTAAACGCGCAGCGCTCAATGAGCACCTCGTCCGAACCCAGCGCGCGCTTTCCCGCCCGGTGAATGTTTAAGCGAGACGTCACAGCGTCGGCTGTGCTGACTGGTGCTAGACTGATGAAACTCTCCTCTGCCGGCAACAACATCTTCGGCGGCAGAGTCAGACTGTCTGGCAGCTGGCTGGGTGGCGACGCGTTGACAATGGCGGCGAAGAACTGACGCAGCTCGTTCCTGCGCTCGTCCGCAGAGTCGCGGCCTGCCTGGTTTAGCGGAATGCGCCGCTTTCCAGTCAGAGTGTTGATGGCCGACCAGTGCAGGCCACGCGACCTCTCGCATCGGGCCGAGCGATAGAGACGGCCTGAAGGGCGTCATCAACAGCAAAATTCTCACGCTGCAGATACTGTAGATCGACAGCCGCATATACATGTAGGCCTCCTCGATCCGCTGGTTGCTCGCGCCTGCTTAAATGAAGCCTCCCCAGATCTCCCCATACCGGCTGCCCCCGCTGCAGGGCCTAGCTGTTGCTGGCTGTTGTTGGTGGCCGCTTCGAGACAGACGGTAGAGCAGCAGTACAGAGCGGATATTTTTATGTATGTGTGTACATTACCTCCAGAAAGTTTTAAGCCACATATGTAACATTAATGGTACATGAAATATCTCTCGACGACCTCGACAACAAAGTTATGAAAAGCGTAAGTCACCGTAAGTCGTCATTGACATGTTTTTATCTACCTATGAAATACGCGTAAGCTTTATGAATGACAATACATGTACGCGCATGTATACAAATCAAAAACACACAGATGTAACGTAGAAATACGTTAATGATTATTTTTTTCAATTTGTATTAGTTTTAGCATTAGTATTCGCATTATTTATGCTTTTTAAAGTAAATTAGTTTGATGAATAGTTACACAACCCACCTGTTTAAAACGATTAAGTTTTGAAAATATTTCTCATGCTTTTCGCCAAAATTAACAAGAAGCAGTGTTAATTAACGGCAACTTGATCCCTCTAGTTATAAATTAAAAGTATTTATTTTAGATTAATGTTGTAGTTTGTTTTAAATAATAACTACGCAGATATTCAAATGCGAAATTAGTTGTACAAAAATCACTGCCCACCCCCCCCCCAAACTCAAAGTAATAATGCTAGATTGCTAGGGCCTAGCGACACTACAAAAATTTTACTAAACTGTGAATAGACAGATAAAATATGCATATTCGTCGATATAAAAATATGCTGCTTGCCGGCGCTTAACATGCTTAACATGTATAAATGGATATCATGCTTAAGTTTTTTTGTTAGTAGAGAGTAGTAGTACTAGTAGACAGGAATCATAGTAGCCTACTGCTACTGCAATGGAACTGGAAGCTTACCTTTTTAATTTTTAGCCCAATAAGCATGCTTTTAGCTTTTTATCTCGTTAATTCACTGTGATAGGCATGGCATAGATATTAGCCAATAATACTAATAGTATACTGTATAGACCTGTAGTAGCCATAGGCCTACTCTGGTCTCTAGAATCCTGGATCATGTTAAGTGCATGCTGCCGCTGGGAAACATGAACCTGGTGTATGGAATGCTTATCAAGCCTTTATCTTTGTCATGCTTTTATCATTGTAGTAAATCTTTAATTTTTTTTGTTTATAGTATAATTAAATCACCATGACTAGGGACACGGCGGCAGTGCCTCTAACTCTATGTCTAAGGACATGGCTGCCGTGTCCCTAGCTACCACGCTACTCTGTGCCTAGAGCCACAGCGGCCGTGTCTTTAGCTATGTGGACTCGCAGCATGGCCACCGTGTCCCTAGCTCTTTGTATAGGGACATGGCGGCCGTGTTCCTAGTAATCTACCACTCAGCACTCATATGCCTGGGGGCACGACGGTTGTCTCTGAACAATGGGCTTTAAATGCAACATGATTCGATACATGTACGTAGGTAGCTCGAACGTCGCCAGTAGTGTCCGTAAAGACAGTCAAATATTGTGTCAATCCAATATACTAAAACTCCTTTTAAATTATACTACTATATTGCACAAGTATATTGTGTCGTGGAACGTGCAAACTTGTTCGTTTTTTAATTTTATTAAGATTCTAATTTTCTAGGCATTATTTGTGTTTTCTAGGATTTTATTTGGTAACATTTAAAAAAAGCCCTAAAGTCTTTTTGTCTATTCTATATTTTATAAAAGATTAAACAATTTAAGCATGTCTTGTCTTTAGGCTTGGCCCTTATGATTTATTCAAATAGCTCCTTCAAATGACATGCCACACTCCAAATCATGTAATATACACCTAAAAATGTAGGCATACATTAGCCTTGCATGCCAAACATTAGCATGCACAGTTGGTGTGAAGGACTCCTAAGAAAATGGTATTTGTGTATACCTAGCATGCACTTCATAAAATTCACATAAAAAAGGTAGTGTTACTTATAACTAGAAAAATAATCATTCCAAAAAGTTTATTTTTAAGCATAAATTTCAAGCTTTCCAGTTTTTAAGCTTATAATATAGCAATTAAACAAATGTTTATACCTATCAATTTTCTACCAAAGATAGCCCAGTATAGGCAAAAAAGATTAAAAAGCAAATTATTTGCTAAAAATATGCTTTACACAGCACAAAAAGGTCTTTAACTATCACAACACAAAAAAGGCCATTTATTGTTACAATAAATAAATACTCCTACGTCCTATAATTAAGAGTATGGGTAGGCCTATGCACAATTTTTTGGTATGCATTTATCATTATTCAATTTTTGTTCAGGTGTGCACCAAGCATGATCCAGACTATAGAAGTCATGCTTAATCTTTCTTCTATTTAATATACCTATAATTATTGAAATATAGTATTCCTAATTGCCAAATAAGGGTTTTATGGCATTTTTGTTTAAATAAGCAACATTTTTCTCAAAACTTATGCAAAAATATATAACTTCGACTAACTATTACTTTTTAATACTTTTAGCCTTTGCCTTAAAACTTTAACAAAAGAACAATAGAAATCTCTTTTATTGAATACAATAAAGATAAAGCCAAGATAAAACTAAATTTTTCAATTTCATTCATTGAAAAATTGGAAGACATCTATTACATTTAAGATGTTATGACTAGGATATTAGAAAAGTAAAATAATAGTAGCCATAGACTTAAAAATGATGATCCATCTCCTTAAAACAATTAAATTAATCGTTTACTATAAATATACTTAGCTTTTTATTTATATACTTATTATATTTAGAAATGTAGAAGAAAAACTTTTTGTAATGGTTCCTAGAATTTTTTAGTTATGACTAGGATCATGATTAGTTAAGCTTTAGTTTATTTACAAAGCAACAAAACAGTTCCTTTTTCTAAATAAACTTTGAATTGACAACTAGTGGCATCACTTCCAATTATGGGGGGGCAGTGGTTGGGTGGTCACCCCCTCTAATTTTAAGAATTAGAGCAGTGCATTATGCTAAAATCTTACAAAAAAGCATAGCAAGCTCGTACTAAAAATTATAGTGGGTCACTTCATAAAAGGATGGGAGTGGTCATCCCCCAGAGGGTAGGATGGTAGTCACCAAGGGGCAGCATCCCTCTTTGCCCCCACCTGCACCACCATTGTTGACAACTTTATTTTCTGTGTCATAAGTAAGAAAATACAACATATATTTATACTCAGCAACATTGTAAAGCTGCCACTCTATGCGCCAGTGAGAAATTTCTCTTGAACTATTCTGAACTAAAAGTTACAAGAAAACTGATTGGTGTAGCTTTAATCCGTTCAACCCTTGCAAACCATTCCCCCACTTCATTCCTAAACTCAAGTCCGCCATGGCGTAGCTGAGTTATGTCACTCAGAAAGATGAGAGGCTTTACCTGCACTTTCAAAAGTGGCGACCACAGAAAGAACCTTCTGTGATGGCGACTTTTTGATGTTGCTGAGTACAAGCATATATATACCTTACACATATATGCAATACATGTACTTAAGATCATGCAACTGATGTACTGTATATTGCATAGGGCATAATGTACGAGTATATGCACAATAATAATATTCTTTGTCCTTAAGTTGTAAATCATTGCAAAAACACATTTTGCTACCATAGGCTAAGATCCTTGCCTAGATCAATGAAATAGCTCATATAAAAGAAGTTAATAAGGCATGCCAATGAAATGCTCCAATAAGTACTCGTAAATGTTTATTATGGTATGTGCAATTTCTCTTTGAATACTTTCTCATTGTTATTTGATAGTACTTGTAGTAGACTTGTTTGCATTTTTCAACTTTTTTAATTATATTATTTTGCATGATAAATTTGACAACAGTTTTGTATTTAAATTAAACTTGAACAGAAACTAAAAAAGCATTAGCAATGTCTACTGGTGTGGAGAAAGATTTTCGCAATATGGGCATAGTTGGAGATAAAGAGAAGGAGTCAGAGTATGGTTATGTATTTGGCGTGTCTGGTCCTGTGGTTATCGCGTCCAACATGGCCGGTTCAGCTATGCACGAGCTTGTCCGAGTAGGCAACGACGCTCTGGTAGGCGAGATTATCCGTCTGGAAGTTGACATGGCAACTATCCAGGTGTACGAGGACACGTCTGGAGTTACTGTTGGAGATCCTGTGCTGAGAACTGGCAAACCGCTATCTGTGGAACTGGGCCCGGGTATTATGGGCTCCATCTTTGACGGAATCCAGCGGCCTCTGCAGGTGCGGATCTGTCCCACTGTTTATTGAAGTAATGTACTTTTATCTGTTTGCTTAGTGTGAGTTTTTGGACACCACTATATGAGAATATTTGTTTAATCTTAATAGAATAAGAATCTGTATTGCAGACTCTCATTAGAATAGAAGTCTGTCTGACTTCCTTATTGTTAAGTCTGATTTCCATATTTTAGAATTGCATAGGGTGAGATTTCCAAATCATAGAATCGCAAAGGGGGATTTCCAAATTATAGAATCGCATAGGGTGAGATTTCCGTATTGTAGAATTGCATTGGATGAGATTTCCGTATTGTAAAATCCCATAGGGTGAGTTCCAAATCATAGAATCGCATAGGGTGAGATTTCCATATTGTAGAATCGCATTGGATGAGATTTCCAAACATAGAATCGCATAGGGTGAGATTTCCGTATTGTAGAATCCCATAGGGTGAGATTTCCAAATCATAGAATCGCATAGGGTGTGATTTCCTTATTCTAGAATCGCATAGGATGAGATTTCCAAATCATAGAAAATCGCATAGGATGAGATTTCGAAATCACAGAATCGAATAGGAGATTTCACAAATCATAAAATCGCATCGGGTGAGATTTCCATTTCATAGAATATCATTGGGTGAGATTTCCAAATCATAAAATCGCATAGGGTGAGATTTCCAAATCATAGAATCGCATAGGGTGTGATTTCCTTATTGTAGAATCCCATAGGGTGAGATTTCCATATTTTAGAATCGCATTGCGTGAGATTTCCAAATCATAAAATCGCATATCATAGAATCGCATAGGATGAGATTTCCATATTGTAGAATCGCATTGGAAGAGATTTCCAAATCATAGAATCGCATAGAGTGAGATTTCCAAATCATAGAATCGCATAGGGTGAGATTTCCATATTGTAGAATCGCTAGGGTGGGATTTCCATGTCCTAGAATCGCATAGGGTGAGATTTCCAAATTGTAGCATCTCATGGTGAGAGTTTAATATTGTAAAATCTTATAGGATGAGATTTCATATCGGAGGTAGCTTAAAAATATGATCTCCGTTCATTACTAAAAACCGCAGGCCATCAACTTGCTGAGCGACAGCATCTACATCCCCAAGGGAGTGAACGTGCCCTGTCTGGACCGCAAGCTGCGCTGGGAATTCGAACCGGCCGAGGGCGTCCGGACCGGCGGCCACATCACCGGCGGCGACATCTACGGATTCGTGCGGGAGAATAATCTGGTGAAGCACCGCATCATGATGCACCCCAAGGCCAGGGGCACCGTGGCTTACATTGCCCCGCCTGGCCAGTACACTGTTGAGGATGTTGTGCTGGAGACTGAGTTCGATGGCATTAGGGAGAAGCACACGATGCTGCAGGTATGCCGTCTGTGTGTCTATTTATCTATCTATCTATCTGTCTATTTTTCCATCTGTCTGTCTATCTATCTATCTATCTATCTATCTATCTATCTATCTATCTATCTATCTATCTATCTATCTATCTATCTATCTGTCTATCTATCTATCTATCTATCTATCTATCTATCTATCTATCTATCTATCTATCTATCTATCTATCTATCTATCTATCTATCTGTCTATCTATCTATCTATCTATCTATCTATCTATCTATCTATCTATCTATCTATCTATCTATCTATCTATCTATCTATCTATCTATCTATCTATCTATTTATCTATCTACCTACCTATCTTTCTATGTATCTATCTATCTATCTATCTATCTATCTATCTATCTATCTATCTATCTATCTATCTACCTACCTATCTTTCTATCTATCTATCTATCTATCTATCTATCTATCTATCTATCTATCTACCTACCTATCTTTCTATCTATCTATCTACCAGTATCTATCTATCTATCTATCTATCTATCTATCTATCTATCTATCTATCTATATATCTATCTATCTATCTATCTATCTATCTATCTATCTATCTATCTATCTATCTATCTATCCATCTATCTATCTATCTATCTATCTATCTATCCTTCTATCTATCTATCTATCTACCTACCTATCTTTCTATCTATCTATCTACCAGTATCTATCTATCTATCTATCCATCTATCTATCTATCTATCCATCTATCTATCTATCTATCTATCTATCTATCCATCCATCTATCTATCTGCTAACACCAACCGCAGGTGTGGCCAGTTCGCCAGCCCCGCCCAGTTGTGGAGAAGCAGCAGGCCAACCACCCTCTGCTGACGGGCCAGCGCGTACTAGACGCCCTGTTCCCCTGCGTCCAGGGCGGCACCACGGCAATCCCTGGCGCCTTCGGCTGCGGCAAAACCGTCATCTCGCAGTCGCTGAGTAAGTTCTCCAACTCCGACGTGATCATCTACGTTGGCTGCGGAGAGCGGGGTAACGAAATGTCCGAGGTGAGTTTTCATAGATCTGGGTGTACTTTTTAAACATAAATCCCAAATTATATCTCAAATTGTCTCACCCTGCAGGTGCTGCGCGATTTCCCCACCTTGAAAGTGGAGATCGACGGTCGCGAAGAGTCCATCATGTCGCGCACGGCCCTGGTTGCGAACACCTCCAATATGCCCGTGGCCGCTCGCGAGGCTTCCATTTACACCGGCATCACCCTGTCCGAGTACTTCCGCGACATGGGACTCAATGTGAGCATGATGGCCGACTCCACCTCGCGTTGGGCCGAGGCTCTGCGAGAGATCTCCGGCCGTCTGGCCGAGATGCCCGCCGAGAGCGGCTACCCTGCCTACCTGGGAGCCAGCCTGGCCAGGTGGGTGTCTGTCTGTGTCTGTCTGTGTGTCTGTCTGTCTGTCTGTCTGTATGTCTGTCTATGTGTCTGTCTGTGTCTGTCTGTCTGTGTCTATCTGTCTGTCTGTCTGTCTGTCTGTCTGTGTCTGTCTGTCTGTCTGTCTGTCTGTCTGTGTGTCTGTCTGTCTGTGTGTCTGTCTGTATGTCTGTCTATGTGTCTGTCTGTCTGTCTGTCTGTCTGTCTGTCTGTCTGTCTGTCTGTCTGTCTGTCTGTCTGTCTGTCTATCTGTCTGTCTATGTGTGTGTCTGTATGTCTGTCTTAGTGTCTGTCTGTCTGTCTGTCTGTGTCTGTCTGTGTCTGTCTGTCTGTCTGTCTATCTGTCTGTCTGTGTCTGTCTGTCTGTCTATCTGTCTGTCTGTGTCTGTCTGTGTCTGTGTGTCTTAGTGTCTGTCTGTCTGTCTGTCTGTCTGTCTGTCTGTCTGTCCGTCTATCTATCTGATTCAATCAGAATTTCTTCATAAAACTGATTTGTCCACTGTCTCAACAGGTTCTACGAGCGGGCCGGCCGTACCACCTGTCTCGGCTCGCCAGCTCGCGAAGGCTCCGTCACCATCGTTGGCGCCGTGTCGCCACCTGGCGGTGACTTCTCCGATCCCGTCACCTCGTCTACTCTGGGCATTGTGCAGGTGTTCTGGGGCCTGGATAAGAAGCTGGCCCAGCGCAAGCATTTCCCGTCTATTAACTGGCTGATCTCCTACAGCAAGTACACCAACGCTTTGGACCCTTTCTATGAGAAGAATTTCTCGGAGTTTGTGCCGCTGAGAACTAAGGTAAATTATGCTGTAAATCTCTATCAATGATTTGAAATGGATTTTGTGCAACTCAAACGGCTGCAAAGTGACGGAGAGCCGACTGTTGAGTAGCGGGCGATATAGGGGTCCCCAGCCCTCAATTACCCCAGCTAATGCTGGCACCCATTTTACAGCTGGGTGAATTGAAGCAATGCAGAGTTGAGTGTCTTGCATCGGAAATCAAACCCCCGATTCCCATTTTTTGACTACTTTTGGCGAACATTTTTATTGGGACTGTTCACAGGCATTTTTTTTAGAGGCAGGGGGTTGTGTGCACCCTGGCGCACTTTAAGCGACATAGGCACACAACCGGCGAGAGGCATTACTGCCCATTCCGCCGACTCCCCTGAGCAGGCACACAAGCGCGCGGATACGTACACAAGCACACACTCACACAGGAGTGTACAGCGGCCCTAACTTTGTATTATCGTTAGGCATGTACACTTCACTGCGCCTTGGGGGGGTTGGCTCTCAAGGCCGTTAATTGCACGAGCAGAGCCAAGCCGAGATTCCAATTCAGCCCCAAATTAATGTGACTGCACTTGGAATCGAGCCTGGGTCGCTGGCATACCAGAGCAGCTGCGCTACCGCTGGGCTACGGCCCCTTCTGTTCACAGGCATTGCTTGTAGGTTATAGCCTAGTGGTTAGAGCGTCGGACTCATGACTTGAAGGTCGGGGGTTCGATTCCCGATCCCACTAGGAACAATTTGTGTCCCTGAGCAAGACACTCAACTTTGCATTGCTTCAGTTCAGCACCCATCTGTAAAATGGAATCGAACCAAAGGCAGTCATATCCATTAACTCCTCTAATCACGATACTCACAGATGCTAGAGATTCTCCAAAACGAAGAGGAACTGGCCGAAATTGTCCAGCTAGTTGGCAAAGGCTCCCTGCCCGAGGGCGACAAAATCACCCTGGAGGTGGCCAAGCTGATCAAGGACGATTTCCTGCAGCAGAACGGCTACACCAGCTACGACCGCTACTGCCCGTTCTACAAAACTGTGGGCATCATGCGCAACATGTGCGCCTTCTTCGACTTGTCTCGCCACGCTGTTGAAAGCACCGCCCAGGCTGACAACAAGATCACATGGGCCGACATTCGTGACCGCATGACCCAGAATAATATCATCTACAAGTTGTCCTCCATGAAGTTTAAAGATCCCAACAAGGAGACTAAGGAGCAGATCCTCAAGGATTACGACGATCTTCTCGAAGAGATGACGCAACAGTTCCGCAATCTGGAGGATCAGATGTGAGGATGAGAGCTATTAAGAGAACGTCTCCGGATGTTTAAGTTGTCTGGGTGTGAAAATTATTGAATGAAGCCGACAACAGAAAAACTACAAAAAACCAAACCATTTTATCGTCCCACTCGCATAATATTGTTTTGAAGTAATTCTATTTGCATTAGTAATGATAATCTATATGATATAGCTGATGTAGCAGCAGAATTGCAGATCAGTTCTTTTTTCCTGAATTTGGTTCGCTTGATTCACTCACTCTGCGCGCGAATTTATTTATTTATTTATAGATTGATAGACTTTTCTCAATTCAATAGTCTCTTTGTGGGTTCTGTGTGTCTATTCCGGCATGCACAATTTAAGGTTTTTATTGTTTTCCAGATCACTGCTGTTCAATCTATTGTTTATTTAATTTGTATTTTTGTCCTGTTTTTGTTACCTGTTTTAAATCCTGAGCTTTGCTGCTGGTTTGCGATTAATTCTAATTAATATTCTCCTCTTTGTTGCTGGCCCAGCCTCACAGATCCCCAGTTGCTGGGCCAGCCTCACAGATCCCCAGTTGCTGGGCCAGCCTCCCAGATGCTCAGTTGCTTTGCCAGCCTCCCAGATCCTCAGTTACTTTGCCAGCCTCCGAGATCCTCAGTTACTGGGCCAGCCTCTCACATCCTCAGAATTGCTGGGCCAGCCTCTCACATCCTCAGAATTGCTGGGCCAGCGTCCCACATCCTCAGAATTGCTGGGCCAGCGTCCCACATCCTCAGAATTGCTGGGCCAGCCTCCCACATCCTCAGAATTGCTGGGCCAGCCTCCCACATCCTCAGAATTGCTGGGCCAGCCTCTCACATCCTCAGAATTGCTGGGCCAGCCTCCCACATCCTCAGAATTGCTGGGCCAGCCTCCCACATCCTCAGAATTGCTGGGCCAGCCTCCCACATCCTCAGAATTGCTGGGCCAGCCTCCCACATCCTCAGAATTGCTGGGCCAGCCTCCCACATCCTCAGAATTGCTGGGCCAGCCTCCCACATCCTCAGAAATGCTGGGCCAGCCTCCCACATCCTCAGAATTGCTGGGCCAGCCTCCCACATCCTCAGAATTGCTGGGCCAGCCTCCCAGATCTTCAGTTGCTGGGCCAGCCTCCCACATCCTCAGTTGCTGGGCCAGCCTCCCACATCCTCAGAATTGCTGGGCCAGCCTCCCAGATCTTCAGTTGCTGGGCCAGCCTCCCAGATCTTCAGTTGCACAAAAGCAACAGCACGTAGCAACTCAGAAAAATAAACAAGGTTAAAGCAGAACCTGCCATTGTCATTTAACCTGGGATTGCTACATTAACTTTTCTGATTAATATTCATTTAGAATGCTACACACACACGTATATATTCAGTTATGCTGTCATTCAAACGAACTTAGTGTCCAATGGATTATTCAGCAGCAGAAGACACAAATTATGAATTAATTAGTTTATCAATGATGTTTTTCTTCATATTCCAGTTTTTGTCCTCAGTAATTAGTGATTTGCCAGCAGAGAATCTTTAGTGATAATTATTATTACAATTATTACAATAAGCAGGTTTTTGATGATTGCCATATTCTGATTCAGAATGCAGACTTTTTCATTACGGTTTAAACCCCAACGCTATTACTGTTGTTGCGATGATATGAGTAGTATACTCTAGAGAGTTGCTGTCAAAATATTTATTTGTTGTGATTAGCATTCCTTTTGTTGTGGTTTAGTCTATTTTTAATAAAGTCAATATATAAATCGTTCATTATTATAAGTAGTATAGTGAAATCTGCACACGAATAATGCTATTGTTAGTACCGGTAGTTTATTAAATAATTATTATTGTTTTAGATGAACACTTTCGATTCCAATGAACAACCTGCTATAATTAATCTGATAAAATTATAATAAAAATCTGATATCTCGAAGCGACAGTTAAAAATCTTTCATTTAGTAAATTTCTTTTAGGATCCTGTTTTTCAAGATTATTTCATCCCCATTTGGCAGGTCGCCCCTGCATCTGCTATGAGATTCGTCCCTGCATCTGCTATGAGATTCGTCTCTGTATCTACTATGAGATTCGCCCCTGTACCGTATGAGATTTCCCCTGTATCGACTATGAGATTCGCCCCTGTACCCTCTGAGATTCGCCCCTGTACCCTCTGAGATTCGTCCCTGTATCCACTATGAAATTCGTCCCTGTATCCACTATGAGATTCGTCTCTGTATCCACTATGAGATTCGTCCCTGTAGCCACTATGAGATTCGTCTCTGTATCCACTATGAGATTCGTCCCTGTATCCACTATGAGATTCGTCTCTGTATCCACTATGAGATTCGTCTCTGTATCCACTATGAGATTCGTCCCTGTAGCCACTATGAGATTCGTCCCTGTAGCCACTATGAGATTCGTCTCTGTATCCACTATGAGATTCGTCTCTGTATCGACTATGAGATTCGTCCCTGTAGCCACTATGAGATTCGTCTCTGTATCCACTATGAGATTTGTCCCTGTATCCACTGAGATTCGCCCCTGAATCTGCTATGAGATTCGCCTCTGTATCTGCTGAGATTCGTCCCTATATCCAGTATGACATGCGTCTATGTTTCTTAAATGAGATTTGTCACTATCTGCTAGGAGATTCGCCCTGTATCTACTATGAGATTCGCCCCTGTACCGTATGAGATTTCCCCCTGTATCTACTATGAGATTAGCCCCTGTACCCTCTGAGATTCGCCCCTGTACCCTATGAGATTCGCCCCTGTACCCTATGAGATTCGCCCCTGTACCCTATGAGATTCGCCCCTGTACCCTATGAGATTTCCCCCTGTATCGACTATGAGATTCGCCCCTGTACCCTCTGAGATTCGCCCCTGTACTCTATGAGATTCGCCCCTGTACCCTAATAGATTCGCCCCTGTATCCTATGAGATTCGCCCCTGTATCCTATGAGATTCGCCCCTACATCTACTGAGATTCATTCTTTACACCAGCTAAGGCCTACGAGATGCTATGAGCTCAGTAAATTTCGCAGCTTCCAGCGGCCCCATCATGCCGGACTGGTCGGGAATCACCCTGAAGTCGACACTGAAAGACACCTACGCCGATTGCATCTTGCGGCTGTTCCAGCCATTCAAAAGCAAATCCTGGGACGTCGCCTTCGATGCCGGCACTTTTAAATCGTCGCTGGTGAACAGCTGCGAATTGCGCGACTCGCCCGAGGTGGAACCGTCGGGGTGGACGCCGCTGCACTATGCGGCCAGTGCCGGTGCCCCGGCCTGGGTGGCCGAGCGTCTGGTTGAAGCCGGTGCGGCTCGGTGCGTTAAGGACTGGCTGGGCAGGACTCCGCTGGATTTGGCTAAAAGTGTGCCAGGATGCGGACAGGTGAGAGGCCAAAGTGCAGGGGTAATTCTTTGGTTATTCGCATATTTTTAGATAACTCTCCCATTTGCATATGGGATCCTCAGTTTTGGGATATTTCTCCCATTAGCATATGGGATCCTCAGTTTTGGGATATTTCTCCCATTAGCATATGGGATCCTCAGTTTTGGGATATTTCTCCCATTAGCTTATAGGATCCCCAGGTTTGGAATATTTCTTTCATTAGCTTATAGAAAACTCAGTTTATGGGATAATTCTCCCATCTGTATTGTCCCTCAATATTCGCCTACTTATATTTCCCATAATTCCCTCGAATTACCTTCCTTCAGGACCTCCTGGCAGCCCTGACGCCAAGTTTTCACCTGCCAGCTGAACAGCTCGACGACTCTCAGCTAGACGCCATGGAGAGCCATTTCCACGGCCTAATCAAAGAAGCATCTATGGGTCTGTCCGATAAAGGTCACCTCAGTATGCTCCCAGTTCGAGTCCTGCTCGAATCTCACCTGACATCCGGCTTAAACGATTGCTGGAATTTTCCTATACCGGGCATGTACGGCGGGTTCTATAATATTCACCTGGTGCTGGGCGGCGATGGCCGGGTGTCGCATCTGCAGTGCGAGAGCTGGTGTCGCGTCTCCGGAGGCTCCGGTCGGAGGGACAAGGTCACCGCCGACGGGGTGGAACTGCTTGAGTCCGGGTTTGTGTGACCAAGTTTGAAAATTTATGTCTGTTAAACCTCTGACTGAAATATGGAATGCCTTTAGGCAAAGTGTTACTAAAATAATTTGTACCTTTCGGGAATTATATACCTATAAGCCAGTAGGATTATTGGGGGAATTTTGTATCCCCATGAGCCAGTAGGATTATTGGGGGAATTATATCCCCATGAGCCAGTAGGATTTGGGGGAATTATATCCTCATGAGCCAGTAGGATTATTGGGGGAATTATATCCTCATGAGCCAGTAGGATTATTGGGGGAATTTTATCCTCATGAGCCAGTAGGATTATTGGGGGAATTTTATCTCCATGAGCCAGTAGGATTATTGGGGGAATTTTGTATCCACATGAGCCAGTAGGATTATTGGGGGAATTATATCCACATGAGCCAGTAGGATTATTGGGGGAATTATATCCACATCAGCCAGTAGGAATATTGGGGGGATTATATCCACATGAGCCAGTAGGATTATTGGGGGGATTGTATCCCTATTAGCCAGTAGGATTATTGGGGGAATTA
>NIVC01000551.1:172500-180000 GCA_002269645.1 Macrostomum lignano | reverse complement strand
TGGTGGTCTGTGAGGCTGGTCTAGCAATTCTCGGCAACAATATGAGGGCCAACCTGCAAGGTAAAGAGTGTACATGCCAGTCGTTGAGACAGTCAGGGCCGCTGTACACCCCGTGTGAGCATGTGCAGGGTGCTCAGGAGTGAGCTTGACTGGCTGAGGTATTCAGTTCGAATCGTAACTTTAATAACGTTAAATTATAATCAAACCCATTCTGCTAATGTCGTCTATAAATTTGTCCACGTATTACTTCACTACTGTTGCTTCGCAGAAACCCCTTGCCCTTAGTTGTTTTGTCAGCTGTCGTGTTTATAAAAGCGTATGACAGCAATGTATCTATCTGATGCTCCTCGATTCTGAATTCAAGGAACGCACCTCTGCCCCTCTGACATATCTGTACACTGATTTTAGCCTCACCCGTGCGGCAAGAGAATGCAGAACACAGCGTACGCTCGTACCTCTCTCCTCTTGCTGCCTCTCTCTCCAAACCTCGCAGCAGTATATAGGAGTTGTCTAACACAATTTTTTTCTCTTGTTCAAGAGCCCTGCAGGGTGCGTCATATAATCAAGTACCTAAGACCTTTCTTGAACTTTATTGATCGCCAATGGAAATGTCGTCGGCTCCTAAATTCGTGTTCAAAGACAGCGTCAAAGTTCCTAAAAGCTTGCTGGAAGGCCTGCCTTGCCGGCTGAGCTTCGATAATGGCGCCACGTTGTCAAAGATTTTGTACGTCACGTCGGACTCGACGGACTCGTCGAACTCCGCGGCGGTGCTGAATTTTGTCACGGTGGCCAAGAGCGACTTCCAGGCCGCTATGAGGTCTGAAAAATACCTTTAATAGGCTTTTAAGTACCCACCTCAGATATAATACGGCTTCAGAATTTTTTCTGTGCGCTTACGCCAGAAATTTGATTCTAACACTGCGCGCTTAGTGCTAGGAACTGGTTCCATCAATGCGCGCTTAATGCTAGGAACTGGTTCCATCAATGCGCGCTTAATGCCAGGAACTGGTTCTATCAATGCGCGCTTAATGCCAGGAACTGGTTCCATCAATGCGCGCTTAATGCTAGGAACTGGTTCCATCAATGCGCGCTTAATGCCAGGAACTGGTTCCATCAATGCGCGCTTAATGCCAGGAACTGGTTCCATCAATGCGCGCTTAATGCCAGGAACTGGTTCCATCAATGCGCGCTTAATGCCAGGAACTGGTTTCATCAATGCGCGCTTAATGCTAGGAACTGGTTCCATCAATGCGCGCTTATTGCCAGGAACTGGTTCCATCAATGCGCGCTTAATGCTAGAAACTGGTTTTATCAATGCGCACCTAATGCTAGGAACTGGTTCCATCAATGCGCGCTTAATGCCAGGAACTGGTTCCATCAATGCGCGCTTATTGCCAGGAACTGGTTCCATCAATGCGCGCTTAATGCTAGGAACTGGTTTCATCAATGCGCGCTTAATGCCAGGAACTGGTTCCATCAATGCGCGCTTAATGCTAGAAACTGGTTTTATCAATGCGCACCTAATGCTAGGAACTGGTTCCATCAATGCGCGCTTAATGCCAGGAACTGGTTCCATCAATGCGCGCTTATTGCCAGGAACTGGTTCCATCAATGCGCGCTTAATGCTAGGAACTGTTTCAATCAATGCGCGCTTATTGCCAGGAACTGGTTCCATCAATGCGCGCCTATTGGTTCAAATTTATTTTACTTATTTATATGTTAGGCAATCCTGATTCCAAGAAAATTTCTTCATTCTATTACTTGAAGTAAAAAGTTTAGATAATAAGAAAAAATATGCTCTACTATCAAGGTGGATCGCCAAGCAGCCGGGCTGTCAGCAGCAGGAGCGGCAGCACCTGGGCGACAGCCTGGTGAAGATGACCGGAGTCAACTTCGCCTATCAAGACCTGATGAAGGAGACTTTCAATGCCAACTGCGAGCACGTGATTGAACTGCTCACGCAGGTGCGCGGCTGTCACTGGATGGTGACGAACCTGCCGGATGAGCAGGCGTTCCTGCCTGCGATGGAGCCGGATCCCCTGTTCCAGCTGAAACTGGACAACCCGCTGATGGCCAACATCATGGAAAAGTTCAAGATTGACGGTTAGTGACATTGAGGCACGAATAATCTCAAAGTATGCACAGGTGCTTAATAGGATCTCAAAGGACTCACAGGTGCTAAATGTGATCTCAAATGATGCACATGTGCTAAATGGGATCTCAAAGGACTCACAGGAGCTAAATGGGATCTCAAAGGATCACAGAAGCTAAATGGGATTCCCAAAGGACTCACAGGAGCTAAATGGGATCTCAAATGATGCACATGTGCTGAATGGGATCTCAAAGGATCACAGGGGCTAAATGGGATCTCAAAGGAACACAGGTGCTAAATGGGATCTCAAAGGATCACAGGAGCTAAATGGGATCTCAAAGGATCACAGGAGCTAAATGGGATCTCAAAGGATCACAGGTGCTAAATGGGATCTCAAAGAATCACAGGAGCTAAATGGGATCTCAAAGGGTCACATGAGCTAAATGGGATTTCAAATGATGCACATGTGCTAAATGGGATCTCTTAAAAGGATCCCAGGTGCTAAATGGGATCTCCCAAAAGGATCATAGGTGCTAAATGGGATCTCCCAAAAGGATCATAGGTGCTGAATGGGATCTCCCAAAAGGATCATAGGTGCTAAATGGGATCTCCCAAAAGGATCACATATGCTAAATGGGATCTCAAAGGGTCACATGAGCTAAATGGGATTTCAAATGAAGCACATGTGCTAAATGGAATCTCAAAGGATCACAGGTGCTAAATGGGATCTCAAAGGATCACAGGTGCTAAATGGGATCTCCCAAAAGGATCACAGGTGCTAAATGGGATCTCCCAAAAGGATCACAGGTGCTAAATGGGATCTCAAAGGATCACAGGTGCTAAATGGGATCTCCCAAAAGGATCACAGGTGCCAAATGGGATCTCCCAAAAGGATCACAGGTGCTAAATGGGATCTCCCAAAAGGATCACAGGTGCTAAATAGGATCTCCCAAAAGGATAACATATGCTAAATGGAATGTCGAATGAATGAAATAAAATACCTATTTCTGCTTAGTGTCGCTTTTGACTCCACCACAGGCGCTGACACTGCGGCGCAGTTCCCAGCGATCCTGGTCTGCCTGGGCTCCGGCAGCATGATCAGCGTCCTGGACGCCGAGGGCAAAATGTCCAGCTTTCATTTCTGCTTATTTGGCGGCAAAAGTCTGCAAGGCATGGCCCGCCTGATGATTGGCACCTCCAGCTATGATGAGCTGATGGCGCTGGCTGAGAAGGGCGACAGGGCCAATGTGGACCTGCTTGTTCGCGAGGTTGTTGCCGGGTTTTAAGAGTTTCTGATCCCACAATATGATCGTCCTGATCCCACAATAAGAGTCCTGATCCCACAATAAGAGTCCTGATCCCACAATAAGAGTCCTGATCCCACAATAAGAGTCCTGATCCCACAATAAGAGTCCTGATCCCACAATAAGAGTCCTGATCCCACAATAAGAGTCCTGATCCCACAATAAGAGTCCTGATCCCACAATAAGAGTCCTGATCCCACAATAAGAGTCCTGATCCCACAATAAGAGTCCTGATCCCACAATAAGAGTCCTGATCCCACAATAAGAGTCCTGATCCCACAATAAGAGTCCTGATCCCACAATAAGAGTCCCGATCCCACAATATGATCGTCCCGATCCCACAATAAGAGTCCTGATCCCACAATAAGAGTCCTGATCCCACAATAAGAGTCACAATCCCACAATAAGAGTCCCGATCCCACAATAAGAGTCCTGATCCCACAATAAGAGTCCCGATCCCACAATAAGAGTCCTGATCCCACAATAAGAGTCACAATCCCAAAATAAGAGTCCCGATCCCGCAAAAGAGTCCTGATCCCGCAAAAGAGTCCTGATCCCACAAAAAGAGTCCTGATCCCACAATAAGAGTCCTGATCCCACAATAAGAGTCCTGATCCCACAATAAGAGTCCCGATCCCACAATAAGAGTCCTGATCCCACAATAAGAGTCCTGATCCCACAATAAGAGTCCTGATCCCACAATAAGAGTCCCGATCCCACAATAAGAGTCCCGATCCCACAATAAGAGTCCCGATCCCACAATAAGAGTCCTGATCCCACAATAAGAGTCACAATCCCAAAATAAGAGTCCCGATCCCGCAAAAGAGTCCTGATCCCGCAAAAGAGTCCTGATCCCACAATAAGAGTCCTGATCCCACAATAAGAGTCCTGATCCCACAATAAGAGTCTTGATCCCACAATAAGAGTCCCGATCCCACAATAAGAGTCCTGATCCCACAATAAGAGTCCCGATCCCAGAATAAGAGTCCCAATCCCACAATAAGAGTTCCGATCACGGAATAAGAGTCCCGATCCCACTGCAGAGTCCCAACCCCTTGACTCTCAAAGCAGCAATCCCCAAGCAAAACAACAGCCCCCGAAGCAATCGAATAACACCTGAAGGTCATCGCCAGCGACCCGGCCAGTCCTTACGGCCAGTTCAACGGCGACATTCCGATGATGCACTTCGGCAAGGCGGCTGAGGACCGCCTGTCACGGGACGGCGCCCGAAAAGAGGATGTGGCTCGCAGTCTGGTGTCGCTGTTCTGCGCGAACCTCCTCGGCAGCCTGATATCCATCAGCACCCTGACCAAGGTGCCCAAAGTCTACTTTGGCGGCAATTTCTTTTTAAACCCGTTGGCTCGTCGCGAGTTCGAGAACGCCAAATGTTTGCTGATGCAGATGGGCGCCGGGTTTCAGCATCGGTTTCTTAGAAACGCCGGACACTTGGGCGCCGTTGGGGCTCTGGTGGCCACCAACGCGGATGCTGGCGCTTACCTGAAGTTCGCCTGAGCAAAGCAACTAATTCAAGACGTGACAATATAAAAATTATACTCTCCCGCCTCCTAAAAATCCAATATACTAAAAATGAGTTGTTTGTGTGTATGGTTGATTTCATTAGAACTAAAACGAGCCTTCAAATTGAGTAATGACCCTTCAAATTGAGTAATGACCCTTCAAATTGAGTAATGAGCCTTCAAATTGAGTAATGAGCCTTCAAATTGAGTAATGAGCCTTCAAATTGAGTAATGAGCCTTCAAATTGAGTAATGACCCTTCAAATTGAGTAATGAGCCTTCAAATTGAGTAATGACCCTTCAAATTGAGTAATGAGCCTTCAAATTGAGTAATGACCCTTCAAATTGAGTAATGAGCCTTCAAATTGAGTAATGACCCTTCAAATTGAGTAATGACCCTTCAAATTGAGTAATGACCCTTCAAATTGAGTAATGACCCTTCAAAATGAGTGATGAGCCTTCAAAATGAGTGATGAGCCTTAAGAATGAGTAATGAGCCTTCACAGTGAGTAATGACCCTTCAAATTGAGTAATGAGCCTTCAAATTGAGTAATGACCCTTCAAATTGAGTAATGACCCTTCAAATTGAGTAATGACCCTTCAAATTGAGTAATGACCCTTCAAATTGAGTAATGAGCCTTCAAAATGAGTAATGAGCCTTCAAAATGAGTGATGAGCCTTAAGAATGAGTAATGAGCCTTCACAGTGAGTAATGACCCTTCAAATTGAGTAATGAGCCTTCAAAATGAGTGATGAGCCTTTAGAATGAGTGATGACCCTTCACAGTGAGTAATGACCCTTAAAATTGAGTAATGACCCTTCAAATTAAGTAATGACCCTTCAAATTGAGTAATGAGCCTTCAAAATGAGTGATGAGCCTTTAGAATGAGTAATGAGCCTTCACAGTGAGTAATGACCCTTCAAAATGAGTAATGACCCTTCAAAATGAGTGATGAGCCTTTAGAATGAGTGATGAGCCTTTAGAATGAGTAATGAGCCTTCAAAATGAGTAATGAGCCTTCAAATTGAGTAATGGGCCTTCACAGTGAGTAATGACCCTTCAAAATGAGTAATGACCCTTCAAAATGAGTGATGAGCCTTTAGAATGAGTAATGAGCCTTCAAAATTCAAAGTAATGAGCCTTCAAAATTCAAAATACTGTGAGCCTTTAGATATTTACCGCGTCCTTTTAAGTACCACCATTTTTTGTTTGAAGACTCAGTATTCATAAATTAAAGGCTAATTCCGTATTAATTATTGTCTATTATCAATGCAGCTCAAATGCATTTTCATATCATAGTTTTCGATAACCCGAACCATCCACCCCCAGTTAAAAGGAATTTTATTAAAATAAAATGACCGAAGAAAAGTTAAGACCTTTAACAACTAAAGCCGGATATAGCATACAACAAATCATTGTATTGAATTATGCACATTTTATTAATACTGTTTTGTCTTCTTTTAGGTAATGTATGCTCGTACATCGAGCACACAATAATACATATATATATATTGATGATACACAAACTAAGAATTCATAATGATCACTTCTATTAATAAAAAAATTATTTAATAATATTGAAATGCACAAATTGAGTATAAATAACGAAACTAGCCTGCAATACTACTTACACAAAATACAAGTATTCTAGTTTGCGCATTGGAAGCAATAAAAACATGTTTTACATCGTCAAACACGCTTGTATATGTAGACTGTTTGAAATTGGAAATTGACAGAATGCAATCTTTAGGAGATAAAAATGGCAATTTTTAAACAACAACCGTCTTCTTGCTTGGCACTAAATTCTCTGTTTGAGGAGGGTGAGATAAGACCCCGAAGGGTGAGATAAGACAGAGAAGGGTGAGATAAGACAGGAGGATGAGATAAGACAGAGAAGGGTGAGATAAGACAGAGGAGGGTGAGATAAGACAGGATGATGAGATAAGGCAGAGAAGGGTGAGATAAGACAGGAGGATGAGATAAGACAGAGAAGGGTGAGATAAGACAGAGGAGGGTGAGATAAGACAGAGGAGGGTGAGATAAGATAGAGGAGGGTGAGATAAGACAGAGGAGGGTCAGATAAGACAAAGGAGGGTGAGACAAGACAGAGGAGGGTGAGATAAGACAGAGAAGGGTGAGATAAGACAGAGGAGGGTGAGATAAGACAGAGGAGGGTGAGATAAGACAGAGGAGGGTGAGATAAGACAGAGGAGGGTGAGATAAGACAGAGGAGGGTGAGATAAGACAGAGGAGAGTGAGATAAGACAGAGGAGGGTGAAATAAGACAGAGGAGGGTGAGATAAGACAGAGAAGGGTGAGACAAGACAGGAGGGTGAGAGATAAGGTACTGACAGGGGTTGGGTCACGACTCACTCAGGCAGACTGAGCCAGGCCACCGGGCTGCTCACTGATTTGCTCATCTTCATCCCGCTCAGCAGCATCATTCAGCATGTCAGCCTCAACCGACCGGCACACCGGTTCAAAAGGAACCGGCCGCGGCGGAGGCGCCAGCAGATTCGAACTCGGGATACGTTCCGGCGGAGTCGGCGCCGGGGCGCGGGCCGGGTCCAGCAGAAAGTCGAACAGT